>CAHIKZ030005392.1:905000-1306376 GCA_903632075.3 Acanthosepion pharaonis
CAATATGTAGTCTACCTGTAAACAACAGATCAATGGTCCCATCATCATTCCTTTTCATGCTTGGCTATTGCTGTCACTAACTGTATCTTTCATTTCTTTGCCTTTTCTTGTTCCTCAGAACTTCAAATAATAATAATATAGAAAGTGAGAAAATTAAATTATTTTATGACTCACTGATTCAGCAACATCTATAAACAAAGCCTTGAATAAAGATAGAATTCAAACCCACAGCCAACTTCTTCCTGCTTATATTAAAATGCCATAACTATGAACTCTATCGTTTTCTAATTATTTCTTCAGTTCATTAAACTGAAGTAGTAGATTTTTCTATGAAAATGTCTTTTTCTGATGGCTTTTTTTGTGCTCTGAATAAGTATGACCTTCATATTTTTCTGCAAAATTAGTTTTTAGCAAGTGGGGATCCAAATTACTGTGTAACTATAATCTAAACTGGGCCAATTGTGTCTTTCTTATACAAATTGTGTGTCTTTTTCATTCCTCCATATTTTAATGTATAGAAGCCTAAATAGATACAACTGCAGAGTCTGTCTATATTTCTGAGATGAGGTATTATGTACATTATTTACATTATTCGGACTATTGTCCTCATATTTGTTGCCATATTTATCACAACGTTTCGGCCGTTGTACGCTGAAGAAGGCCGGAGCGTACAATGGCCGAAACGTTGTGATAAATATGGCGACAAAGATGAGGACAATAGTCCGAATAATGTAAATAAGATACAACTGCATTTTCTGTTACTAAGCAACATGATTCATGATGTTATGAAAACCTCTTAATCCTACTATTTTTATCAAGGAAAAGAAAATGCAACTTAATTTTTTTTTATGGTTCTGTACACACAGTTGCATAAACACAGACACAATATCACATTCAGTTTTACATTAAATTTACATTGAAATATCCCCTATCATAAATACAGACATTAAATCAAGGTCCATTTTGATATTATATGTATGTTAATAAACCCCAATTTAGAGCCACTTTGCTCACTCCAATGCTAAAACTTAATTTTTCTCAAAAATGCTCCCACCCCCATCAAAAAAATATTTGTACAAAACAGGCCACAGAGATTTTTTATACAAAAAACCCACTACTTCAGTTTAACAAATGTTAACTGTTTATCTTTTTTTATTTCTGTAGAAAAAAATTAAATCTAGTTGTGTTGCTTTTAAACTCATTGTGTCTACAAATGCTTTAAGGTGTAAATTAACTGAATGTGATTTGAATACTGGAAATGTTGATGATCACAATTTATATTCAATTATTTATTATTGTGTAGGACTCATAAGTCACTTCTTTTTCTTCAAAAATGTTTTAATAAAATTATTAAATCTTTGCTCAAAAGCATTTAACTTTATATTATACAACTTCTGGACAAAACAAATGAAAAAATCTAAAAATGAAATACAATGCAACATTTTCACAATGTCCATATCTACTGACAACTTTGAAAGCAAAAGTAAATAAAAATACTTAAAACAGAATAAAAAGCCAGAAATGATGTTCTGTTTAATTCATTTTATTTTTTTTGAAATTGTTTTCCACATATATGTATAAAAGCTTATCTCAACATCTCTGAACTTGACTCAGCCTAACTAATTCTCTAGCATCTTTTTTTGTTATTGCATAAATTATTGAGATACATATTTTCATTTTTATTTTTCTATTACCACACTTTGATCAATGTGTTCCTCAATCGCAAATCTACTATGAAACTAATGAAGCTTAATTTCAGAGGGAGCCCTGAAACAACTTTTTTTAATGAATGAATTTTTCAACAGAATGTTTTTTTTTTTTTTTGTTTTTTAAGTGTTTATTAAAATAAGGTCATTTTAGTGATAGAATGTTAAACCAATGGGTTGAAGTGGTTAATGTTGACCTTAGAATATGCTTTATTATCTGTCCCATATGACCTCAAAATTCCCCTGTTATTGGTCAAATTTAAAAAATTATTTGGGGGCTTGCAGCACCTGAACTCCCTGCTGTATAGGCTCATTGAATTCACGAGAATCGATTCATAGCCTACATTTTAGAAATCAGATCCTCATATCTTTTGTTGCTGGTTGTGAAGGAGCCCACATATCTGTTCAAGCTTCAGGGCCCCAAAAATGTAGGTCCAACACTGGTTTTCCTCAAGGGTAGTCATATTGCCATATATCTATTATGGGTTTGTGCACAGATTAAAAGAAAATACACAGTGTTAATATTTACAAAATAATTGTCCAAATAACACAATACCAGTGATAAGTGTATAAAAAAAAAAAAAATTGAAAAATATAAGCAGTAAATTGTTAATACCTCCTGAAGGGTGAACAAACAGGTTCACCTGCAAAACAGCGAAGTGACAAACTTTTACTTATATTAATTCTATCTAGGGAGGAAGTGTGGGTTTGTAAACAGTGACTATTACTGCTAATAATGCAAGACTCTTTGGTAAATCAAATCAAGTTCTCTCAGTCAGTGTGTGTTTATCTAAAAATAAATACACTTAAATTCACCTTCATCCCTGTCGTGCGCCCATGGCTTAGGGGTAGAATCCTTGACTGATGCTAATTCAGTTGGGTTTTGATCCTAGCTAGAGGCAACTGGACATCTAGTCACATTGATGAGCTGTGATGCAGCAAAGCAGTCTGCCTGTGGATGACAATATATATATATATATATATACACACACACACACAGATAGATAAAGCAAAAGTTGGAAGTTCAGGAGTTCAATTGTAAATGTCCTAGTGGAGACAAGAGAGAAAGAGAGTCCAGCAGAATGTAAATATATATTTATGTATGTATTCAAATATGGCAGTTGTCCTGTGAAGTGAAGGCTGTACACAGACATGACAGAATTGAATAGATGCTCACAGAAACCATTTGTTTTATTAAACAAATAATTTATACAAATGAAGTAATTATAAATGGTCATAAATTTAATAACTAATACTTGGTTGACATCCCTTTTGCTTTTTTTAATGCAAGGACCCTTCTAGGCATGCTAGTGATGAGTTCACAAATATCATCTTGAGGGATTTCTTGCCATGTTTGACGCAATAATCCTAAAAGTTTGGGCTTAGAAGATGGCCTCCTGTTCTTTTTGCGGAGTTTTCGATCTAATATGCCCCAAAGGTGTTCAATAGGGTTAATATCTGGGGACTGACTTGGCCATGGAATTTTATTGATCCCATTTTGTCTCAACCAATGTTGTGTTGCTTGAGCAGTGTGACATGGAGCTCCATCTTCCATAAATAAGGAATCAACTTTGCTCATTCTACTACTTGAGAATATTGGAAGGAGCCCTTTCTTTAATATAGAAACATATTTGGTTGAATTAATGTTTCCTTAACACTCCACAAGCTCTGAGCGACCATCACTCCAAATTGCACCCCATACCATTATTGAAAGGCCCCCATGTTTCACCGTTGGCTGCAGTCTTTTTAAATCAAACTCTTGACTACAGAACAGAGTCTCCATACCCATACTCTTCCACTATCAGAAAATAATGCGAATCTTGACTCATCAGAGAAAATGACAGTGGTCCAAAAGGTCACAGGTCTCTCCACCGTCTCATGAGCCCAATCCATTCTGTGTTTGATATTGGCTGGACGGAGAAGTGGTTTCCTTCTCGCAGCTCTGCCATAGTAGTCCAGCTTGTGAAGATACCTGACAGCTGTTCTGGGACTGACATCAACTTGTGTTGCTATGTCAGAGGCCTTGCAACGTGGATCCTGTTCAACATTTCTTTCAACAAGACGCATGGTTCTTTCAGAGGGCCCAGGGCGGCCTGGATGAGGTTTTGTGCACTTCTTGCCCTCTCTGGTGAATTGTACGATCACTCTATTAACAGTAGAAAGGGGTATTGAAAGATTTTCAGATATTTTTCTTTGACTAAGACCACCTTCATGTTGGCCCACAATACATCCTCGCTGAAATTCGGATCGGTCTGATGCTCCTTTGGTTCGTGGCATGTTCCAGTATTGTTAATTTACCTTGGTTATTAAAAAAAATCAGAAATAAAATTTATCTTGGTGTCTATTCAATTCTGTCATGTCTGTGTATATATGTTTTAATATCACCACAGGATTGTGTGGACATCTAAGGCTGCCAGTGGATGGCAGGAGGTTGATAGTGTATGAGTCTATGTGAGACTGTATGCATCACATGTGTCGTATTTCAGCTCTAGGTATGTTATGATGGCCACACCATTGGAGATCGGATAAATTCAATTCATGGATTTAGGTTGACTTTTCATCTCATTATATACATATCTAGAAATCCACTTTGAAACTGCCACTTCACTTCTGATTGTCTTATGATCAGTGACCTTACATCCTGGTTGGGAACTGATCTTGTTTCTGATTTGCTTTCTAGATTATGTTTGTATCCTGGTCGGGACAGTTTTTCATTAGTTGGTCGAAATATGACTTCATGGCTTGGCGATTCTGAATACACATCTATTTTTAGAGATAGTGAAATTTTGGTCACCTTGTTATTTTAGTTTATGTTTATTTTTCTATTACTACAGACTACCTCAGTACAAAACAGCATCAATGATAACATTTTAAAAAGGGTTACTGGGTGCAATATACACCTGAACAAAAAAATATTTCACCTAATAGAAACAACAAAGATGAGGATATTACTCTTACGTAATGATGTTAATACTTCATTTCAAAACAGACAACACTTGCTTTTTTGTTCTGTGTGTTTATTTTTATGATAGTTTGCTGAAAAGTTCTTGGTCCCCCATCTCCAACAAAAATTGATCTGTTATTTGTTCATATTTTGGGAAGAGGGTTGAGCAAAGAATTTTTCAGCACATACTTTTACCTGATGTTAAATGCATTGTAATATGGGAACATTGGCTGTTTATTTTTTCTTTCTCCCCTGTCTCTTGTACACTGTCAGATTTTATTATGCAAGTCACTGTTTTCACAATGAAAATATCCTGAAAATTTTAACAACATTGGATAATATTAATTTTCATTGAGAAAATATAGATTTGCATAATTAAATCTAACACAGTGTATCCTGCTTAAACAGTCTTTCAATGCAATGTTATCTTTTTGCTCTAAATTTTAACCAATCACATGCCGCTCTCATATATATATATATATATATATATATATATAAGCAAATATATGGATATAGATCCGACAGTATGAAGAAAAATATATACGGAAAAAACAAAACAAAAATCCTTATATACAACGTCGGACGTTTCGGTCTAATAAACCATCTTCAGGACATATTCATAAATTATAACATTATCAATACAACATGACAAAGTTTGGATAAGTCTTGTTCTTATGTATATCATCTTTTCTTTTGTTTTTTCCGTATATATTTTTCTTTATATATATATATATATATATATATATCCTTGATGTTTCTCTCCCCCCGAATAATTTTCTGCTGTGATATGAAATTTAATTAAAGTGATTAAAAACGAACATGTTTAAACGGGAAGAAAAAATAACAAAAAAATAAAATAAAAATGAAACATAACATTAGGGGTGATGTGAAAATACAAACCGATTTTTCAGTCTTCTCTCATCAAAGCTCCTTTTTTTTTGTAATCTTGTTGTATTTCAATATCACCAATTTATGGTAATGTTATTTATCAATTTATTTTTTGTTACCCTTTTTTATGTTATTTTTTTCTTGTTTTTCATATCCATTTTTAATCACTTTAATTTAAATAATGCTCAAATAAAAACATCTTTTAATACCATATCCAAAAATTTTAGAGAAAATGGAAACAAAAAGGACACTTATACTTAACATCAGAAAGCAAAAAGTGAAATTTCTAATGAGGAAAGAGGGCTTAGAAAATTTGATACTCATTGGACAGATTGAAGGCAAGAGAGACAGAGAAAAACAATGCGTAATCTACCTAGCAAGCTTGAGTAAATAGATAGTGGAGCAAGGTTTATTTATTAAATATTTATTAAGAGCTACAAAGGACATGAAATTATGGAGAGGCATGATCGTCAATATCCTAAAGGGACATGGTACATCCTTTCAAGATGTAAGCAATCCTGGCTCTTCACAGATCTCTTTTTTTATTATTACCTGTAAATTCTTATGATTTCCTGAAAAAGATAGTGGAATGATTTCCATTCATTTTCTACATCTTTGAATTCATAGTTATCCTCCTTTTTAAGTGATTGCTACCCAAGGCTAAACGATCCAGTCTAGTCTGCTATTTAATTGATAACAGGTAGATTCATACCTTCCTCAAAGGCAATAGTGTGAAGTGAGCATAACAGACTGTCAGAATTTGAATTCTACTCTCTGAGTCTACTTTCCATGCCTATAATTGGTTTATTCCAAAACCATTTTTTTCCTTTCTTTAAGTATTTGCCTGCTTTTCTTGTAAAAGCCTACCATAATTCTTCTCAGTTGTATTTTGTTCTCTATACATGAACTTTCCCTAAAATAATGGCAAAACGTTTTTTCTAAAAGTTCTCCTGTATTGTTGCCATTTCCAGATAGATCAAATATATGCCCAGATTCTGTACAAGGATAAACTGATTGTTGACCTCAACAACAAAATCTTGGAATTGGATCGAAAAATCATAGACTTGCAGGAATTTGCTGGTGAGAAAAATGAAGTTGTTAAAGGAAGAGATAAAGTCATTAAAGTAAGCTTTTTTTTGTAGTTTTTTTTTTATATATATATATATATATATATATATAATTTATTATATTTTCTATTGTAAACTTCCAGTCTTTCTCTTCCTGTTGCTTTATTTCTCTGATTGTATTTGATAGCATAAAAATTTGAAATGGGTTCAAAACTTTTTTTCAAAGGGATTCAAAAACATTTATGAAAATATATTTATATTTGAAGATGATATTTAAGAGTTTCAATTTAAGTCTAAAGTTATAAATGGCTGCCCAAAATTTTTTGTTGATTAAATTAACCAAACTTTGTTTTTTAATAGTCAATAATTGTCTAATTTTGGAAGATCTTCAAAATGAGGGTTAGAACAAATTGACCAAAATGACATGGCAAAAACAGCAGTGATGAAGATAGAAATAAATAACTAGTCCTTTCAAAAGAAATATACAAAGAAAATAGTTTTCAAGCAGAAAATTAATAATTTGGAACAAGCTCAAAGAAATGATAAAGGAACACATGTGTCTTAGAAAGGAAGAATTTCAGACATAGTAAAAAGCAGGTAATTTTGCCTCATATTTTTTTTTTTACTAATGTTTACCCAATACAAGGCCCAAGAGCCATCCAAGTTTAAGGGTTACTGTGTGGACTTAGCATAAGGAAGAACGAGCATCAGGAGTACAGAACTGAAGCAGACTTTAGAAGGAACTAGAAACTCAACCCTAGACAGGAAACAAGGTATAAACCTCTCCTCCTGTTCAAAACACCAAGGAAGAGTGTGACACAGACAATAGGCAGATTTATCTACTTCTATTTTATTAGGAAAGAGAAGTATGAAAGGTCCTTCAAGTTTACTGCTGCCCTTTCCTTCTCAGACTTTTTTTCAGATTATAAGCTGCTGATCAGCAGTGAATAATAAAAGGGTTAATAATGGATATGTTAGCATACATAAAAGTGAGTTTTCTTATTACAAAATGACTGACAACAGTATATAGATGCACCTCCAAAATCTTTGATGACCAGAGGTTGGCAGCTGATCTCTCCTCTGAGAGCAGTGGTGGTGGTGGGACTGGCTGGTCATATTCAGTGCCTCAAAGACCAAACTAGTGACCTTCCACCATCACAATAGATATTCACTCAGTTATGTGCCATGCGTGATACACACTTAGGCGATCATGTATCTTTCGATACATGACTGTCAAAGCAGATTTTTTTCCCACAGTAAGTTGCCATTTCTTTCTGCAGTAGACCCGTTTCCATCCAAGGCTATAGAACCCGGTCTGTACTGCTATTTACCCATAGGTGAGGGGATAAGAAGAGGATTCATACCTTTCCCAAGGGTATTAGCACATAAGAGAATGTAATGAATTCAACTGGAATTCGAACTCGGCTCTCCGATTCCTCTATCCGAGCCACTATCCATAACTTCACCGTGCCTCCTACAATATATATTACGAAGGTATAATGGGTTACTGCTCAAGCTTTCTTGCTATGGAATCACTGGAAGAGTCTTCTCAGTTATAAAGTCCTTCCTAAAGAGCAGGTCCCTGAAAGTAGTTGTTGATGGCCTGTCCTCCGAATCCCACACAATCAATGTAGGCATCTTCCAAGGTTTCACTTCTCAGTTCAACCCTCTTCCTACTCTACATAAATGATCTGCTTAAGAGTATACTTCAATCATTTGTGAATGTCTATGCTGATGATACAACAATATATGGATACATGTCTAGAACCCTTGATAACCAGAGTTTGGTAGCAGATCTTTCCTCTAAACTAGCTCTAACAGCTCAATGAGGGAAAAACTGATTGGTCACATTCAATGCCTCAAAGACCAAACTAGTAACCTTTTACTATCACCAGTCAGACCCAGAACTTACACCAATCATGATGAATGGATGTTCCCTCAGGGAGGCCCAATGCCTTGAGCCTGAGTACCTATTGGGATTTAATTCAGACCTCAAGTGGAACTCATACATACAATCCATCACTAAATATGCTGGGAAAATGGTCAGTTCTCTGTACCACTCCACTAAGTACCTAACCCCTCCTGCTGTCCTCTCTCTTTACCAAAAGCCAGATCAGGCCAAAAATGGAATACTGCTGCCATATGTGGGCAGGAACTGTCCAGTCTTCACTTTTCATTCTCAGTAGAGTTCAAAAGCCTCTCCACATCCTTGTGAGCAATGAATTCTTTTCCACACTGCAACCCCTTTTTCACAGATGAGGCATTGCAAGCCTCTCACTGTTCTATCATTATTTCCATGCAGAGTTTTCAGATGAACTACATCCTTTAGTTCTAACCTTCACAGCTGAGTTGCCATGCCACACACATTGTAGTGAGTCACCCTCATATCCCTTCATATTCCTCTGGTGAGATGTAAGTTCCACTCAAGCAGCTTCTTCCACAAACCACTGCCTTGTGGAACCAGATCCCAAGAGGCATAAAAGATTTCACAGCTCTAGCATCACTCCTTCATAGTCAGCTCATGAACTTTTCAACCCACCCTCATATAACTGTTAGACAAATTTAGATAAGAAATATCTAAAAGCAAATATACACCCTTGTGCAAATTAATTGAAACAACTGTTTTAGTTTCCTTTCTTTCACCATACAGTAAATTTTAGACCCACTGGAGTGACAGGGTGTAATTGATTTCTATTTTTTCCTCAGATTAGGTCATTTGCAGTGGTGTGCAGCAATATGAATCTATTTTCAAGGTGTATGATGAAATTTGTTTGGTCTTGAAAAATATTGCATCATCCCTGATTGCATCAGATTTTTATCATGGCCAGACACTCTCTTTATTAAATCCAATCGAGAATCTGTGGTTAATCTGCAAGGAACGGCTTTGTCGAAAAGATATACAAAGTACTAACATGTGCACTAGGTTATGTTTCATTGGAAAAATATTAAAAAAAAGCAAATAATAATGGAATTATTGTTTCAATTAATTTGCACAAGGGTGTATTTTAGAATCTTCTGGATAGCTAGTGTCTGTAACTTAATTGTAGGTAAATTCAGATATCATTATAGGAAATGTAATCACAGATGTCATAAAGAATAACAGCATTTTATAATATGTATAATATTTTTTCTTGATTCTTTGTACAGGTTCTTCAAACATCAATTGTAGAAAAAGACCAGAATGTGACTTCTCAGGCAGCACTTATCAAAAACCTCACTAGTAAAGTAGAAGCCAGTGAAGAAAATATGTCCCTTTTAACAGAAAAATTGGAAAAGGCTGAGCACAATCTCAAAGTGGAATCGGAACGGTTCCATTTACGGCTGAACGAAACTCAAAAGTATTTTGAGGAAACTCTGGGAGAACGGGAGTCTGAAATCTCTCAACTACGTGATATCATCCGTGAGCGAGAGAAAGACGTGGCCACTCGCGATAACAACCTGCGTGACCTGTTGATTCGTCATGAACAAGATCTACAGGAGATCATGTCCCGTGGTGAGGGCAGCATGCAAGACCATGTGGTCAAGATGCTGGAGCAGAAGCTCAGAGACATAAATGGGGTGCTGGACAGTAAGGTCCAAGTGATAGAAGTGCTCACCAATGAGGTGGCTGACAAGAACCGCCAACTGCTGGACACGGGAAACACTGTAAAGGCTCTAAAAGAAAAACTGGCCATTAGCTCTGAACAGAACCTCTTACAACAGCAGACTTTTGCCGACCTCGAGATGCAATGGAAAGAGGAAAGATCAAAGCTTGAAATGCGACTTCGTGCATCAGCCGAGAAACTGGAAGAAGAGAGGGGGGAATTAAATCTGCAGTTACACACTTTGCAAATGTCCCTGCGACAATATGAGGCAGCCTACTCGCAGGCAGCTGTGCAGTATAATGCTCTGCAGGAGCGTTACCAACAGACCTATCTTGAGGTGCAAACTCTGAAGGGTGTGCCATCAGCCGCAGCTACCTCTGAAGACCCATCTCTACCGTCCACAGATTTGCTCAAACAGCTGGAATCTGAAACAGCACAAAGAAAAAAGCTTGAAGAACAAGTCAACCTTCAAGAGAAAGAGATTTCCAGGCTCCAGAAGGTGCATATGAGTGAAAGTTTCTCAGAAAAAAACGCATCAGGTGAGAAAATTCGTGGCAGCAAGCAAAGACAGTCTCCCGAGAAATCAACTGTTTCCACAAAGAGTGAAAGCAAAGCAGGGGACAAACAGAAATCCGCCACCGATTCCCCAGGGTCAAAGTCTAATGAAGCGAAATTACTCAAGGTAAAGGCACAGTACACTGCAAAGATCAAAACCTTGGAAAAAGAAATCGAGGCGCTGAAAAAGGTAAGAACAGCATCACCTTTGTAATTAAAAATACAGTGTAACCCGGATATAAGAGAAACCCGGATATAAGAGAGATTTTCTCTGGTCCCAAAATCTTCCCATACTTACCTAAACAAAATAGACCAAACCCGGATATAAGAGACTTCTTCTCCGGTCCCAACAACTCTCTTATATGCAGGTTACACTGTAGTTATCTTTTATCCCATTGTAGCTCTAAAGCACTTTAAACCAATACTGCTAAAGAAATAAATTTTTGTTAGTTATGAAAATAGGAAAAAATGGCTTTTACTTCTAGCAACAGCCCTGATGATAGGATTTAAAATGCATTGTATTTTAGCCATTGTAACCACTTTGATGGGATGTGCAGATAACATAACTGTCTGTGAAGTGAAACTGGCAAGCAGAGTTCAAACTCGGACTGATTCTGCTATGTTCACTTCACATTAATGCCTACCCCCAGCTATGAGTTAAATAACAGAGAAAACTGCACTTTCAAGCCTTAGTTAGCATCCAGTGTAGGAGAAGGGCTAATCTGAATACAAAACGACGGAGAAAGCAATGGGAGACCACGCCACTATCTTTTCCAAGAATTCATGGCAATTTATAGATGTTAAAGAGATGGAAGCTGTAGGAAGATATGAATGCCTATATTTTGAAGGGTTATTTCCATAGCAAATATTCTTCCAGCTTCTTGCATCCCTGTCACCTATGATTTAAGTGCAACATCAAACACCAACTTCTGTCTGAAACCTGTACATTTATTGTCCTTTCTCATTTTCTTTCCCCCGAAGTAACCCCTTGCATGAGGTGAAACAGTTTAAAAAAATGTGCAGATTAGCTCCATTCTGCAGTTCCACCAGTTCAGACCTTTACATCTAGAATATGCCATGCTACTTCCAGTCGAATCAGCCTCATTTCCTCCATATCTCAAATATAAAGTAAAAATTCCAGTTAGACAGATTTTTCCCCAAGAATACCTAATTTTGTGGACTCCTGTACCGATGCTCCCATGAAAACTACAATCTTAACCTCTTCAAGTCAAGAGTCGGTCATTATCTCTCCACCAGACGTTATAATTTTCACTTTCAAACACCCCTCTTTCATTTGTACCTTACACCTAATTCATCATAACCATTTTAACAGTATCCCTCTACCTTGAGTGGTTCCTCAACCAAGTATTAGGTGAATCTTAGTATTAAAAAAATATGGCATTGAAAAAATATATTATGATATGAAAGGTTAATTTCTGTTACATGTCACATCTACAATCTTCAAAAGTTTTAAATGCAACAGCACTCGCCATCTTCCTGAATCCTGTTCCTTTATTGTCCTTTTCCTCACTTTTCTCATTCTCTTTCACTCCCTGTAACCCCCTGCACCTTAGTGGCATTATTGCCTTGCTTGAGGTGAAATGATTAAAAAAAAATATTTTTATAAGTTTTTTAAACTTTGAGAAAGTGAAATTAAGATAGCTGCCAGAAGGACAAGGTAATGAGAACTTTTAGAGGTGAAGCAACATCAAAGAACATTTTGCTAAACAAGATTGATAATTTAGATAGCTTACCTTAGAGCTGTTAAATGAAATTAAGACAGTGACTTACCTTTGAGCAAATTCCTTATTCTGATTGATCAGTATTTGTTATTGTTTGTCTTATTACAACAGAGTGGAGGAGGTCCTGTGTCACCCGATGTGGAAACGCTTCAGAATCGGCTAGCTGAGGTGGAAGAGGAGAAAGGTAACCTGATGCTACACCTAGTAGACTTTGACGACACTAGAGCATTGCAAGGTGACTAATTAACTACCTATCACTCTCCCACTTTGTTTTTGTTTTTTATTAATTTTTGGTCAATATACAAATGTTTTCATATGTTTTCAAAAAAGGCTTCTTCATAATCAGTTTCAATAATATTCATAATCTGTTTTCAATGCTGACATGGGTTATATAGACAATTCAAATTCAAAGACAATTTATGAGATGGTCACACCAGACAACGTTTTTAATGAAATCTATCAAAAATAAATCAGTTTTAATTTAAATTTTATGAAAAAATAAATTTTTGGCAATCTTAGACCTTTGTGCCTGCAAAAAACAATTTGGCAAAAAGACGTTTTTTCCTTTGACACCACTATTATTTTAACTACCTTCACTCCTCATTGTTTTAAAAGGCAATGATTAGAATTGTAATGAAATGCAAACATGATGAAAGTGAATTTATACATTTTTTTTTTACTTGAGAATTTACACTGCTAAACAAAATCAACCAAACAGATAAAGAAGAAACTTGAGACAAGAGAAATGTGGTACTACAGAAGGATGCTGAGAATACCATGGACTGAACATGTGAGCAACAACTAAGTTTTGAGAAAATGAAAACAAAAAAAGAGATACTTCTTCATTATACTTAACATAAAAAAGAGTTGAAATTTCTAGGGTGCATAATGAGGAAAGACGGCTTGGAAAATTTGACACTCACAGGATATTTTGAAGGCAAGAGGGACAGAGAAGGCAGTGTATAACTTACCTAAATAGCTTGTGTAAATGGATGGCAGAACAGAGCTTAGGAGGTATAACAAAATAGACAAAATTTACTAAGTTCTACAAAGGACAGGAAACTGTGGAGAGCCTTGATCGCCAATGTCCTGAAGGGAGACAACACATAATAAAAGTGAAAATTGTACCTCTGAGGTTTCTTCTTAGGTAAAAGCCAGCATTGAGGCTTTTGTGCAGTCTCATAAATACCAGACAAAACTACAATTATCTCTTTGGTTCACACCTGCCTGAGGAGTTGCGATAGCATGCAGGAATCACTTTTTCTGGCTATACCTATATGATAGCTCTGATCACAATAGACACCTCTATGTGTCCGCTTGTAATAATTGCAAATGTTTCCTCAATAATACTAAGTCATTGTTCACTGATTGAGTGAGGCATCCTATAGCCTCTCACAAATTTGGTTCATGTGACTACTGGCTGCTCTGTAAGTGTGTGTTAAATAAGAGTAAGTCCTCAATCACTCCTCTATTCAATCAAATTGAAGTGTTATTATCTTCTACTGATAAAGCAGAATGCTCTATTATCTTCCAATTGTACTCTCAATTCATCAGGAATATCTTTGCCTGTCTTTCCAATTAGAACCGAGTCTCTACTGTGTAATGTGCATATAACTCTGTCTATGGTTTCTACTATCATCTCCAAACTTGATCTTCACAAAGCATACAGACTCAATGACCTTAATTGTCCTTAAGAAATCAGCCCTTCAACTGGTCCCTGTTTTCTCCAAACTCCTTGCTCTTCAGATTGTTCAATGTAGTAATTCCTGTTTTTAAGAACTCTAGCGAACTGTTTGATCTTTCAAATTATCGATCTATTAGTCTTTTACTTCTTTTTTACAAAATGCTAAAGGCTCTAATAAACTTCAAATTGGTTAAGCATCTCACCTCAAAGAGTTTTCTTTCTGACAAACAAAATGGATTTCACTTCTCTAGGTCTACTGCTGATGTGCTGACATTTATTGCTTAAAGAATATGCCACACTTTAGATAACAATGACAGTTTGGGTTGTTGCTTTAGATATCTCAAAGGCGTTTGACAGATTTTGGCATGTGGTCTTCTTCACAAGTTGAAGGTTATGGTGTTTCTGGACAATTATTTTGATTTGATTCAATCTTTCTTATCAAATACCATAATGAAAATTCTTTTGAACGGTCACTCTTCTAGGTCTTGTATTAATGTAGGCATCTCTCAGAGCTCTATTCTTGGACACACACTGTTCGTCATTTTTATCAATGACCTTCTTGATGTAATCAGTTTCCAACTCTGTATGTATTCTGATGATGCAACTATTTACTCCTGTCTTAAAAGTAAGTCTGGTAGGTTTCAAAAAATCAAATTTGCAGCTGATCTTGAAAATAACCTTCAATCCGTTGTTAACAGGGCAAGAAATGGCTTGTTAGATTTAACACCTCTAAAACAAAACTGCTCTCTATTATCTGTCTATATTTCTGAGATGAGGTATTATGTACATTATTTACATTATTCCTCAAGGACACATGGCACAGTGGATAAAGGCGTTGGTTAAATCCATTGACAGGACCCAAAGAGTGTGAGTTCAATACTCAGTTAAGGCAGTGGAGAAATTAACAGGAGATAACTGATAACTGACATCTATTAAAACATGGAACTAGGAAGTCTACCCCAGTGAGTTTAAATAAAACAGTCTACCCCAGTGAAACATTAATAAAATAAAGGGTTTATCAATTCACCCACAGGAATGGCACAAGGCTTTTATGTGGGTATGAGCCCGTAGGGCCCAGCCAAAAAATAAAACCCATCTAAAAAAACATTAATAAAAATATGGCAAGCAAAGATGAGCACAGATACTACACTTTGATCCAATAGTCCAAAGATGAGGACAATAGTCCCAATAACGTAAATAATGTTCTCTATTAATCTTCTTTAAGACCTATTTTTACCTTCCATCAGCATGACTGATGCTAACCTCCAGAACAACTTACTGTGCCTTCTTTGTCTCATATTTTCCACTGGCATGAAGTGGAATGATTATATTGAATCAGTTGCTAAGTCTGCTGCTATGGAAATCAGTTCACTATATTGTGATAGAGAATTTTTATCATTAGAATCTTTCTTTTTACATTTATAAGTCTACTATTCGTCCATGCATTAAATATTGCTGTTACTTATGGTCTGGTTTTTCTGTTATATATCTAGTGATTATTGACAAAAACAAAAGAAGAATCTGCAACATTAACAGTCATGACCTTGAAGCATGGCTTCAGTCACTTTCATATAGCTTTCCTGTGCCTTTTCTATAAATATTTTCACAGCGATTGCCAATCCTGAGTAATTATTCATGAAATGTGACTAATGCAGATATACATAAAACATTTAATATTGGGCAAATACCAGTTATAAGAAAATTAATTTTTAACAATTAATTCCAACAACTTTTAATTGATGTTGTTCCCAGATCCACCCTGACCCGGAATGGTAGGGTGCCATCTATGGGGACATAATGATCCCCCACTCCCCCTCCAAAAAACAAAACACTATGAAAGTTGTTGTAAAAGAGTAAGTGTCATTGCCAACACTGTGGTTTGAAACTAGATCACCAGTGAGTAACACAGGCGATTCCATTATTAAGTAGATCACATGATCATAAAGGAAGTGAATAAATAGGAAGTAGCGTGATGACTATACGATCACTGTTCACTCTTCTTGTCTATACACTATTGCTATGTGTTCACTCTCTCTACTCTACTACTATACAGCCATCCTGGGTATGGCGATAAACTACATCCGTGTCCTGGGTAAGACGATAAAGCACATCCAACAGCAAGGCCTCTGATCAGGAGATTTTGAGGAGTGTGGAGCCACCTCTTATTTGCTGATGTTCCCAGATCCACCCTGACCCAGGGTGGTAGCACCTGTTAGCATCCCAGCTATGAGCAAATAGTTGACCCCCCCAAACTGGGGTCAAAAAACTCTGAAAGTGTAAAAATAGGTTTTAATACCAGAAATACTTTTTGTAAAAAAATTATTACAAGCAATAAATTTTTGAAGAAAAAATTATTACCGGCAATACATTTTTGAAGAAAAAAATATTACCAAAAATAGATTTTCAAAGGAAAAAATATTACCAGCAACAAAAATTTTATGCTGTAAAACAAACCAAACCAAGCCAAACCAAACTACTATACAGATTACAATTCTCTTGTGATCATTATACTATTTGGCGATTACTACTTGAACAAGTATTACTAGTACAGATATCAAAGGGAAGGCATTACTACTAGTAATGGCATCTACAAAGTCTCGAATCTAATGAGCATTTTTGGAAGAGATAACAAACTTTCACTTGACATAGCAAAAGTGACAAGCGACACCATCCAACATCACAAAAAAAAGTATAAAAATACATTTTATAGTACAAATACCACCAATACATTTTTATATAAAAAAAATTACCAACAACACATATTTGTAGAAAAATTACCAGCAATACATTTTATCTGTAGTTGGAGGCATAAAATTGTGTTCAAAATATTTAGATTTCAATATTAAATAACCCATAAAGATTTGATATGCCACTAAACAAAATAAAACAAAAAAAACGGAATTTTTGGTACATTTTTTAATAATTTGGAGAAGATCTTATTTATTTGTTTTATTTAATATCAACAGTTTAGTTAAATCTCCAAATTTTATTTACTAGAAGCCTGTTTTATAATGGTTAGGTACTACTACACTTTGTCCAAGAGTGATCAGAAAGTGTGCAAAACAGAAGTTTTCTACTTCATTAGAAATTAACAGCTGAAATTTCTTGGACATATAATAAGCAAAAAGGACTTGAAGAATCTAACACTCACTGGACATAAAGATGACAAGAGACAAGAAGGCAGCAGGCCACCTACCTGACAAGCTTGTGTGAATGGCTGGCAGAATAGGGATGGGAGGTTTGGCAAAGAAACAAAAGTTGCTTAGGTCTACAATGAATAGAAGGTTATGGAGAACTATGAAAAGAAAATAATTCTATAAAGAAATTATTCATTACATGTCTTAAAACAAAGTTGAAAAAAATGTCAAAAGTTAAAAAAAAAAAAAATAGAAAAAATTTTAAAATATGATAACATTTGAACATTGACTTTTCTTCTTTGCTTTATCCCTCCCCATTGTTTGTGTGACCCCCATTACTCTTTCTCTCTCCCACGGTATGACATGGTTGAATGGTTTTCTTGTCATTTTTTTTTTTTTTGTTTTAGTTGCTTTTTTTATTGTACACCAGCTTTTTTTCTCTACTCACCTGATTAATGGTTCTGAATAAAGTAAATTATCACAGTAAAAGAATATGAATTTAAAGAATTTCGGTAAACTCTAGCTTTCAAAACAGAATAAATTTAATAGATACTATTATACTTTTAGGACTAATACTAAAAAAAGTAAAGGGGAAATTACCCAATGCAGCTTGACTGCTGAAAAAACAGAATCCATGTATTATCTATCCTCATAAAAACTTCTTTTGTACTCTGTGAAGCTTTAAACAGTGTACCTAAAAATCACAAAAAGGATTAAAAATGTTAAAATTAATTCAGCTGATTTTTTTTTTTTAATTTATCTTTCTAAGTAAAATTTACAAATTGTAAAAGATTGCTCAGAAAAACCAATTCTAAAATGCTAAAATTCTTTAAGATTTTCAGATGCGATAACTTAATGGATTGTTTCTGCATAACAAGAATAACAGCTCACTGGCAATGTTTAACATACGTACCTGCAAAAAAATATAATCGACGTTTTTCTCTTGACACCAATATTACTCTATACACTTTCTGAAATTTTTACTGTTTTAAAAAGTTCTTTTTAGAATTTTAATAAAACCCAAACCTATCAAACTGGATTCATACATTCTCTCATTTCTCAAGAATTGAAAACAAAAGTATTAAACACAGTTCTTAAAACTATTTACACTATTTACATTGTTTGGACTGTTGTCCTCATTACAATGCATAAGCTAGGCCACAAAAGTCTCCTAAGCCAGCCAAGGATAGACATGAATACAACAACTAGTAATACAGAGAGGTAGATAAAAACAACAATAAAAAAAGTTTTAATATGAGCTCTGGTAAAAAACGGTACTGAGCCATCAGGCTTATAAGTCCCCAAAATTCATACACTGGCATCACCAAGGACACATGATCCAGTGGATAAAAACATTGGTTGAAGTAATTCAGTGAGTTTAATACCTGGCCACAATTGAACAAAATTACTAAAGGGAATTAACTAAAACTGAGATATCCAGAAAAGGCATGGCACATGGAACTAGAACAATTTACCATTCAAAATAAAGATTTGAAATTCCAGCATATATCACCTGAAGAAGTCTGTAGCATACAACGGCCGAAACATCGTGAATATGACAAAAATGTAAATAGTTACAATACCTCATCTCAGATAAAGACAGACAGTTCTTGTAAATAAACTAATAAATAAATAATATTTAACGTTTTCTTGTAAATCCTTGAGCAAAAATATAACTCCAGATGATAAACCTATTTTAGTAAATTATAATTATAGTGCAAGGGCAAATAAAAGACATGTCTGGAAAATGCATTTTTTCCAAAGTTTATAATTGCAGTTAATGATCTTGTTTAAGTTTTCTTGTTCACATACATTTTTATAAATTTATGAAGGAAAAAAATATGTTTTCATGGTCATTTCTTTATAATATGGTAAATAATAAATATTTCATTGCAGTTGGTTCGCATATTTTTATTAACTCGTAAATAAAAATTATTCTTATAAATAAACAATCTGATAAAATAGTGTTTGATACTTTTGTTGTCAGTCAAATCTTGAGAATAGCAATGTATAAATCCAATTTCATATGTTTGGGTTTTATTAAAATTCTAAAAATAGCTTTTTAAAACAATAAAATTGCTGAGGGAGTATAGAATAATGGTGTCAAGAGAAAAACTTTCCCTTTGAAAGACTATACTTTTGTAGGTTCATATATTAAACATTGCCACTTCACCTTTATATAAAGAAAACTAATTTCGATATCAATATCAACAGCTTCAGTGGCCAACATAATAAGCAACTCTGGTAGGACAATAATCCGCATATAAATGATAACTCCTCATCCTAGAAATTCAAACAGAAAAAAATTATTTGTATAAAAAAAAAAGGAAAAATCAAATCTTAATTTTTCTTTCTTCTTTTCTTTCATCAAAATGAAAATGAACCATTGTCATTACTAACATATGGGTAACAGCTTTTGTAATGCAAAATAATTCTGAAAATAATAAGATGTTTTTAATGTTTTCTTTAATATTAATGTCTGAAATGAGAGATGCATGAATTGAAAGATTTTTCTCATCCTGTTCCATTCTAGCCAATGTTGCCCCAGTTGAAATGAGGACATGTATAACTTCATTTTTTTTTTTTTTTTTTTTTGTGCAATTACAGGTCCATTACTTTTGCTATATAAATCTCAAAATCTGCTTTCTACTATACAATCAGTCTGTGATTCTATTTGTGTACAGAAGAAAGTGACTTTAAATTTAAAACTAAAGTACAAAAGAAACAGAATTTCTCAAGGATTTCTTTTTCCTTTCTAAACTGGATGATTCATATAAACTTTGTAAACTGTCAAAGCAAATCCTTACAACTAGAAAACTTTATGGTCTTTGTTTTCTTCAAAACAATACTTGACCAAATGTTTTGTTCTTCAGGACAAATGAAAATCAGTATACCTATCCAAATTGTGACAGTTCCAAATTTCCAATCAAACATTTTTTTCATTTTTTTTTTTTTACCTGTTTAATAAAATAAGGATAAAAGAGTTGTATATTTCCACATAGCCACAAGGAACTGATGTTTATACTTGAAAACTATCATTATGAATTAAGATTGTTTTTTTTATTGATACAAACCAGTTCAATTACATAATGAGTTTGAGTCTCTCTTGTTGCTCCAGACTTATGGCCTTGTGTTAAACTAAGCTACATGTAATAAATACCTTCTTTTTTTCTTTTTTTTTTCTCCGCTTAAAAAAATTTGAAATATGAACACAAATCTCTGATACTTGTGGATTAGTATATTTGACCTGTGAAAACCTACACCAAAAAAAATTTGGGAAAACATTGAGATATATATAAAATACTACTGTAAATATTTCAAGAGCTATTTGGACTATCGACCTCATTGTTTTTGTTTTAACCGAGGGATATCTTTACTAATCTGGAAATATCATGGAGAAATGAGGATACTTTGTATCAGAAATCTGGAAAGTACTTAGCATCCTAAATGCCATGATCAAAACAACAAAGATTAGGAATCTTGTTCAAATTACTTCTAGTACAATGAGATTTTTTTTTAATCTTGGATAATATATGCATAGATTTTAGCTTGTGGACCTGTGATTGTTTTTAAACAAAACACCAAAGAATTTTTTGTGTGTTTGTAAGTGTGTGTGTTTCCCCCTTTTATTTTATCTGCTGTTTTTTTTTCTTTTTTATTTCTTTAACCACTCCACCATTTTTGCTTGGCAAGCTTTTGACCATATGTAAAAACCAAATGTCACAAAACAGCACAATCCCCTTTTGAAAAATTATTTGTTCTTTTTAAGACTATAACAAATAACAATAGTTCCAAGGAAACTCCTGTAAGCTAAATATTCAATTTGGAGCAGTTTGAATTAAGGATTCTTGACTTGAAACCATAAAATTCCAAGCAGCAAAAGAAATAGAAAATTATTGGTTAAGCAACATGTGAGTTAAATGTCATCATTCAATATTTGGGTTACAAGCTAAAACCACACCTTTACATATTTGTATCTTAATAAAAATTATTCCTTAGAAAGTATAGCATTGATGTATTCTCTAATTCTTGTTTACCCTCTAATCTAAATTTCTTAAACTGCAAATCAGAAAAGGACCTGTTGTTTGTGACATGTACATATTGTTAAAAGCTGCTGCTGTAGATTTTGTTATATTTGATTTATATTTGATTTATGTATATTTGTACTTATTATCTGGAAGAAAAATATACCAACAAAATTTATTTTATAGTTATTAACAATGTTAAAACATGTTTTATTTTTGAAATATCAATTGTGTTTTAATGATCAATATTTTGTTTAAAATTTCTTTGTAACTTGCCATCTTTCTTGTTCACATCTGCTTCCATTTCTTTCAAATTACCATCAAGTTCTATGATTGTCTTTGGGCTAGAACTCTTTTAAACCATTTCTCTTATTTTAAGTCCCTAAAAAATCCATTTACAATGTTTGCTTTCATAATTGTTGATTATTGTAATCTAATTGATATTTGGAATATATAAGCCTCATAAAATAAAATAAAAAAAGCTTAGGACTTATTCTTAAATTCCCTAAAAGAGTATAATGAGTAACTTTTCTTTCTTTGAAAGTTTTGTTTTCTTTTTTCACAAAGATACTTTTTAATTGTTGATGCAATATTTATGAACTAAGGAATAAAAATAGTTGATCTCTAAAAGAAAAGAAATGGTACTTCCCTCAGAAGTACAAATATGTCTGAAGCTCTGGGATAGATGACCATCTTCAGAATTAATACACTTAAGAAAAATAAAAATAAACAAAGAATTGAAGATAAAATTAATTGGTCTGCAGCAATGGTTACAAGAAAAGGAAGGAATATGGATTATATCACTGGAGTAAAAAAACATTAAAGAAAAAATAGATTATGTTAGTAAAATGCCTAAAGAATTAATATGAAAAAAATTAATCTTCATTCATATAAAAAGCAGATATAAATTCTAGCAGAATCCAAAAAAGATTTCTGTACATCTTTAGTTTGTATCTGATTTTACAGAAAATCACAAAATTTTATTGGATGTGGAGAAAGAATTTTCAGTACCGCTCTTTTGAAAACCAGTGACAATAAAAATTATTACTTTTTGTTTTGCTGTATTTTTTTCTTTGATAAAAACAACAGAAACTTTTTTGTCATGTCACTATTCCTATAGCCCATTAGAGTCATAAGAGCACCCTATGTCTGCAACAATAACCACAGCAGTAATTTGTTTTGGGCAAAATAACATGATAGAACCCATACCTCTTTAGAAACAGAAACTTTTGCACTCATCTAATTTCTTTTCAGTGGTAATTAAGGAGATAATTGCTCTTTACACTTCTCATATCAAACCAATTCTTTGTTTTATGCCTCAAGTTTGTACAAATTCAGAAATCTAATATTTCTGAACCCTATGCAGTATTAGTTTTCTTTTTTCTTCTTTTGTTAAGCTAAAGACAAAATATTCATAATCTTTCTCTCTCATTTGCATAACATTTGAATAACTTTGTATGTGAAATATGACAAATATTTTTAGCTTTCTACATAAACCAAGTAGAAATAAATTTGGGCAAAGAAACTGCAAAAAAAAAAAATATATATCAAAAGGACAGTTTTTCTCTTAATACTACTATTATTGTAAAAAGCTATTTTTAGAATTTTAATGAATTGTTCAGTCAAGTGGCAGAGATCAATGAGGTTAGATGCAGGGACACTTCACTCAGCAATTGCACCATCAAAGAACAACACACTAATGCACTTTCTGTGGGCAAAGGGAGTCAAACCTGTGGAAATCATTCCCCTGATGTTGATATTGTATGGAGCATTCCCCATGAATTAACAAAAGATGTATGAGTAGGGAGAACAAGTGTAATGCATGAAAGCCAATCTGGTCACCTATCAACATTGCACATGGAAGAATAGATCATGTGGGAGGATGACTTGATCAGGGAAGACCAACGAATCATGTGTGCACAAGTGGCAACAATCATGGGCATCAGTTATGGATCTGCACATGACATTGTGCATGATAACTTGGGGTACCATAAAGTATGTGCGCGTTAGGTGCCCAAACAAACAAGCTGTAGAGACATGGCTTCATAAGCAACCGAAAAGCTCTTTTTCAGAAGGGATGAAGAAAGTCATTAATGATACCAGAAGTGCATCACCATGTTGGGTAGCTATGTTGAAAAGTAACATATGCATTTGTTCTTCATCAGTAGAAATAAAGGTTTTGTATAGGAATTGCCATTATTTTTTTTTTTACTATAGTTTTTAAATTATAAAGGTGGATGCAGGTATAAACCCTGCTGGAGGAAACATTTTCTTTATGAAGACTCTCAAATACACAAGCCAGTGAGTGTAATTCACACTGTTTACAAAAACAAGATGTCTACTCAAGCATGTGTATCCGTTAAAATATAATGTTTAAAGTAAACACAAGTATATAATTCAGTTCTTACCAATATGAGTTGGTTCAAATCTGACTTAGTGTATTTTGACTGTTATATTCTTCCTCCAGTGTGTGTTGTATCTGATTGCCTAAAAATTTGTTTAGTGTTTTTTTTCTTGAAAGGACCATTAGATGCTAAAAACAATGACATTTTGAAAAGTATATAGAAAGGAAAAATACTTCAGAAAACACGAAAGTAGCCAAAGAATATTGCTAAAGCTTATTTAAAAATAAATTATACTTAAGTCAAACGGCAAGCAATAATGAGTACCTCTGCATGTTCTCTGTTTAGTGCAGTACATATGCTAATTAAAAATGGACCAACGTTCACAGGTGACCATTTTCTTAAAATGATATAAATATTTAACCTTTGTCTCAATTTATTGTTCAACTGTATTTTTACAAGAGTTGCTTCCCCTAGTTTAATTCTGCTTGGTCGTCATTTTGGAGAAAATCCGAAGACACCAAGTGGACTTGAGTAATGCAGCCATGTTTATTTGTGTCTCTTTTCATAGGCCAACTAGAAAAGCAGTTGTCAGATATGCAGAAGCAAAACCAATCTCTACAAGATGAAACTCTGCACCTAAAGCAACAGCTCGAGGAAGCGCATTTGGAAACATCACATTTATTAGAAAGGATTTCTCAGATGCAGCAGACCGATGAACACGTAAGTCATATTGATGTCATACTGAACAAAAAAGTATTCTTTAAACTTTTATAATGAATCACAGGTGCAAACTAATATCACATAAATCTTTCATATTTAACATTTTATTCACTCCAATACTTTATTTTCTGTCATCTACTGCTTGTGCACAGCCCATGGAACACACAAAGCTTACATGCTCGACTGCTGAACTCCTCTCTGGGGTGGTTGTTTTTATATCTATCTCTATATATGCATCTAGTTCCCACACTTAGCAAACTAGGTGCAGCTGTGATGTCACGTGGTTCTGCATTTGGCAGCCAAGTGTTTGCCTCATGTCAAGCCTGCACCTGGTTTCACTTGATTGTCTGGTGTGATATTGAGTGTAAATTCTATTCTAGTATGACACTTCTTTCAATTTTCTATTCTAGCTGTATACTTTCTTGTAAATTTTCTCTGAAAATGAATTGTCATTATTTTCATTAAAGGATTGAGCAGGTTAAGATTGTAGCAATCAGGGAAGCAACCTCTTGGGAGTCAATTCCACAAAGCAGCAGTTCATATATTGGTTGTTTAATACTACTACTACTACTACTAGGAAAGTTAGTTTCCCTGTGTCATGCTAGACAATTTTTCTTGACAGAATTTATCATACATATTTATAACCCTACCATTCGTCCTTGCTTTAAATATTACTGCCACATCTGATCTTGTGCTTCTACTATATATTTAGAGATTCTTGATAAAATACAAAGAAGAATTTGCAATATCAGCCCTGACCTGGCATCTCAGCCCTGAATTGGTCCTAACCTGGCATCTCAACTTCAGTTACTTTCCCACTGCCATAACATAGCTTCCCTGTGCTTTTTCTATAAGTACTTTCATGGTAATTGTTCTGATGAACCTTCTGCTATGGTACATAGACTTTATGAATTTAAGGGCAGTACTAGATTGGCACCAAGGTCTCATCATTTTACAGTTGAAATGGCTAGATGTAACCATAAGTTCTATGCTAACAGTTTCTTCTGTTACACTTCTTACATATGGAACTCTCTTCCGGCTTCTTGCTTCCCATTCAACTTTGATGTTCAAAAATTTAAATGAAATGTCAACCATTATCTTCTTAATTCTTTCTTTTTTTTTTTTTTTTTTTACTCCAGCCCATACCATAAATATCAGCTCTCAAATTCTCACTGTTTGCATGACTCCCTGCATTATTTGTAATGATGTCGTCATATATAAATGGCAGAG
Organism: Acanthosepion pharaonis; assembly: GCA_903632075.3. Lineage (NCBI taxonomy): Eukaryota > Metazoa > Mollusca > Cephalopoda > Sepiida > Sepiidae > Acanthosepion > Acanthosepion pharaonis. Next base: position 930,628 of record CAHIKZ030005392.1, read on the forward strand.
TATACATGGAGTGGTTGAACATTGAGAGCCAATATTTACAGAGTGGGTTTGGGTGGCTTGAATCCTAACTTTTCTTTCTAGCTACCTTTATTGTACAACTATTATTAATTTTAGACTATAACACATTTAACATTTTTGTCATTCCATTTTTTCATTATTTTATCACTACCATTTTTAACTATTATTTTTTGCTTTGTTTGTTGTCTCTTTCTTTCACCTTTAGTTTACTTACTCATCTATTTGTTATTTATTTATTTGCCTTATTTATTCATTCATTTTACTTACTTACTTATTCGTATATTTACAAGTTCCTGTATATGGCTTTCATTTCATTTTATTTTACCTTACTTTATCACAGCATATTTTATTATTACTGATATCACTACTTTTAGATTTTTAGGAATATTAATAATATTAATTACGCCAATTACGGAAAAAAAGAGTTACACCCCTTGAGCGTCTCTCTAAATTAGAATTTATTTTTCTTATTTCCAACCTTATTTTAAATCTTAAATGTTGATCTTGGCCAAACTTCAAATTCAAAACCAAATGCAATTCATTTAAACATTTTAACATGTTTATTTACATATTTATATCTTCCTATATAAGGCTCTTATTTCATTCTACTTTATTTTTCCTATTTTATTTTAAATCATTTTCTTTCCATTGATATGTATTATTATTATTATTATTATTATTATTATTATTATTATCAGTGGTAGTAGTAATACTTTATTTATTTTATATTGTTTTTTTTTTGGGGGGGGGTTATCATGGCATACCTTGTTCTTGATATCATTAGTTTTAGTTAGTTTAGTAATATTATTATCAATTACTCTCTTGATTTTTGGGAAAAAATAGAGTTACGCCCCTTTTTTGTTTTCAAAATCAGCGTCTCTCTAATTTAGAATTTATATTTTTTATTTCCAACCTTATTTTCGATCTTAAATGTTAATCTGACATAGGCAGCATATCTCAATTCAAACGTTTCATTGAATAATATAGACATATTGTGCCTACTTATTTTTATACCGATCCTTTCCAGTTGTCTAATCAGTTTCTTGATGTTAAGATGGAATTCATAAAGAAAGGTGCCAATTTTTTTTTTAATCCAAGTACTTTATTTTGAATATAGTAAAAACATATTAAGATGCATATAACATTTATATACTAATGCTATTTTACATTTCTACCAATTCCTGGTCAGATCCCTTATATTGAAAGACTTGTTTTGTAAAAACTTCCATAGCTACAACAGAAAAATTTCAAATTCTAAAATAACTCTAACAGAGCATGTGTTTTTAAAACTCACCTCACAACAGGCTGCAGATTTTATTGCAGTTACAATAACTTTGTCTTTGTAATTCATACCTGAAGATGATTTTAGAAATGGTCAAAACTACTTGGATTAAAAAGAATTATGGCACCTTCCTTGATGAATTTCATCTTAACATCAAGAAAATGATTAGGTAACTGGAAAAGATCAGTATAAGAATAAGTAGACACAATATGTGTATATTATTCAATTATCTATCTATCTATATATATATATATATATATATATATAAAGAACAGTAAGATATATAATCCAGTGTTCTTATAGATATTTTTATTTTTACAAAATAGTGCTCAATGTAAATTTACAGAGCATTAATATTATAAATTGATTTAAAAAACCATATTTTAAATAAATCAATTTATAACATATATTTAGTTTATGCAAAACTAGGTAATCCGTATGGGTAGACCAAAGGAGGATGATATCCAGAGAGTTCAATGTAAATTCAGAGCAAATATGTTTGAATAAAAACAGATCACTTTAAGGTTCCATGTAATGAGTTATTTCACCACAACCCTTTTAAAGGGCTCTGGATCATCAGACTTTACTTCCAAAAGTTGAAACTTTTGGAAGTAAAGTCTGATGATCCAGAGCCCTTTAAAAGGGTTGTGGTGAAATTACTTATTACATGGAACCTTAAAGTGGTCTGTTTTTATTCAAACATATATATATATATATATATATACACACACACACACACACACATGTAGAGGGTCAGTTAGTTGGTGTGACCTCACAAATTTATATTTATGCAAAATACCACAAAATATAAAACAATAAGAAGGAACATAAAACAGTTTTATAACAAGAACATTCGTATTTATGTCAATGATATAAAAGCATAATCAATAAGAGTTACTTCCCTTTGGAAATAAAGTCTTTACTAAGGAAATATTTTTATATGAACTCATAGAAAATTGAATGAACTTGCCACTCAGAATGTTCACTGTGAGAGAATTGAAAGAATTCTCAAAAACTGAGAATATGTTGATAAACTTTTAGCTTCAGAAGAGTTGAAGGAGTGAATGTTCCATAATGTTTAATTAATTTCCATTGCTTGTAGTTGAATATTTATATGTTGATGCTTGTGATGTTCTGTAATGTTTTTAATGCTTGTAATTAAGTTTGCGTACGTATGTGCGCATGTGTGAATATGTTTTCATAGCATCCACCAGTAAAGGGACGAAACCCGATTTCTTAAACAGCTACATTTTAGTAAGTTAGAGAAATCAAAAAGAGAGAAAGAACAAACTTGTGTCTGGTATTTATAATCAACGTAATCACATGATCGGCTCTGGGAAGGCATAGAAATTAGATCGATGTTATTTGGACGTAGTGGAAAAAATGATTTAAATATTAACTGATCAATGAGAAGTGAGAAAAATATCAAGGCTCTGTGATCCACTTTTTGCACAGAATTGCACAAAAATTGACATTGATAGAAAAGTGGTAGGAGGATGCTAAACACACACACACACACACAAGAAAAGACAAAAAGCAAACTTTTCATGCCAATACATTTCATTCATGAGATTCATGAGGAACTATATTAATGCAGAGTATGTGGAAATTTTATTTGGTAACTTGTATTAATACACAGAAGAAACACAGAAAAATAATATTAATTTGCTTGTTTCTGTTTTTCTCCACATCTTCATATAAATAAAAGTTAACCAAATAAAATCTCCACACTTAATACTCCGCATTAATAAAGTTCCTCATGAATGAAACGTGTTGGCATAAAAAGTTTGCTTTTTGTCTTTTCTTATATATATATATATATATATATATATATATATATATGTATGTATGTATGTATGTGTGTGTGTGTGATTATCATCCTGCTACCACTTTTCTATCAATGTCAGTTTATGTACAATTCTGTACAAAAAAGTGGATCACAGAATGAAAGATGCTGGCATAAAAATTTTTTTTTTTTTTTCTTTTATTTATATTGGTTTTACAGATATATTTTATTTATATCTGAATTTTTACATATGTATTGTACATTGTATTGTTTGCATCTGTTTCAGATCCGTGCACAGTATGCCAATGAAAAGGCAGCTCTCTTTGCTGATGAAGAAGCTCAGAAAATGCAAATGAAGTTTCAACTGGACCAATTGCAGGAAGAATGCAACAGACTGACCAATCAGCTGCAAGAAGATGCCAAACAACAAGACAGTCTAAACAAGCAGCTCCAATATACAGAATCCTGCATTGTAAGTTACCTGCAACTTTTTTTTTTTCTTCTGGTACTTATTTCATTACTTATTTTACAGCCTCTTGTGATAAACTAGGAATTCCATAGTTATTGGTAAATATAAGAATTTACATATTTATCCAAAATGTTACAGTAAATTTGTTGAAGGGTTTCATTATCTCCAGATTGTGTAATTTATTAAAATGCTTTGGATAATTAAACTCTTACAGCCAATAAACAAATTTTCAAAGAGAAGGTAATGAATAAAATTAAAAACTACAAATGAAAGAGATTTTATCCACATGTCTGCATGTAAAGTAAAATTTTATTTCAATAGGCTCTACTGTGAACTATTTTTCTTTTTTTAGATTCTGTATTCCCAATGTAAATTCCTCCTTCATATTCTTTTGCACTCAGTAACTTCTTGCATCTTGGTGGCTTTATTACCTTGCCCGGGATGAAATGATTAAAAAACATCCCCATTATATAATTTCACTAGAAATGAGCATATGATGAAAGATATTACTCCTTTGTTTATTATTATTATTATTATTGTTTAATAGATATATGTGTTTGTGTTTCATTGAATAATATAGACATATTATGCCTATATATTTTTATAATAATCCTTCCCAGTTTTCTAATCAGTTTTTTCTATCCAAGTACTTTCAATCTCCTCCAAGATTATCCTCACAGGTGAATTACAAAGACAAACTTAATGTAACTGTGATAAAATTTCATTGTGAGGGTGATTTTTAAAAAACGTGTGAATGCACTCTGTTATAATTATTTTAAAATTTTAAATTTACCCATTGTAGCTATGTCTACATTATTCAATGAAACATGTTTGAATGGCGATATACTCTCTAGATATACATACTTACATACATGCATACATATACAGCACTCGATGGACAACTTTTATCATTGGGCTCTACATAAAATGAATGCTTTTATACACTGACAATTTTAAACCTATTTTAAATGTCATTATTTTTGTTCATTTAATGCTCTGGGTGTTTGTTTCATCTATGTTGTACACATATGAAATTTCCTGACAAGTGAACAGATCAATTACAAAAAGGTTCATCTCTGGAGCTTTGGAGTTGGAGTGCTGAATATAACATCAATAATTTCCTTTTATTTAAAATATACATAAATTAATCCCAAACTAAAATAATATAAATAATAATTAAATTCTAAAAAAAAAAATGTAAAAACATCATTTACTCACTTTTGTTTATTAAATTACATCACTTAGCATCCTCCATAATTTACCAAGACTTTTCAGTTAACCTGATGAATATTTATGAGCATTTCTTAAATTAAAACATTTTGAAAAACTAACAATATTTTTACTTTTGTTTATAAATACTCATTGTAAAACAAAATCCTTACATTTGCCTTCAGAGGATAAACCAATTAAGATAAGTTTTCCTGTTGTCTTTTATTTATATATATATATATATATATATATATATATATATATATATATATATATTTATATATATTGGCAATTAGGTCTCATCATTTAAATGTTGACTTAGCTAGATGTAACCTTAAGGTTTATCCTAATAATTTCTTTTCTCACACTTCTTGCTTGAGAAAATCTATTCCAGTTTCTTGCTTCTCTGCATCGCACAATCTTCAAAAATTTAGATGCGGCATCAATCATCATCATCATTGCCTGGACCCTGTTCTTTTATTGTCCATTCTCCTCACTAACGTTTTCTAATTTTCATTCACAATCATTAAAGCCTTACTTGATTGTTTCTTTATAGTGAAAGCCTTACTTGATTGTTTCTTTATAGCAGAAGCTTTACTTGTTTGTGTATAGACTCCATTAATTTCTAACTTTCAGATAAATATGAATTGAAAGCTTCTGTCCGTCACCGAAGAAACCAAACTAAATTCAAATTTAATTTTTTTTTCTCTCATTCAAAGGGTGAATTAAGGGCACAAGTTCAAGCATCCAATGCAGCAGTTGAAGAACTGCAAAAGAATTTGGTCGAGCGAAGTGAGCAGACATCAAAGTTGGCAGGAGAGAAAGTGGGTCTTGAAGTCCGTGCAGCCGAGCTGGAAGAGATTCGAGATAGTATGCTTCTTTTTTTTTTCTTTTGTCTTCTTCCTCCTCCACAAAACATAGACTGCCACTTCACTCTTAAATAGCAATTAAGACATTAAATATTACCCAACCTTAAGTGGTAAATAATATCTTAATCGCTATAATTGAACAAATAATTGAAATGGAAAGTAACAATTGTTAACAATAGTTAAAAAATTTTAAGACCTTAAATATTTTTCTCTAGTTCGCTACCTTGGGCCTGAATGAGGCTTATCACCAGACAAGTTGTGTTATCTTGAAATGACTGTTTTGGGAAATTGTGTCACTGCTGATGCATTTGGATAACAATGTTTGTCCTAACTAATTGAAAACATGGGGAAACATGTGATGTCTATAAGAAGAGAACAGTGAATACGAGCAAATTGCAGTTTTTCCAGTCTTGCTGATGGTGAACACAAAGAAACCCCAAAACCTTACAAGTATGTGTGTCAGGGGGCAAGGGACAAACCTTTTTTAGGTGTGGCAAACCTTTGCCTGTTCATAAATCCCTTCCAGTTTGGTAAATTGCAACTACAACAATGATTGCAATCATTGCTACCAATCTAACAAGTCTTTTATAATAGACAGTTTTATTGATTGTTAATCAATAGAAATCTCAGAAAAGTTGGGGGGGGATTTTTTATCATTATTGTGAAAATTATCAAAATAATTAATTTTCAGAATATCCCACGGAGTTTGATTCTTATAAGAGTATCCTTGGGGCAGTCATGTTAAGATTACTGATAATATGATCACAGCTAATACTAGACCTTTCCATTTGTGAATAAAACAAATATATATAAATAAAAGGCATAATAATAATTGTTTAATTTGTTTTATATCAACTTTTTGCATGTTATTTAAAACTGGAAAATATTTTTAGATTGTAAGAATTTTTTGGGGATAATTATTTACTGATACAAATCCCAATAATTAATCCATAGCTGGGGAGAGGAGAGGTGGATTCATAACTTTCACAAGGATATTTGCACATAAGGGTATATAACAAACCCAACTGGAAGAAGCTCACCCGTCCTTTGATGTCTTGTTTTTTGTCCTGTGGGGTAACATGCCACCCCCTCACCAACAGACAAGCTAGTGAGGGAGCTGGTTTAGACACCAACTGCCCATCAATGCAACAGGTTGTACTGGGTTACATGTTACCAGTAGCACATCTAAGCCTGACTTGACTGGAAAAAAAGAAAAATTAAAAAGAAAAACGAGCTGTACGCAAGAATAAAAAAAATGTGTACAACAATTAGAATATGTGTGGAATACCAAAAACAGTTATATATAATTATATATCTCAAAGGCAAACAACATTCAGGCCCAAAAGCCACTCCTTCTGCTTAAAGAAGATGAGCTGTAGGGATTTGATATATATATATATCATTCCAAGGAGGCATGGTGGTTTAATCGATAGCGACTTGGATTGAGGAATTGGAGAGCCAAGTTCAAATTCCAGTCGAATCCATTACATTCACTTATGTGCTAATACACTTGGGAAAGGTATGAATCCTCTTCTTTTCCCCCCAGCTATGGGTAAATAGCAGGGCAGACCGAGTGCTATAGCCTTGGATGGCAACTGGTCTACTGGAGAAAAAAATGGCAACCTACTGCAGGGAAAAAATCTGCCTCATTGGTCATATATCAAAAGATACATGATTGCCTAAACATGTATCATGCATGGCACATAACTGAGGAGGAGGCACATTAGAGTAGTGAATAGCAGCTTGGATTGAGGAATCAGAGAGCCGAGTTTGAATTCTAGTCGAATCCATTACATATCAAAAGATAAATGATTGTCTAAGTGTGTATTATGCATGGCACATAACTGACTGATCTTTCCAAGACTTTCAAATGGAACTCTGAATGCATCTCACTCAAAACGGAGAACATGTCTTTGATATAGAATGAGACATACACTTAGGATGGCTTAATAAATATTCAGCAATTGCAAACCCAGATGTATTGATGTACTTAGACAAATTATCACATAGTGATCTATTCTTTCTTTCAACCCTTGACTGGTACCATCTAAATACTCATGTCACATTAATTGAATTAAATAAAATCAACACGCATTTTGGTCATGTTTATTAATTGACTAAAATGTTGAGAATATCAGTCCAGTGGGAATTGTGGAGCTGTCTATCAAAATTGCATTTTTCTTTTATTCTTTCCTCAACACAACTTTGCATTTTTACTTCTTTTCAGAATTAGAGCAAGAAAAATCTGAACTGCTCATCAAAGTTGAATCTCTGCAAAACAGAAATGAGTTTGAGAAACAACCAAATCTTGCCTTTGAAAAAGAAAGCCAAAATCTCCAGTTAAAGGTGAATTTATCTGTCTATCTCCTTTTCATTTTCCAAATTTACAAAAAATATTTTCTAAATATCATTACTTGAAAATTATTTGATTCTTTTCTTTGAATCAGTTATTTCATTTTCTTCCTTTTGATTGTGAAAAACACTGTGGTTGGTTACCTTTTCTTTTATATTCTTAAACACATAAACTGTCATTGAGAAATATGTAAAGTCATTTATTGATTCATTGAATGGTAATAGTGAAATTAGCTATTTCCATACAGGAAGCATTCAGCATTCATTGACCAAGCAGCATTATGATTGGCTGAAATTTATGAAATCTTTTTCTTAAAATAGCATTTCAGGAAATTAGATTTCTCAAGTCTGCCAACTGTTTTCACTCTTTCTAATATATTTGGGAGTTTTCGTCCACTCTTTGCTTTTGGTAGTGTGAAAAGTCAATAGATTGATTATATTATTTTCCCTTCTAGTTCATGTGCTACCCATTTTTGTTGTTGCTGTTGTTAGAAGTCTTCAAGTGACGTGGCTTTTATTATTTGGTAAAGCACTTTGTGATTTTTTTAACACCAGTCTATTATTGGGCCTAACGAAGGATTGCCTAAAGCCTAAACGATTCATGTGCTTGAAGCTATTTTTAAACAATGATCTGAGAAAATGTATAAAATTTGTATGTTGATGATAGTTTAGACATTTCTGAACAAGTTGAACACTATCCATGACAAGGCTATTTACAAGCATGACTTGAGTTTCAGGTTAGTATTTTAGTTGCGTAGCAACTAAGTGTTGAACTTTCATAATCTATCCTGTGTTCAATTTTTCTTATTTCCAACATTAAATTTGTTATACAGGATGTATACATTGAGCTATGTGAAGTGTTCAAAAATTATTAATTTCACATTTTGCTGAAAAAGTTAAACATGTCCGAGTGGCTCAAGGGCTTTTTTTTGTTTTTAATTCTGTTTGTGAAGAGAGGATTATTCATTGTTTTTTTCTTTCTTTGTTTAATATATATATATATATGTGTGTGTGTGTGTATGTATATAATATATGTGTGTGTGTGTGTGTATATATATATATATATATATATATATATATATATAATGTATATTATGTTAGTATGTATGTATGTGTATGTATGTATATTATGTTAGTATGTATATATATATATATATATATATATATATATATATATATATATATATATATATATGTATGTATGTGTATACTATATGTATGTATATAGATGTGGCCAAGTGGTTAGAACATTCATTTTCTGACCACGAGACCCATGTTTGAATCTCACCATGGTTGATTTGTCAGGAAGGAGACTTCCTGATGTTATCATTCTTGATGGGGCAATCCCAGCATGCGGCACCTTTGAAAAGTGCCTGAAAACCATACCACAGGTTCACCCAAGCCTTGTGAGTGAAAATTGGTAGGCGGAACCCTTGGGGGTCGTCGATACCTGTGCAAGCACAAATTCTCAAGTCATTGTTACCGAAGGTTTGAGTGTGTTGTCCTTGTTCAGATTCCTGTCCACTCTAGAGAATACGTTCTCTCCCAGAAACTGTAACTAAGGTCTGCTTAGCATAGTTGCAGTATGACTCACTGGTTGGCTCTGTGGGTGCTGAACAAACACAAATGTGCTTGAGCGAGTGTCTGTAATAGGGATTGGTTAGCGGCCCTAATAGACAGGTATCCTCAAATAGAAGTGGCCAGCTATTATGTACATATGTATATAGTATATGTATGTACATATGTATGTATATATGTATGTACATATGTATGTACGTACGTATGTATATAATGTACGTATGTATATAATGTACGTATGTATGTAATATATGTATGTAATATAAGTATGTATGTATATAAATTTCAGATGTAGCTAAAATATATCTGTAAAAGGACAATATGAATAAAGAGAAAAGGAAAACTTAGCTGACACATTTCGTTCTCTGATGGGCTTTATCAAGTCAAATATGAGATTTTATTTTGTGACAAGTATTTATAAACAAAAATAAAAATGTTAATTTTTCAAAATTTTTAAATTTAAGAGACACCGGCAAATATTAATCAGGTTAACTGAAAAGTCTAGGTAAATTATGGACAATGCTAAGTGACGTAATTTAATGTCTAATTAGCAAAAATGATGTTCCTTTTTATCCAATTGATATTTAAATTATTTTAGTATGGGATAAACTTATGTATTATATATATATATATATATATATATATTAAATAAAAGGCAGTTATGAATTTAACTGTTTTCTTTTAATTTTTTTAACATTTTTATAGTCATGTATGTGGGGTTGAGGAAGGAGTAATTCTTTTGTCTTTAGTTATATGTGTATCTCTCTCTCTCTCTTTCTCTCTCTCTATATATATATATATATAAAATTTAAATCTCTTCTAGCACATTTAACTCTGTCCAATGTGTTTTAGATCCAAGAGCTAACTGAGGAAATTTCAAATGAGAAAGGATTATCCAAAGTTCAGAAAGATCAGATTAATGAACTTCTTCCAAAACTGCAGCAATTGGAAAATGAGAAATGGCAAATGGAAGAGGAAAGAAACCAACTTGGGGAGCAACTGATGGCACTTAGTAAAGCAAAGGTGAGAGATTTAAGCAAAAATGCTTCTTTGCTTATTCCTATGAGTTTTTTATTATATCAAGTGACTTTATAAAGTAATAAAATGGAAATTATTTTGCTCAAATTTGTTTCAATGATGTAAATCTGTACAAGTAGAGAATCATCAAGTATGAAAAGCAGGATTCTTTACCCTCCTTTGAAATAAAAACCTAACACACTTAAAACTAGTACTTTTTGGAAAATATCTAATAGTAGTCTATTAACTAATTTCACAAGTTATATTATTGGTCCTGAGCTGGCATGTCAACTTTAGTCACTTTCCCACCACTATAATTTAGCTTCACTGTGCCTTTTCTACAAATACTTTCAAATACATTCAGATGAACTTTCTACTATGGTACTGAGACGTTATGAATTTAAGTGCAGTACTATACTGGCAACACAGTCTCATCAATTTACAGTTGAATTGGCTTAGATGCAACTATAAGTTCTATGCTGATAGTTTTTTTTCTAGCACTTCTCGCTTGTGAAACTCCCTTCCAGCTCAATGCTTTCGAGCCAACTTTGATCTACAAAAATATAAATGCAATGTCAATCATAATCTACTATCTTTTTGGTTACTCTTCTTTTATTGTTCTCACTCCATAATAATGTCTCTTTCCTTCTTATTCTTTCACACTCAGTAACCCCTTGTGTCTTAGTGGCTGAAATGATTAAAAAAAAAATATATATATTTCTTATTACTTAAACGTTATATTTTAGTGTATACACATGTGTGAATAGACACTATGTTTTTTTTAAACAGTATGAATTACATCCACTGGTTTGTGCATTTGAGAATCTTAACAAAGAAAATGTCGCATCTGGCAGTGTTCAAACCTACGTCCTCTTTATAGGAGAAACTAATGTCTGATCTTATGTACTTATGGACTACTTGGCCACACTGCTTCACAGCTCAATACCTGTACCGTTTTAAGGAGTGCACATTTTTCTCTTTAAGATCCTTTTGAAAGCCAATATCTGCCAAAACTCCATAAGCACTAACTTTATTTTCATATAAAAACTATAAACAAAGTATCTGTCTATATTTCTGAGATGAGATATTATCTACACTATTTACATTATTTGGACTATTGTCCTCATCTTTGTCACCATATTTATTACAACGTTTCGGCCATTGTACGCTCCGGCCTTCTTCAGGTGGTTGGAATGTCGAACTGAACCCTTTATTTTTCTCACTGGATCAAGGACATATCGCACAATGGATAAAGGCATTGGTTAGATCCAGTGACAGGACCCAAAGAGTGTGAGTTCAATACCCAGTTAAGGCAGTGGAGAACTTGCAGAGGGGAATTAATAGGAGATAACTGATAATTGACATCCATTAGACATAGCAAGTGGAACTAGAACAGTCTACCCCAGTGAGTGAAATAAAGGGTTCAGTTCAATATTCCAACCACCTGAAGAAGGCCAGAGCATACAACGGCCAAAACGTTGTAATAAATATGGTGACAAAGATGAGGACAATAGTCCGAATAATGTAAATAGTATAAACAAATTAATTTCCAAGAAATACATGAATCCACTGATTTATTTTTATATATATATAATATATGTAAATTCCTTAGAAATTATACACACACACACACACATACGTGTATGTGTGTGTGTGTGTGTGCGTGCGCATGTATATATATATATATATACATACACACACACACATCATGCATGTTACTGTTGAAAGTGGATATAGAAGACACCAATGCAAAATCTGGTTGGACAATGTCAAACAATGGACAGATATGACTATACTATAATTGCAGATGGCTGCCATTGATTGGCCATTGTGGAGGAGATTCAGTGTGACTTCTGCATTCAGACCCCTCCTACAATTACAAAATTCAAGAGGACGAGGATTATGATAAGATAAAGAACAAATAGGAAACATTTATCAATCTAACATTTTCAGTTTTATTATTATTCTCTCAATCTCCAACAAAGTTTTAATAAAAATGAAACATGTTAGATTGATAAACGTCTCTAATTTGTCCTTTATTTTATCATCCTGTTGGATTCCAATCCATATTTGATCTACATTTGATCTTTAACTCGTATATATATATACACACACACACACACACACACACACACATATATTTTGCAGTTAATTTGACTACCTTAAATGGATATATAGTTTGGTCAACAGCATAGCCAGGGCCAGCAGTACATATGCTAATTTTATATCTTGGGTATGACGTGACCACCTTAAAATTAACTTCAAAATTAGGTCTTCAAAAGTTGCATGATACACGGGTATATATGATAAGCAATCTTAACAGCCAGGTTGCAAAATTCTATTTTACTCATATTTCAGCCATACTATACATATACACATATACAGATAGCTTTAATGTCAATTTTACACTAGTTGTAACATTTCTAATTTATCTGTAAATATTCATAAAGTACAGTCCTCTGGTAAACAGTAAGCACAATAATAAACAAATTAAAAAATCAGTTCTATATTCTGTACAGGGTGGTCCAAAAGTCTTGTCGCCTCCTACCAAAAAGTAATGAGAACAATAGAACAAGTAATACAGTAATACAAAGCACATGACCATTTTTGTAGTGACTTCTCGGTTGATTGTAGCACAGATGCCTCTACCTCTGCTCATGTGTCCCTTCATGTTGAGGATTGTCCTGTCCTCAGTTTGTCCTTAAATGATCCTGTGAAAAACAGTTTCAGTTCCCATTGCTGTATTGTCCTCTTTGGAAGAGATGGTTTGCCAAATCTTGCAGTGAAATCATGTTGCACATCCTCAATTCTCTTGCCAGAATGCACAGGATCATGTGTCCTTATACTTGCAAGCAACTTCCCTTCCAAACTGTAGGAGCTTGTGTTAGCCATCTGAAATCAGTCAGTTATGTGCTATGCAAGATACACACTTAAGCGATCATGTATCTTTCGATACATGACTGACAAGGCAGATTTTTTTCCGTAGTAGGTTGCCATTTCTTTCTGCGGTAGACTAGTTGCCATCCAAGACTATAGAATCCAGTCCATCCTGCTATTTACCCACAGCTGGGGGAGAAGAGGATTCATACCTTTCCCAAGTGTATTAGCACAAGGAATGTAATGGATTCGACTAGGATTTGACTAGAATTCGAACTCGGCTCTCCAATTCCTCAATCTGAGCCACTATCCATTACTCCACCAGGCCTCCTCGTTAGAGACAGAAAATTATATTATGTCTACTCACTTCTCTTCACTAAATTCTTTTCATTCCCGGTAAGTCCTTACATTCTAGTGACATTATCACTTTGCTGGGGGGTGTGGGGAGTTGGATTGAAATGATTAAAAAAAAAATATATTCATTTTATTTATTTTGATTCATTTTGAAGAAAGAAATCGGTTATAATCAAACATTTTTTTTTGTATGACATACAATATTAACAAGTTGGATTTGTTTTTTTTGATTTTATCACTGGTCATAACTGCTGTTGGTGGGGGGGGGAGCATTAAACAAGTCATGGAGTGATGAGTGGTTGTATAAAATTTGCTAACATTTGAGTCCTACATCATTGAAACAGTTTTTAGGGAAATAATCTCTTCTTTACAGTTTGTTAAAATCACTTGATCAAGAATCTATAATAGGTAAGTATTGAAAAAAATCACCTTGTAATCAAAAAAATAAAATACCCAATAAAAGAAATAGTGAAATAAAAACACAAGTGCTGCAAATGGTGAATTCCATTTCGCTCCAGTGCTTGTAAAACCTTGCCTCAAATCATTATGATAAATCATTTCACCAAGGCAGGACCCACCTTCATTGTTTTATTTATTTATAACTTCTTCATCTCCATCCTTCAACCATATTCCAGAAAAAAATACTGGATTACTGGACACTATTTCAAAAACTAAATCTTGAAAATTTACTCTGCATTGTTAAAGCCAACTATTAAATTACTTCTTAGCCTACACCTTTATTATATAAAGCATTACAGAATCAGCTCTAATAATGGTTCAACACTTAGAATGTTGACTGAGTTTCTTTATATTTTTCAGTCATCACCAGTGCTTTCGAAAATATATAATTTATAAACACTTATTTATATTAACTAACTTTCAAATCTTAAATTTACAGTTACAATTATCAATCTCATCAATTCTCTATTAAAACTGAAAATCCAAATAATCATCCGAAGAGGACAATACTGCAATGGGAAGAGAAACTGTTTCTCACAGGATCAATTAAGGACAAACCAAGGACAGGATGACCCTCAACGTGAAGGGACACATGAGCAGAGGTAGAAGCATCTGTGCTATGATCAACCAAGAAGTCACTATGAAAACGGTCATATTTTTATTATTATATACACACACAAACAAATATGTACATCTTTATAACTGTAAACAAAATTAATATTCAAAAATGTACATTTACATATATATCAAACAAATTTAAATGTGATAATTATTTGGCTTTTCATATATTATAGAGAACTCACAAATTTGACAGTTATACCTGTCAATTTTAAATCTGAAAGTTAACATATAAATTAGCGTTTATAGAATGCAATCATTCTCATTGATAGTCTGAAAAGGTTATGAAACTCAGAGTCAACATCAATAAGTACTAAACCTTATATCTGATTCAGTAATTATCCCCCTAATTAAATATCAAGCACTTGATTGACGGAAATTATGTTCACCCTGATATATATTAAATTATATAATTTTACATATATTAATAGCTGGAATTATTATTTTAATTTTATTATAAAATATTTAAAAAAAGCTTTCTTGCTTTTTTTCAAACCTGGCCAAATTAAGATGACAAATATATTAATTTCTATCAATAAGAATGTAATGTTTAAACCAATTTGTGATACTTCATAAATAAGAAGTAAAAATGTTGAGGTGATAATTAAAAATGATCTTGGACTGATGCAACCAGAACCCGATTTCCACAAGGCCCAAAATGAAACAATTTGTCTGAAAAAAATTAGGCGTAGGCTTTGTTCAGTTTAAACACTATCTTTGAATTTATGTTATTTACATTCAGTCTTCATCTTCATTGTTATTACATTTTGGCTGACATACCTTTGGCCTTCTTCAGGTCTCTGTAGATCCGGGTAACACTCAGGGACATTCAAACTGAACCCTTTATTTAATCTACAGGAATAAATTGTTGTTATTCCACTATTCTGTACTAATCATTTATTGCTAGCCCTGTTTGAGTCTGAAACTGTGCTACCTATCCCAGGGATTGAACTTAAATTTACTATGCTACCAAATTCACAAACTAATGCTTTAATCTTCAAGGCCATATCCAGAGATGAGCTATCAGGTATTAGATGTAGGCATAGCCAGTTCAAACACTATATCTGAAGATATGTTAGATGTAGAACCAAACTGGAATAATTGTATCAAATTTCTGCAAGAAATAATTCCTCTTCTCATTGAGATTACCATTTGGAATAGTGTACTTCAAGATCAACAAAATTTCAAAGGAAACACTCTGCAAATCAGTCCAGTTGGATTATTGTGCAGAAAAAACAACATGATGCCTATTTGAAGAAACGAGTGAGTAACAATAAACCGTCATATCAAACGTACAGCGTAAGTCAATTTGTTGACCTACTCGTCAAAAAGATTTTCCCAGGACCCACTGCTGACTTATGCATCTTTCTTTAATTTTGCAGGAAGAAACGGACACTCTTCTCCAAGAAACAAAGTTAGTTTTGGAATCCTTGCGCACTGATAAACAACAAGGAGAAGAATCGGTTCATAAAATTCTACAAGAGACTGATGATGAAAAGAAGGAACTGCAAAAGAAACTCACCAATACATGCAACACCATGGAACAGCAGACCCAAGTAATTGCTCATATTTGCAAAGAACTTGAACTCGAGGATACCTCTGTACAGCAACTCTCCACAGCTGTCCAGCATCGGATTTCTTCTATTGCTATCCTGCAGACAAAACTGGAGAAGGCAGAGAAAGAATTAGCTGGAGCCCAGGAAGTTAATGCCAAACAAGAGGCTACAGTAGAGTCTCTGAAATCACAAGTGACAAACTACAAAAAACAGATTGAGACATCAATGCAGAATATGGCCGAGGAATGTGATACATACAAAGAGAACCTGCTCACTAAAGACCAAACGATCCAACTCTTGCAGGAAACTGTCGAATCTCAGAACAATGAGATGCAGAAATTTCATGAGCTGCAAAAGGCACGTGACCAGATTCTCACCTCTCTAGAACTCAAAATGGAAGAATATGAGAGTAACACTTTGGAAAAGGATAAAGAACACAATGCCATGGTGCAAACTTTACAAAATGAGGTTGAAACCTTACAGAAGGAATTAGATATAAAAACGCAAGAGATGCATGAAATGGGTTCAAAGCAAACACTTATGTCAAAGGATTTGAAAAGCAAAGACACAGAACTACAGAACCTGAAAATGCAACATGCCTCAAAAATTGGTGAGACTGACCAGCTTCTAACAAAGATGGACAATGAAAAGAAAGCAATGAAGTGTGAGCTTCAGGAGAAGACGGCAACCATGACTAAACAGCTAGCTGAAAATGAAGATCAAACAAGAGAACTACTTGCAAAGATGTCACAGCTCCAAGATGAAAATTCTGCAAAAGAAGCCAAGATAGAAAGCCTCTCCAGAAGTCTGTCAGAATTCTCAGACAAGTGCAATGAATTATCCACATTGCATAATTCTGCAAAAACTGAGAAGGAAGGTTTGGCACAACAATTGCAGGAATACCAATCCCTTGAGGAAACAGTTCGAGGTTTGCTAACAGAACAACAGCTTGAGATGCTGATCAGTGAAAGTAAAGAGATGCAACAGCCACAATTATTGATGCATAGTTACATCGCACATATTTCTGCACAGCTGAAAGAACTGAACACAGTCAAATCCAAGACAGACACATCTCTGTTGGAATCCAACAAACAAAATGAAATTCTGAAAAGTAAAATCCAAGACCTTGAAGTATTGTGCTCCGAGAAAGACTTTCAACTCTTAAACATGAAGTCAGATAGCTCTCAGCATGAAATGATGGTACAAGGTCTTGTGGAGGAAAGGGACCAGAAAATATCATCCCTCCATCAGGAATTGGACTCAATGAATACCCTTCTGGAAGAGACACGAGAACTGGAAGCCAAGACTCAGTCTCAACTGACAAGCTTGCAAGAAAAGCTATTAATGAAGGATGCTGAACTTTCCAATGTGAGCAGCCAGCTTGAGAAGGCAAGACAGTTCCAAACTGGCATTGAAGATGAGCTGAAAACCCTGAGAGAGCAGCTTTTGTCTAAGGAAACTGCCCATGCAGCACTGCAAGCATCAGTGGCTGAACAACAACAAAAGGTGAGCGATTTATCTGAAAATTTTAAATTTGCTTTGCACGAGAAGGAGACGTTGCATGTTGAAATGGTAAATGTGCAGAATGAACTTACGCTTGTTACTAATACCAACTTGGGGTTAACAAAAGAGCTTACCAATGCAAAGCAGGCCCTCTCTGAATGGGAACAGGCATTCAATAAGTTGTCCTCTGATCTAGAAGCAGAAAAAAACAATTCAAGAGCTGAACTTGAAAATAGGGATTCTAAAATTAGGGAACTTGAAAAGTGCTATGCTGAATCACAGTCAGAATTGTCTGAGCTTTCTGCAAGGGTTGAAAATCTTGAAAGCAGTGTCAGAGAATCCAAAATTAAATCGGAAGAATTTCTTCAAGAAAAGACCGAAACCAAATCCCAGATTGAGAGGTTTTCAGAGTTACTAGTTCAAAAAGAATCTGAGAAAAAACATCTGGAAGAAGCAAATGCTCTGTTAAGAGATGAAAGAAACGGCCTCCAGGAGCAACTAGCTCTTACCTGCCAAACTGTTTCCGATCGAGATGCAACCATCAAAGAATTGACAACAACAAACAACAGTATTAGTGAAGAACTGAAGAATAGCTTGATCTGTCTTGAAACTGCGATGGAAGAAAAGAAGCAGTGGGAAGAGAAAGCAGTTGACAATCTGAGAAACATCACTGCCCTTGAAGCAGACATTTTAAAACAGAAGAATGAATCTGAAGAACGAGAACTGCAAGCAACCAAAGAACTGCATCACCATTCAGAGCAACTTGCAGCATCAAACTCTAACACTCAACGTCTGCAAAAAGAAACTGAAACCCTAAACAATGAGTTGGAATTGGAGCGCGCCAGCCACACTGCAAAAACAGCAGAATTGTCAAAGCTGCAAGATAGCTTGAAAGAATCAAAAGAGAAACGAGAAGAACTGATCAAGGAAATTGAACTTCTAAGATTAGAAAAGCACGAGTGTGATTTAGACCTGAATAATTTCAAAGTGACTCTGCAGGAGAAAGAGGACCTGATCCAAAATTTGATGCTGGCTCTTGATGAATCAAAAGGCTTGAAGGAGAAAATTGATGAAGAACAAGTAGCCATCCTCCAGGAAAAAGAATCCTTCTTGGAAACAGTAATGTGCGAGAACAAGGAATTGAAACAGGAAAGGGAAGAATTGACTGTTAAGATTAAGGCTCTTGCTGATGAGAAAGTCCTTATGATGAAAGAATTGGATGACTTCAAAATGATGGAATCTGAGAAGCAAGCCTTAGCGTCAAAGTTGGAAAAGGCTGCCTCTGAGAAAGAAACACTGAGGTCAAAACTGAAAGAGGCAGTAGCAAAAATCCAGTCCCTGGGTTCAAAACTCAAGAAGGCACTCTCTGAAAAGAGTGATTTAGATACCAAGCTGGAGGAAAATATTGCTGAGACAAAGAGTTTGTACTTACAGCTGCAGGAAGCAGTATCTGAAAAAGAGGTTTTGACCACCAAACTAGAAGAGGCTTCATTTGAAAAAGAGACTTTGGGTGCAAAATTGGAAGTACTGTTACCTGAAAAAGACTCTCTGATTGACAAGCTCAAAGAGGCAGAATCAGAAAAAAATGCTCTTAATGTAAAAATAAAAGAACAAGCATCAGAGATCGAGGTTTTGAGCAGCAAAATTGTGTCAGAAAATGAACAGCTGAAGAGTTTGCTGACAAGCAATGAATCGAATATGATAAAGATGAGAGAAGAGAAAGAACAGTTATTGAAGGAATTTTCTGCTGCCAAATCTAAGTTGTTATCCTTGGAAGAAGAGAAAAACAAGCTGGATGGCCTAAAGATCCAACTGAATGCAGCACTTGAAGAAAACGATGCCTTGCAAGCAGAAAATAAAAATTTACATTCATCACTTGAACAAAGTCTTCGTGAGAAAGATATTGTGGCTGATGAGCTGGCCCAGGTTGACATGAAACTGGTTGCCACCCTCCAAGAGAAAACCAAAACTCGAAACCATCTTGACCAACTGATGCGAGAACATAATAAGTGTGCAGACATGGAGCCACGCCTCGAGAAAGCCCTCAGGGAGAAGCGACTTTTATCTGAGGAACTCTCTGAGGTTGATGGCAAACTTGTCCAGATACTTAGCGAAAAGGACAGCTTGTTGAAACAACTGGTCGAGATGGAGCACAAGTTAGAAGAAGCAGTCTTTGAAAAACAGGAAGTGTATATCTTAAATGAGCAGTTAGGCAAAGATTTGGCAGAACAACGGGCTAGTTTTTTCCAGTTGAAAATGGAGGTTGATAAAGAGAAGCCGAATGTGACAGCCCTGATGGAAGACACGTCAGTCCAAAGAGAAACCAGTGAAAAACTTCAAATCAACCTGACACCAAAAGTTGTAGAAGGAACTCATGATAGTCTTGAAAATAAGGAATCTGAAATGTCACCACATAATGAACATTTGGCAAAGAACTTGAACGAGCACAAATTGTCGGAGCTGGAAAAGTCAGAAGTGTTCACTAAAGCAGTAGAATTTGAAGAGAAATTACTTGAAGCTGAAGCTGAAATCTCCAGACTGACAAAATTATATTCTGAGCAGGCTTGTGAGAGTGAACAGCTTTTTCAGTCAAAAATGGCTGAAGTGGAGAGGTTGAATGAAACCCTCATGGAGAAAAGCAAAGAAGTTTCTGAAGCTCAGTCTAAGGTAAATGAATTAACCCATCGGGAGCAGTCACTTGAGAAAGAAATACAGCTTCTGTCTTCCATCACAAACACCCACACAAAAGCATTTGAAGATCTTGGTGAGTTCCTAATGAAAAGACTTGACCCGTTGCTGGCTGTACTTGTTGTGTCAGATGGTAGTGGTGGTGGTGATCTTTCATGTGTAAACGGGGTGGTCCCCAACGAAGCAACAACCCAGGTGGATGCTGAAAAATGTCACAAAGCCCTTACAGGCACGGATTTAGTTTCTGCCCATTTGGATAGTCTCAAAACTCAGGTATCTGAAAAATTTGCAAAAATTGAACATTGGCAATCAAAAGTTGTGGAAAATGGTAAGAATGACCGTTCCAGTTTGGAGAAGAGTCTGCAGGAATTGGAACAATCTAAGAAGCAGCAGGAATCTCAGAACAAACTTGTAAAGAAACTTGCCCAGAGTTTGAAGAAAGTTAAATCAGAATTATCAAAAAAAGATAAAGCCTTTGAAGATACAGGTCAGCAGCAGAAAGAATTGGAAACCTTGTTAATCAAGGAGCGTTCAAAAATAAAACAAGCTGAAGATGATTTGCACAACTTCTTATTGTCTTCATTTTCTTCTGATGACAAATTTTCCCCAGGTGGGAAATCAGATGAGAGTTGCACTCATGAAATTGAATTATTATCAATTATTGAAGATTTGAAATCTAAATTCATTGTCACTATCAAGGAAAGAGATGGTCATGTTTCAGATTTAAATTCTTTACTACAAACTCAGAAGGAACAGGTAGCTTCTCTTAAAGAGACAATTTCTATAGCTAATTCCACTGCAAATTCCAAAGTTGAATTATCAGAAGAATTGCAGGAAAAGTATTCTGAATGTTCCAAACAACTTGAAGAACTACAGACCAAAATGGCAGAACTTACTGAAGAATTTGCTGCTGCCCAAAGAGACAATTCCCAGTTGATGCAGGTTTCCAAAAAGCTTAAAGAATCTCGTGCTCAAAAAATGGCTGAAGTTCAAGAACTAAAGCAGCAGCTTGTGGATATGAATCTTGAAAATGAAAGTCGGTCTGAGAAATTCCAATCTGTTATCAAAGAATTGGAAGAGAAAGTGATTACAGAAACATCAGCCAGAGCGAATGTTGAAGAACAAATGTCAAAGTTGAAGGAGGAATTTGATCACAAACACATGGAATTTGTTTCACTAAAAGAATTCTATGAGACACTGAAAACTGATCATGAGAAAACAGTCAGGAAGCTAACTGAAGAAATAGCAACCCATCTGGCTGAAAATAACGAACTCAGTGGCAATTTTGAGAAGTCCAAGGAGTCCTGTTTGCTTATAGAGAAGGAATTGTCTGAACGAAACTCTGAAGTTACATTGTTGAAGAATTCTGTAAAAGAAAGTGAAATCTGTATTGCCAAATTGAAAATGGATACAGAAGCAAAAGAACTGAAAATTTCTTCCTTAAATGAAGCAACACAAATCATGAAATTGGAACTGGAGAAATCCTATGACGAACTACAGAAGTGTTCTGATGCAAATACTGTTGGCAAAGAGAACTACAAAGACCTTCAAAAGTTTACCAATTTGACTTATTCCATATTCAGTTCCTTGAATGATATCCAGGTCGATATCCAAAAAGTGATCGCAAACTCAAAATCACGAATAAAGCCGTCCATTGCAGAAGAGCTTAAAGACATTATCAACAAAAGTGATGATTTGGAAAACTCACTGATAACATCTGTCAGTCCTCCCACCTCCAACATTGAAGATGATATGCAGCTTTTAGAAGAAGGCCAACCAGAATCTACCTTAGTATTCTTAAAATGGTTACGTGGATATCTGTCCAACCTCTGGTCTGCCCAAGAAAAGGAATATTCAAATGCCCAGAACATTGTATATGAGCTGAATGCTGTGGTCACATCCAAAGAAGAAACCAACCAAGACCTGATGGATAAAATAGATAACCTGATGGTGGAACGCAAGATGATGTCTGAACGGATTGCCTCACTGAAAAATATCTGTGATGACCAGAAATCTAATATCAAGACTCGGAGCTCCGAAGTCCAGAAGATGAAACGCTCAATGGAAGCAGCAAGCTATGAGATCTTTGAATTGCTCACTTCAGTCAAGAAGGCCAATAGTTCTTCCTTGTCAACAATTCTGGAAGAGGAGGAGAGTGAAGATGTTGAAGAGGAACCAGAAGATAACCAGAAAGATTATGATGCTCCTGATGCAGGACAAAGCGAGTCTGAAGAATCCATTCCCAATCAGCTCTATGCTTTGCAGAGTCTTGCAAGACAAGTCACTCTGTTGATTGGAGCTTTCTCACGAACAGATGGCCTATGTTCAGCCCAAGATAAAGAGATATTGGAATTACGAGAACGTTTAAAAGCTTTCGAGGATCAACAACAGCAAGAGATAGAGAAGAAAAAAAAGAAATTTTCATCTGTTGATGACAAGCAAGTAACCAATTCTACGAAAGTGTCAGAAGAGGATAAACAAATGCCACATGAGCTTCTTGATAGAATTGATGCATCCCAAGAGGAAGTTGTGGTGCAAGAAGAGAAAAATGTAAGCAAAGTCCCTCATTTTTTATTTGAGAAAGTAGAAAGACAGAGGGAAAAATCCTTTTCTTTCTTTGATTTTTTTTTCATTTCTTTAATCTCTGCCCTTTCATCCCTTGCATCTCAAAGATATAGAAATGATCGAAGATTCAATTTTAGTTTTTAATGCTCATCATTGCCAGCTTTAACTTAAAACCATTTCATCCTCGACAATGCTGGGTTATTTTAGCAGAATTTAATTATTATGCTACTTGTTTGCCTGCTATTTTACTAATAAATCTTTTATGTGTGTTTTGTGTGTGTGTGTGTGTGTGTGTGTGTGTGTGTGTTGTGAAAAGTTATCAACCCAACCAAAATGCACTTCACTGAAAAAAATTATACTGTTTTGTCATTTTTGTCAGATTTTGTGAAGTTTTATTTCATTTTTTTTTATACTAATGTTCACCAAGTGCAATGCTCGAGAACCAATCAAGGTAGTGCTAAAATGGTTATGATGAACGAGTTGTGTAGGGTATGAATGAAACAGCAGGTAGTAGGAAGTAAAGTTTATGAGGATAAGTGTTTTTTTTTTTCAACAACTTTATTATTATTGTTCATGCACCATAGAAGTTAATGGATAGGTCAAAGAGGTCCTGTTGAGTGGCTACCAAAGTCATCAGACCTCACACCCTTGGATTTTTTTTTTTCTGTGGGACCATTTGAAATCGGCTGCTTATCAGATGCGCCCAAGAAATTTTGAGTGACTTAAAGAAAAAATTAAATATGAATACAGTAAAGTGAGAGGATACTCTTTGACATGTTAATGAATCATGCAGGTACAAAATTGAAATGGGTTTTGAAAAAGGTGGCCATTTTGAAAAGCACATATAACTATTAAATAAAATTTTCATGTGTAATTATACTTTTAATAAATTATCCCTATGGTGTGCAACTTTTGCTTCACCCTGTATATATATATATATATATATATATATATATATATATATATATATATATATATATATGTGGATGAGTCTGTGACATTTTTGTATATAATTGAAAAGTGTAAAAAAATTGATGGCAATATTTGAAGAGCTTTATTATTTCCTTTGTAAAAACAAAACAAAAAAAATGGATTCTTTTAATCGAGAACTAGAGCGGGGGAGGCTTCAAAAAGTCAAATTCAAAAGTGTCAGTTAGACATTTTGGAGGTGGATGGTAAAAAAAAAACCTCTTAGATCTTCATCAGAGGTTGGTTGAACCTTTTTTCAACCAGAAACAAGAATCATATAATCACAGAATTTCTAAAGTAATTTTATCACTTTAAACATTATTTTTAGTGGTTACCCATATTTGAGTAAACACTCTGTTTATTTATTAAACAGTATATATATATATTTTTTTTTCTACTGGCCTGAATATTCAAGAATTCTTATTAAAGAAATGATTCACCCACTGGCAGGATTTGAATCTGTCTCATTTAGCGGGAAAAACCATCATTACATTCGACATGTCTTAGACCAACTCAACCACAAAGACACTATTCAGCTTTGCTCAATCAGTGAGACCCTTCATGGCCGAGTTGGTCTAAAGCGTATCTGATTTAAGAGTGCTTTCTCCTGGAAATAAGGATATGGAAGATAGATATTGGTCGACCTTGAGCATGAAGAGGTTGAATTGAAACATCATCTCAGGAGTTTGTTCCACAAAGTAACAGTTTTGGGAGAGTAGCTATCTGAGTGGAACTTACTCCTTACCAAAAAGGACACAAGGAAATGAGAATAGTTTGCCACAATGAATGCAGCAAAGCAGGTCACAGCAATTAGGTCTGAGATTATTATATAATTACTATATAATGTAACTTGTCAACTTACCATAGTAATAGTGATAGAGTAGTGAGAGGCTAACAACATTTCATCTGTGGGATAAGGTTTGCAGGGTGGGAAATAATTTATCCCCCACAAGGCCAAATAAACAAGTTCGTATTCTGTTAAGGTTGGACAGTGAGGACAGGATAGCAATAATCCATGCTTGGTCTGATCTGACTCTTGTATTTATAAAGCAGAGAGTTTTTCTTTTTTTCTGGAGTGATACAAGGAACTGACTATTCTTACAGAATCTTTAGCAATGGCTTCAATATATGATTTCAATTTGAGGAATTGAGTGAGCTTTAGAGTCAATAGGTGCTTGAAGCAATAAGTCTCATTGAGGGTATGACCACTTATCAGGATTGGAGCAAATTTAGGGTCTGCTCATTGGAAATGAAACATTACTAGCTTTGTTTTCTTTCTTAAACCAATGGTGGGATGCAATTAAAGTGTTCAGAATTTCAGGAACAGTTCAACAGCTAAATAATTTTTAATATGAAAATGTTATCATCATTGTTTTGTAATGGAAATACTTTATTAACTACTCCAAGGAGATACTGAAATGCTCTTTGGCCAGACCAAAAGGTCCTTCATCCTTCCAAAATTCTGATCTTTGATCCTTTGTCAGATTTTGGGAAATGGATAAGGCCAAGAACTTTTCTACACTCTGTCATACAAGCTTTAAAGATGGCTATAATTTTGTGATCTTTCTGCTGGTTGCTGTTTTTTGAGTGGATGTGCAGCTGGTGTAATGGATAGGAGCTCAGGATGAGAAATCAGAGAGCTGAGTTCAATTTCCAGGCAAGTTTGTTACATTCTTTTATTCCCAAATACCATTGGGAAAGGTATGAACAATCACCTCCCCCAGCTATGGGTTAAATAGTAGGACATATCTGGAAAAATCAGTTATCTCCAAACATTGTTAATGCAATATTCACTCACAAAAAAGAATTATTCGTACAATCAAAAATATGTTTTGCCATTAAATAACCCACAAAAGGTTGAGAAGCCATAAAAACAAATCAATCAATCAACTCTAAGTTTGATATTCATTAAGCTGAGTCTGGACACAGTGCCAAGTAAGGATAAACATAGATAAGAAGATTGTTGCACCATATTTCCAAGTAGGAGAAACTTGCCTGGAAAATCAGCATTCAACTATCAAAACCAGCAAAAATCTGTAAAAGCTGGCCAAAAACTGACCAAATATCTTTAACCTTCAGAAACATTAAACTCTCTTAAAATTAAAACAAAAAATATATCAATAAGCTCTGAATTTGACTCCAGTAAAATATAGCTGACATAAAATTGAAAATTTTCAGGGCAATTCTTCTTAAAATCTTAGTTTATAAAGTTTACAATTTCTACCAAACATGATGAAACATTTTGTGTGGATGACTTATTTTCTACAGTCCCTATCTGACATGCACAATATTACAAGCCTATTGCTACTTTGTCACTATTTCAATGGCAAATATTCAGACAAGCTCCATTCTTTAATGCCATTAGCTCAGACCTTTACAGCCAAGACTTGCCTTACTACATCCACAGGTTTGAATCACCCTCATTCTCTAACTATTCCTTTGAAGAGCATTTCACTCTTTTGTGGAACTCCTGTGTAGATGAATACTACAATCTTAACCTGTTAAAGTCAAAGCTCAGTTATTATCTCTCTGCCGTATGCACGTAAACTTCACTTTATACTTTCTCTTCTAATGTTCATATCACACACCTCATCCAATAACCTTGAGTGGCTCTTGGATTGATTGATTTGTTATTTTACAGTTTACCAACCTTTTGCAGACTATTTAAAGCCATAAAATATTTTGGGGAAAAATAATAATGATTTAATGAGACAGGTCCTACTAATTAACCCATAGCTGGAGGGAGAAGAGGTCGATTCATATCTTTCCCAAGGATATTTGCATGTAAGTGAGTATAATGAACCTAACAGGAATTGGAACTCTGCTGTCTGATTTCCAATTCCGAGCCATTATTTATTACACAACCTACACATCCAAGCTTACAGCTTTTGGTATTCCCAAGCGGTTACCCATCTAGGTACTGACCAGGCTTGATATTGCTGTTTCAACATAATATGGCCACAAAGCCAAGTGGCTTTTGTGTCTTGTATTGGGTTAACTATAGTTTTTATGAATGATTTTGTATATTCTGATAAACTATCATCACAAATCAATCAAATGATATCTTCTTTTTTTATATATCAGGTCTCATGTCAGAGTCAGCAAACTGAGATTCTCCAAGCAGAACTTGATACAACATCAAAAGAACTGTTCAAAATTAAACAAGAGAGAGAAGAATTGATAGAGAATTTGGCTGTGTCCCAAAAACACACTGAAGATTTGCAGAAAAGCCTCACACTTGAAAACGAAAAAACTATTATGACAGAAACTCAGTTACAAGATGTACAAAACCAACTGACCACAGTCCAAGCCAAACTGGAAACGGCCAATAATACACTCCACCAACTGCAAACAGGTTCATCTGTGCAAGAGGAGGAAGTGAGTTTATTAAAAACACAGCTGGATAAAAGGGAGGAACAATTGCAGAACTTGAGTTCAGAGCTGGCTGACCTCTTAAGGACCAGTGATGAACAACAGGTCAAATTAGCCAAAAAGGATGAGAAGATGATGTCCTTATTGGAGAACATGCAAGAACTCGAGGAGCAACTGACATCATTGGGAAATCAGCGTGAGGCTGATATTGCCAAGCTGAACACTGAACTTGCAGAGAAGACAGCCTCTCTAGAAGAGGCTGAGAAATCCTTGCAGACCAAAGAGACACAGTACCTGAAAGTTCTTGCCACAGCCAAAAAGCTGAAACAGCAGGGAGAAGCTGCAAAGAAAGAGGCCAGCCAAGCTCTGATTCAGTTGAAGGAAGTCCAAGATAAATTATCTGCTGAATCATCGACTTCAGCTCTTGATCAAGCAGCAGTAGAGCATGCGAGTCAGGACTCGGCACAGAAAGAAGTGCTAGCAACTGAAGACATGAATAACAAATCAAGTGAACGCTTACAGGAATTGACCATGCAGGTCGAGTCATTTTCAGAATATTGCCAGCAACTGCAGTTGCAAGTACAAACATTGACTGAAAAGCTTCACACAGCTGAACAGTTGACTCACACAAAACAGATGCAACTTGAGGCAATGCAGTCTGTTTCGGATGAGAAAGAATCTTTGGCTACTTCCCAGAATGAATTACTGGAAGGTTTCGAAGTTCAACTTGCCTCTCTTCGAGATGAGAAAGAGACTCTGGCCAATGTGGTCGTGGGTAAGGAAGAAATGATTCAGACCATGCGCAACCGAGTAGAGGAACTTGATAAGAAGATCAAGTCCCTTGAAACGGAAACTGAGAAAGATGCTAGGATACGATTACTCAATGAGCAGTTGGATGAAACCAGCCAGACAATGCACTCATTGCAAGAAGAAATCAGTTTAAGAGAAGATAAATTCCAAGAATCTAAGAGTGCAGAGCTGAGAGCAAAGAACGAGTACCAGAAAGCCATTGAACAGATGACCGAGCAGCTGAAAAAGGCTGAAGAAATAGGAAAGGCAAAGCAGGAAATTTCCGAACAACTGGCTTCACAGATGTTTGAT
Source organism: Acanthosepion pharaonis (assembly GCA_903632075.3). Lineage (NCBI taxonomy): Eukaryota > Metazoa > Mollusca > Cephalopoda > Sepiida > Sepiidae > Acanthosepion > Acanthosepion pharaonis. The sequence continues at coordinate 959,270 of CAHIKZ030005392.1, forward strand.
CTTTCTGAAGAGTTGCAAGCCAAAAGTGTCCGAGTGGAAGAGCTTTCTTACCAGTTGCAATCATCAGATGAGAAAATTAAGTTGCTTGAGTTTCAGTTAGCCAAAAGTGAATCTAGTCTGGATGAGTTCAAACAACAGCTGCAGACAGTGACAGATGAAAGTGAGACACTTGTTGAAGAACTAAAGAATTTGAAAGACTTGTATAATGCCAGTCAGCAGCAATTGCTCACTCAGCAGAAAGAGTTAGAAAGTAAAGAACAAGAGCTGCTAATTGTGCAGAAAGAACTTGACAGTTTAAAAGATTCACTACCTAAAGAGGAGCTTCTCCAAGAATGTAAACAACAGTTAGAAAATCAAAAGACTATAGAAACCATTCCTGAGACAAGCGCACAAATAAATCCTGATGTATCAGAACCAACTTCAACTTCACATGAAAAGTGGTTAGATCAAACAATTATTGAATTTCCCGAACCAGATTTTAGCATGCACGAAAGCTTAGATTTGGAATCTGAATTGGTGTCTTCTAAGAAAGAACGCCTGTCATCTGAGAACTTAGAATTGAAGATTTCGCTGACGGATGTTCAGAAAAAGGAAGAGGAAATTCTTTTAAAGCAACAAACCTATGAAGTGAGAATCAAACAACTTGAAGAAGTGCTTCAGGTCAGTAAAAGCAACATGACTTCATTGGAAGACAGTCTGGAATTGGTTAATGAACAACTGTCAAGATCTGAGGAAGAAAAGAAGCATCTACTTGAAGAAAAAGAAAACCTTACTGCCAAAATTGCTGAACTGCTTGAAAAGAATAAAGTTGATGATAACCTGGTGGCTCAGGAAGCTACCGTCAAGGCTGACAAAGTGCCATTTGTTGAAAAAATTGAACAAGAATTTCAAGGTCCTCTTCATCAAGTGAAGATTGAAAGAGACGCTGTGCAGAGATCTGCAATGGGATCTGCAGAAGGCATGGAGGAACTTGAGCACATGAAGGAGTTGTACGAGAAATTGTCAGACGAACACACTCGTTTGAAAAACAAGCAGCAGGTGGCTGAAGTGAAGTGTGAGAAGATGCTAATCAAATTAAAAGCCTTTAAAGAAAAGAACGAGAACCTTCTTCGAGAGCTGTCTGAGCTCAAAGATTCTCAAAACAAGACCATGGAAGGAATCGCCTCACAGAATGTAGACCTTGAAACTGAAAAGCAAAAACATCAAGAGACACAGAACTTACTTTTAGCAGAACAGACTAATGTGGCAAAAGAAAGAGCTAAAATAGCAAAGATGGAAACGGTTTTCAGGAACAAATTCCAAGAAGTACATGATGAGAAGAACCATCTATCCGATTCCTGTAACCAGTTGAAAACCAAGTGTAAAGAACTTGGGGCAAGGTTGAAAGAACTCCTTGCAGAGAGACAGGATCTTCAGGACAGCATCGACCGTCTAACCAGTGAGTCTGAAACAGTCCTTGAAGGAGTACGTAATGAATTCGCAGTGGAAAAATCTTCCTTGCAAAGCAAAATCTCTAGCCTTGAGACGGAATGCAATAATGCCTATGCAGACATCGAAGATTTTCAGAAATTGGTCAGCAAGATGAAAGAAAGTCATGAAGTACTGATGGTTGAAAATCAGAAACTAAAAAATTCTGCCCATCTGCTCGAGAGTGAATTGGTCAGCAGCCGGTCAGTTGAAGAGAAGATAAGTCAGTTGGAATTAGAGGTGCAAGGATTGCAAGAAGAGCGGAAGAGCCTCCAAGACCAAGTGGAGGTTGCACGAGAAGAGGCGCTGGCAAAAATGAAAGAGTTGCAAGTAGCTAGGAAGAAGCAGGGTGATGCTGAAGGAAAAACTAAGTTGCAGGAGGAGCAGATTAACCAACTTAAAGAGTTGAATGAGACACTGCAGAATGCCAAGTGGGCTCTTGAAGCCGATTTGCAAACAAGCCAGCACCAGGCTGAGCGTGCAGAACAAGAAAAGAAAACTCTCAGTGATGAAGTAGCAATTCTTCAACAAGCAACAACTGACAATGAAGTCTTGAAAGGGGAACTGGCATTGGTCGAAAGCGAAGCTGAGCGTAAAGAACAGAGCATTGCTCTCTTTAAACATGAGGTAGAGACACTTAATGAGCAGGTGCAGAGCCTGACTTCACAATGTCGAGACCTCGAAAGCACACGGCAAGCAATTACAGTACTGAAAAAAGAAAATGGTTCTTTGACTGAGGATGTTATAAGACTGAATGCTGAGAACACAGAGCTGAGGTCAGCCAAGGAGGAGCTGGGTGTGGTGAGTGATCGCTACAACAACCTCCTGCAGGACAACACAGCGTTGGCGAAGCAGATTGAGGAGCTGTTAACAAAGTTGCAAAAACAGGGACAATTAGAAAAAGACCTTAGCTTTGCTCATGAGCAACACGGACACTTAGAACGGGAACAGGCAACATTCATACAGAGAATTGAAGAACTCGAGGAGCAGAGTCAGCAACAGACCAATCAAAACACGCAGCTGAAACAGGAAATGGTGCAAGTAAACAGTGCACTGAAACAAGTGCAGTTTGAAAACGAATCACTAAAGTCACAGGTCCAGGTGATGCAGTCTGGGGGTGACCGGCTGAGTCGATTCCAAGAGGAGTATGAGAGATTACAACAGCAGTTTGCTCAAAGTGTCGAACAGAACAACCAGGTGCAGGCAGAATTGAACCACTCAACACATAGACTCCAACTGAGGGAGGCTCGGTGCCAACAACTGGCAATGCAGGTAAGAGTTTTTTTTTTCTTTTGTTTTTTAATAAATATTAACTGTTTTAGACTATCAATAAGAGATACAGGAAATGTATAAAAATTTGAATATCTGGGATGTGTTTTAACAGTCATTTATGTGTCATGTGGGATACACACTTAGGCAATCATCTGTCTTTCAATACATGACTGACGAGGCAGATTTTCTCCCACAGTAGGTTGCCATTTCTTGCTGCACTAGACAAGTTGCCATCCAGGCCTGTTCTGATATTTTACCCATAGCTCGAGGGGGAGAAGAAGAGGATTCATACCTTTCCTAAGGATATTAGCACATAATGTGAATGTGATGGATTTGACTTAAATTTGGTTCCCCAATTCCTCAATCTGAACCACTATCCATTACTCCACCACACCTCCAGTGTCTTAACAGAGGACAGAAAGTGTGACACTGAAATCTGAAGACACATTGAGATAGCAAAGAATGCATTTCCAAAAACTAAGCAAAGTATTAAGAAACAGAAAAATTTTGTTAAAAACAAATAAAAAAGTACTGAACTGCTTTGTAATATCAGTCCTCCCATAGGGCAGTGAATGCTGTACAATCTCCTCACAGATGAAGAGACTTGAGGCAGCAGGTTTGGTTTGGTTTGGTTTATGGCATATCAACCTCAATGGGTTATTTAATGCCGACAATTTTTATTGCTGGTTTTTTTTTTTTTTTTTTTTCAAAAATGTGTTACTAGTAATATTTTTTCCTTCAAAAAAAATTGTTTCAGGTAATATTTTTTTCATAAGTTTATCGCTGGTAATAAATTTTTTCTTCAAAAATTTATTGCTGGTAATAATATTTTTAGAAAGTATTTCTGGTATTAAAACCTATTTTTACACTTTCATAGTGTTTTGACCCCAGTTTGGGTGTCAACTATTTGCCCATCGGTGGGACCCGAACAGGTGCTATCACCCCGGGTCAGTGTGGACCTGGGAACACCAGCAATTAAGAGGTGGTTCCATACTCCTCAAAACCTCCTGATGAGAGGCCTTGCTGTTGGATGTAGTTTATCGTCATACCCAGGACATTGAGGCAGCAGGAATGGTCTGGCCATGAGTCATTACTACTGACTAGTGAATTTGTTTCTTATTAGGTGCCCCATACAAAATTCAACACTAAATAACCCAATATGGGTTGACATGTCATAAATAGTCTAACTGGAATAGATAAAGAATTTAATATTTTTTGCTGAAAATTTTGAACTTTATTTACATTAAGGACACATGGCACAGTGCATAAAGGCATTGGTTAGATCCAGTGACAGGACCCAAAGAGTGTGAGTTCAATACTCAATTAAGGCAGTGGAGAACTTGGGGAGGGGAATTAACAGTAGATACTGATAACTGACATCCATTAAACATGGCATGTAGAACTAGAACAGTCTACCCCAGTGAGTGAAACAAAGGGTTCAGTTTGACATTCCAACCACCTGAAGAAGGCCGGAGTGTACAACGGCCGAAACGTTGTAATAAATATGCCGACAAAGTTGAGGACAATAGTCAGAATAATGTAAATAATGTACATAATACCTCATCTCAGAAATATAGACAAATACTGAAAATTTTGAATATAATAATAACTGCCATGCATAATGCCCGACCCATTCAGCAATATCTAAACTGTAGACGACTTTTTTCTCAGATCAATGGCTAAAAATGGCTTTTTAATACCAATTCTCTTTGAATTTCGTGGTCTGGTGCAACAGAATCACAAAAAAAAAGAACCAGATAACAGAAACAACATGAATTAAAGACTTTCAACAGCAGCAATAACTAAAATGGATATTCCATGCAACTCAAAGACAAAATAATGACATAATCAAAAAGTTGACATTTCACGACACTTCAGTCAAAAGGTTAGGAAGGAAGCCACTCTCCCATCACCCCATCAACACTGGAAAGAGCAATAACAGCTACTGGTCTTGAGAGACCTATATTCCCGAAAAATTGTTTTAAGAGAAAGATTTTATAATTTTCAACTGAAAGTAGTACTTGCTACTTGATCAATGAATGCCATATGTTTCCTTATAAGGAAACAACTAATATTACCATTTAACAAGATTTGTACCTTCTGCATATGTAGTCACTCACAAATGCTTTATAATTTAGATATAAACTAATTTTCCTGTTATGAAGTGTGCTTTCCTTTGTATTTTATCTGTCCAGGTACTGTGAGTTTGGGTGGTGCAATGGATATTGTCTTGGACTTGTTAATCAAAGAGCTGAGTTACAATTCCCATTGGGTTAGTTATATTCACTTATATGCAAATACCCTTGAGAAAGGTACAAATACACCTCTTCTTCCACTAACTATGGGTTAATTAGTAAGACTTGTATCACTAAACCATTATAATCTAAAAATATTTTCTGGCTTTAAAAAATGTGCAAAGGGTTGGTAAACCATAAAAAACAAATCAATCCATCAAAAGAATCTCTTTCCTCTTTATATGCTCTAGAGATTTCAACAGCCTGTTTCTGATGTGAAGTAGCCTTTTTGTTTCCATTTTCTCTAAGACTTCTTTGTTTCTCACATGTTCGGTCTATGGTATTCTCAGAATTCTTATGTCGAACCACATTTCAGTTACTTAGTCTCTTCCTCATTTGTGAGAGAGATTGTCCAGCATTCACTGTCATTTAGGGGTATATCTATCATGTAACAGTTCTAACAAAACCAAAATTGTCTTTGTGGTGCCAGTTATTGGTTACTACCTGATCCAAGGATTGAACTCCCGACCAAGTAGATGGCTGTAACACAAGCATAATCAACTATACCTTAATATGATTAGGGACAGTGTCGCCATTGATATAAGTGTTAATCATATTTGTATTATTATTATTATTATTATCTAATGGTCAGTCTTACAATCTAAAAATATTTTCTAGTGGTAAAAAATGTGCAAAGGGTTGATAAACCATAAAAAACAAATCAACCAATCAAAAGAAATTCTTTCCTCTTTATATGCTCTAGAAATTTCAACTGCCTGTTTCTGATGCTAAGTGGCCTTTTTGTTTCCATTTTCTCTAAAACTTCATTGTTGCTCACATGTTTGGTCTATGGTATTCTCAGTATTCTACTGCTGAACCACATTAATGTTATTTCAAGTCTCTTCTTCATCTATGAGGCAATGTCTTGAAAACAAGAATTTCGTTTTTTTCCCCACCCCCATTGGTAATTTTTGTTTACTTTTTTTGGTCAGGTTAGTCAACTTGCTGAGGATCGCAGTTACTTGAACATTCAAATGGGCAATTTATCCCTGGCCCTGCGGGAAAAGGAAAAAGAAGCCTCAAATTTGTCAAGTCAGTGTAAAACCTGGTATGAGAAACATTGTCAGCTGCAGCAGAAGGTGAGTGATAGACCCATCATTCTTTTTGTTTGAAAAAGTTTATATTTATTATGTATAACTTTGTGTTTAATTACTGCAAAATATTTGATGGTGATGATGACGATGCTTGTTGCAGAGCTGAACCTGGACAGGGTTGAGGTTTTATAACTTTCAAAGAAATTGAATTCAACATTTTCAAAATTAATAAATTTCAACATGTGGAGAAATTTTCATATAATTTTACATAAATAGCATGAATTACGAAAGGAAATTTACTTATGTTTAAAAAGATAGATGAAAAAGAAAAACTTTTCAGGCTTTGCTATTAGAAAGTGTGTGTGTGTGTGAAATGGAGATGTACTAAGGGACTATGTCTTCCCAGAAGAAATGGGTCTGGACAAGTCTTTTAAACAACCGTATTCTAAAACAAAAAAAAGAGAAAGTTTATGTCCTTCCTTTCATAGTCCTGGACAGTACCAACTAGTGGGTGTCTATTCACAAGCTTATACTTGCTATATATGGATTTATAGTCATTTTGTTGGCCTAAAAAAAAATTGAAGAGAAGTTAACATTTTCAGAACTTGCAACAGTTGATCAGAAAACAAAATGTCTTCAGTTGACTCTTAAGAATAATAATGTGATATCTTTTCCCAATGGAAGAAGGTTCTTTATTGATCCAAACAATTACTGAATGTCAAATTGACTAGAAAAACTTGTTCAAAATTCTCTCTCTGTGATGATGTAGTTGTGATTTTGCTAGGTTGATGCTGCTGTTGGCTGTCACTCCCACAGCAGTCTGTTCAATTCCAGCTTCTGCTACTGGCATATTAATGCTGCAACAGAAGACAAACACCTTTCTTCCTATTGCTCAAAGAATTCTATCATTTAAGAAAAGAACAACTTACTCACAAAATGTTTCCTTAATGAATTTTCACAATGAGAAAAAAAAATTAACTGTATTTTCATGATTGATTTTCACTAGTCAAATCTGGATCTGTGATAAATCTTTCCATGATGTTGAAAGTTTTTTTTTTTAATGAGTATCACCCCATGCAAGGCAGTAAAGCCACTAAAACATAAGGGGTTACAAGGTGTGGAAGAATTAGGAACAGAAACATTAATAATGAGCAGACAGAAGAAAGAGTAATCAGGAGGACAGTAGATAGTGATTGACATTGTATTTAAATTTTTGAAGATTAAAGTTGTCTGGAAAGCATAGAGGAGTTCCACAAGACAGAAGTGTGAGAAAAGAATCAGCATGGAATTTACAGCTACATCTAGTCAGCTCAACTGTAAAGTGATGATATCTCTATGCCAGTCTAGTACTGGGCTTAAATTCAAAAACTCTAGATACCGTAGCAAAGAGCTCATCCGAACAATTACCATGAAAGTATTTATAGAAAAGACATATAGAGGCGACCTTATGATGGTGGGAAAGTGACTGAAGCCAAGCCACCAAATTAGAACCAATGATATTGCTGAGTCTTCTTTGGATCTTATCAAGGAGCTCAATGTAAATAGCAAACCATATGTGGAGCAGTATTCTAAGCATGGATGAATAGTAGACTTATAACTATGTAAGACAGTTGACCTAGCAGAGAATTCAATATAGTCTTTCCCCTTCATGTCAGCTGAGAATGTGAGCCTGAAAAGACACGATGAGTCACTTTCCTGGAGGTTAGCATCAGCCATACTGATGGAAAGCAGCAAGTGGTCTCTCAGATGATTAATGGAGAGAAGATTAGTTTTGGAGGCATTAAAATTAACAAACCATCTTTTGGACCAGCTGCCATTTTGACCATTTTGGACTAATGAGCCTTACTATAGAAGTAGGAGTAAATGGTTGTATCAATGTAGATACCAGGTTGAGAGCTGATGTCATTGGGAAATCATTAATGAAAATTAAAAACAGAGTAGGACCAAAGATAGAGCCCTGGAGGACACTCGCGTTAGTATGAAAGGATCTAGACGAGTTGTCATTTAGGATAACTCTCATTTCCTGATTTGATAGGAAAGACTGGATCAGTTCAAAAAAGTGTCTTGAGACACTGTAACTTTTCAGCTTGTGGGGAAGACCTGAATGCCAGACTCTGTCAAAGGCTTTCGAGATGTTCAATACTACAGCCCGGGTTTCACGGTTTTTATCTAGAACATGATAAACTCTTTCTGCAATTATTATCAGTATCTCAGTAGTTGAACTGGAGAAACAAAAGCTATATTGCTTGTCTGAGAAAAGGCCATGCAATGACAGATTATGAACCAATTCAGCATTGATTAGGACCTCTAGGAATTTCCCAAAAAGATGTAGATGGCTAAAAGGCTGATAGTTGGGAGGGTTGGACAGCTGACCAGAGTTCTTAACAACTGGAACAGATGATAACTTAGCAAGGAATTTATTATACAGTTTAGAGAGAACAGAAGCCAGTTTGAGAGCACACTTCTTAATAACTATTACAGGGATACCATTTGGTCCACATGCTTTGTGGGGAATCAAGGTTAGAGATGATGACAAAAAATAAATGAAAGGGGTTATATGCATATCATTCAACAGAGACTCATTTCTAGGTGGGAAGTTAGGCAGGGATACTCCAGATGAGTCAAGAGTAGAGATTGAGGAGAATTTACGAAGAAAAGATTCAGCTTTATCAGCAGAGAAAGTGGCAACATTAAATGCAACCTTGGTAGGATTTGACAGATATTTGCAGAAACTATATTTTTGCAAGCATGTCTTTGAATGTCTGTTGGGACTCCAGAGACTTCAAGTTTAAACTCATATATCTGATCCATTGCTAAAGAAACTAGAAAAAGGGTCACTTCCTTGTACCACTCCAGAAAGTATCTAACTCCTCCTGCCATTCTCTAGCTTTACAAGTGTCAGATCAGTCCAAAATTTTTGCTATATCTGGGCTGGAACTACTCAGTCTTCACATTCCAGCCTTAACAGAGTTCAAAATTATCTACATGGCCTTTTTGGTGATGAATTATTTTCCGCTCTACAACCTCTTTCCCACAGATGCAACATTACAAGCCTCTTGCTACTCTGTTGCTATTTTCATAGAAAATATTCTGACAATTTACATTCTTTAGTCCTACCAGTTCAGACATTTACATCTGACACACTATGCCATGTATATGGAATCAATTTATCCTTATTTTCTTTGTATTCAATTGTCTAGAAGGAAGTTTCATTCGGTTATCTTCTTCCCAAGAGCTGTAGCTTTGTGGAACAGGCTCCTTAGAGGATATTTCACTGATTGCTACAATTTCAACCTCCGTAAGACTCCAGGTTTACCTACTTTCAACAACCTTGTTCAGTAAAGATTTAGTTTGAGTGACTTTTGGATTTTGTATTGAATGAACAACAGTTTAAAAGAAAAAAAAGCAAAAGGGTAGAATTGTTAAATTTTAGCAATCATACAAGAAAATTAATTGATCAAAAATTTTGTAAAAAACTGTTTTTTCCCAAACAGGATTCTTGGGACAATGAGAAAAAAGAGATAGGAATTGCATGTATTTTGTGTGTGTGTGTGTTCAGAGGCTGGGATTCAACACTGTTCTACAAGTTACACATTCATCATATTTATCACTTTGGTATACTAAGTTAAAATAGTAATTACTAAGCGATTTTTTTTTTTTTTTCTCCAACTATTGAAGTCCTGGGTATTATAAACTACATCTAGCAGCAAAGCCGCTGATCAAGAGACTGGAGGTTTTGAAGAGTGTGGAACTACTTCTTAATTGCTGGTGTTCCCAGGTCTTGTAGCACCTGTTAGGGTCCCAGCAATGGACAAATAGTGAACTGTTCAAACAAAAACACTATGAAAGTATAAAAATACATTTTAATAGTAAAAATACCAGCAAAACCTTTTTATATAAAAAAAGGACAGCAATACATTTTATTTGTAGTTGAAGGCATACAATTGTGTTCAAAATATATTTAGTTGAATCAATAAAATTGTGTTCAAATTATTTAAATTTCGACATTAAATAACCCATAGTGATTAATATGTTTGCCAAACAAAATCAATCAATATGAATGAACTCTCATGACATTAATCCATGCAATTTCTTAAATCAAACTGTACTCCAAAATATAAATTAAAAAAAAAAACTACAACATAAAACACATATCACCACCTCTATACAACCTTGTAAATGCACAAAAGCTGTGTATCATCTACCATGTATTCAATTGTGAAAGCAGAATAACATATATTTTTATTACTTCAAATCTCCCAAGAAAATTAAATTTTGGCATTAAATGACCCATAAAGAGTTGATATGCCATAAACAAATCAACCAACCAACCCCCAACTAATGCCTTTGATGAACTTCATGACTAATTGATTTATTTGACAGGTCATGGGAACAATATTGTTCAATTTGCAGTATACATTTTTATTGTATACTGATTGAATTTTAACAGAAGTTAAAGTTGATAATGTAGTCCTCATGTGAAGCCTTTTTCTTTTATTGAAGTTTCATTTCTGAATCAGTTGCTTCAATTTGTGCCAAATGAATTGGATGTCAGCTACGTTCATGATCTTTTGCTTGAGAGAGAATAATCAAACGATATTGAAAGACTTGTTCTGCACAGTCATTAGCTAATGAGTAACTCTTTAAGAATTGTTTATATCATTATCAAAAGGAAGAAAAGCTAATAATGCAGTTTTGGCCAAAAGAAATCATGATTAGTGTAAATATTACAGTAAGCTTGCAATTCTTTGCTCATAATTCACATTTAAATAACATAACAATTAAGAGAAATTGGCAAGCCAAGTTCAGATTCCAACCAAGTTAGTTACATTCACTTCACACAAACCCTTGGGAACGGTATTAAAGCATTACTTTGCCTCCAGCTATGGAGTAAATAGCCGGGCAGACTGGGCTTTCTAGCTGCGGTTTACAACCAGTCTAAAAGGACAACAACTTTGAATTCAAAACTAGTAAGTAACCATTGGCAAGCTGTGTATTATATAGCCCTTGAAAAGATTGAGTTTGCAATGAAGTGCCATGCAAGTTAACTCCATAATCTTGACTGAAGTTGAAAATATATCCATTATAAGGGCACTTACTATCAAGTGCTGATTAGCATGCTTGTGAAATGAGGCCACTTCACACTAGTTGAACTCACTATTATGGCCCAGTTGTAATTAAGTGTCAGTTAGTTCAATACAACAGCATCTGATGAAGAGAAGAGGAAATCAGCTCCTTGTTAGCATTTATTGCAGATTTCAACTTAAAAAATTGTCTTGAATTACAGACATTTACTGAGTTTGTGGCACTAAGCCAAATGAAAAAAGAAAGTTATATAGATCCAATCTTCCAAACAGGAACAGTCTGATTTTTGAAATTGTCAATCAACTTTCTGGCTTTTATTTGAACTGGTTTTCAGTATGAAAACACACAGTTACTTCTGCCATTAAAGCAGGCTAAATGTCTTTTATTAGGCTGTGAATTCACTTCAAAGGCAGCTGTCAATCTTAAATAAAATCATGCAAATTCCACTTTAATAAGTGGTTAATTTGTTGTTGTTTTTTTTTTTTCAATTTTTTGTTGTTCCAAATGTTGTTTATTCTTTTAGCTTCAGTACATCCATCCTGAAAATAAGGTAAGAAAGAATTTTGGTTTCATCACCTTGGTGAGCTTTGCACATCTATTCATTTAAATATGTGATGAATTTTCATGTCTAAATATTCCAGGAGTAGAGCACTGGGTTGCTAGCCAGCAAGTTTGTTTCCCTGCAGCTGCTAGAGAACGTCCAAAAGCTTGAATTTTCACAGAATTATCATTAAAAAAAAGTATTTAGGGTTTTCTTTTTCCATTTATATTTTTAATTTGCTTTGGCTTTCCATTCATATTACACATTCTCTATTACTGCATCAAAGAAATTTGCTTTTGGTAACGTAGATGCAATATTTAACTTTTCAGTTTCTAGAAAATGTACAGTTGGGTTATCAAACAAATTAAAAACAACCTTTGATAAGCATGTCTCTGTGGTGGGAACCAAAATAGAAATTTTTAACTTTTTTTTGGTTTTATTTTAATCATTTCACCTCCAAGCAAGGCAGGAATGCCACTAATACACAGGTGGTTACAGGGTGTGAAAGTGAAAGAGAAAACTGAGAATAGAGAGGATTGAAGAAAGGACAAAAAAATGAACAGGATTCAAGAAGACAGAAGATGGTGATTGATGTTGCATTTAAATTTTTGAAGGTTGTAGTTATCAGGGAAGTAAATAAACGGAATGGTGTTCCACAGGTGGGAAGTGTGAGAAAAGAAACTGTTGGAGTAGAAGTGGCAGTTGCATTTAGCTATTTCAACAGTGAAAGCATGGAACCTAGATTCCAGTCGAGTAGTATGCTTAAATTCCTCTAGTTAGGGCACCAGGGAAAAAAGCCTGTTAGCGCAGTTGCCATGAAAATATTTGTAGAAAAGACAGAGGGAAGCCACATCACATCAGTGAGAAAGTGACTGAAGTTGAGATGTCTGGCCAGGATTGATTACATTACAGATCCTTCTTTGAATTTTGTGAAGAATCTTGATGCAAACCAAAGATCATGTGGCCAACCATGCCCTCATAGTCTAGTGGCTGTCAAATATGAAATTACTGAACTTGAATTTCCTACTAGGGAAATGCAATCAGTTTTACTAACCATATGTCTAAAGAAAAATAGGTATATGTGACAATAGATAATAGCTGGCTGCTGTTATCCAAGTATGCCTGTCTGCTAGGGCAGCTAGTGAATCCCTGTTGCAGACAACTGCTCAGGCATTTTTGTGTTTGTTCAACATTCACAGAGTCCACCTGTGGTTTATGCTGCAACTATGCTGAGCAGACCCAAGTTACAGTTTCTGGGCGTGAACACATTACCTGGTCTGAACAAAGCCAGTGTGCTCAAACCCTCAGGCATGATGACTTATGATTTTGTGCTAGCACAACCATCGATGACTCCCAAATAGTTCTGTTTACCCAGTTTCACTCACAAGGCTTTGTCCAACCTGCAGTATGTTTTCAGCCACTTTCCAAAGGTGCCAATTGCTGGGATCGCCTCCCCAGGCTAATAAACACCAAATCACCTTTCTGATAAATTGACTATGGTGAGATTCCATCCTGTCTCTCATGGTCACAAAGTGAACATGCTAACCACTTGGCCACATGTCCATATGTGTTAGTACACATGCATAAAGCTATAGCAATAAAAATATTAAAAACAAAAAGTAATAGAAAATTGAATGAGGTTGGCTAGGTTTCATAACTAGATAGACTGCATGACAAGAATATTTTAAATTTTAAGCTCACTCTGTAAAATTATGACTGACATTTCTTGTATTTCTTCCACCCTCTCTGTCTTTCTGAGTGTGCATGTGTGTATATATATATATATATATATATATAATGAGCCAAATAATCCTTAAAAGTCTATCTCGGTTATAATTTATTTCATGAATAAATTTAAATATACATCTCTTCTAAAAAAAACTTTTGACCTGAAGAAGTTAATATTTAAGTATATTCATGAAATAAATTATAACTGAAATGAATTTTTAAGGATTTTCTTGACTTATTATTATTATTATAGTGCTCTGTTACTTACATTGAGTTATATTGAGCTTTCTTTGGATTAATGTCCTGCTTGGAATTATCCTACCAAATTGCTATTATTTCTTTTATATATATATATATATATATATATATATATATATATATATATATATATAAAGACTAGCTCCAATGAAACACCTCTTAATTGCTGTTGTTCTCAAATCCACTCCTCTGACTCAGGGTGGTAACACTTGTTAGGGTCTCCCCTATGAACAAATAGTAAACCCCAAAACAGAAATCAGGACAGTATCAAAAATACATTATGAAAACTAGGACAGTATGAAAATACATTTTTATAGTAAAATTACCAACAATACATTTTATGTCAAAAGCATATATTTTATAGTAAAATTGGAAGATATGGCAAACATTGTCAAAAAAAAACAATTTGCTATGATTAATTCAATTAATTTATTAATTCATTTCTTGTAAGAAGAAATAAGTTTTCACTTCTTATTTGATTTTGCAAGATGACTTGGTAAAAATATATATGTACTGTATGTGAACCTGAGGAGATTTTTTTTTTTTTTTTTTTTTTTTGAAAGTTTTTTTCAAGTTCAAGTATTTCTTCTGTGTTTTTAACTAAAATAAGAATATCATCTACATATTTTAGGTAGATAGGGGGTTCCTTGGTGGTGCTAAATATATTATTTTCTAGGTTATCCATGTAGCTACAAAAAAGATTTTCTATACTGAACTAAAAAATATTAAGTAGACTCTCATTAATAATGACTTTCCAAACGAAATTGTAGCTACATGCCCAACATAGAAAATCATATATTTAGCACCACCAAGAAAACCTCTATCTACCTAAAATATGTAGACAATATTCTTATTTTAGTTAAAGAAGAAATACTTGAACTCCAAAAAAACTTTCCAAAAACCTGTCTTCAAGTTCACATACAAGCTTAAAAAAGATAACAAATCCCTTTCTTTGACATTTTCATAGACACAAATAATAACACATTTAGTACCTCCCGAGATATATATATATATATATATATATATATATATATATATATATATATTTATATTGTGTGTATTTAGGCAGCATTTTTTCATTCATACATGTTTCATTAAATAATATAGACAAGTGTTGTCTATTTATTTTATGTAAATTGTTTTCATAACGTCAGATAATCTTAATAACATTATCATTAAACGAAGAAAGAAAATCACAATATTGATACATATTTTTTAATCCAATCTAAGCTTTCGCCTTACATAAGCCATTATCAAAGATGACAATTACTGTACAATATATTAAGCAATATACAGACAAGATGGTGATGATAGTCTGTTTCTGTTTACATGGATGATTTCCAAGCAACGATAAACATGTGAATATAAGACGCTGGAAGGTAAAATCACACCGCAGCTCATGACATCACACATGACCACACGAGAGTGAATTCAAGAAGTATTAAGTATGGGAAGCCCTTGGTATAAACCAATGGCTTCTGTTACTAATTATAGACATTTAAGGATATTTGTGGAGATTACATAGTTTATTTTGTTTAGGTTAGGTTTCACTTTATATAAAGGTCTGATCAAAAAGTATCAGGACTCTTACTATGGTAATAAAACAAAAGTACACAGTGAAGCTGCTTCACACAGATTTATCTTGAACTTTGTTGCACATACACACTAAGTTATAACATTCTTAATCAAAGAAAGTGCTTAGAGTGTGGTTGTCTCACCACACCACAGAGGTTCCATCAGTGACCATGGCTTATGCAGTGGTTTTTGGCCAAACACAACTTTCCCCAGGTCCAACAACCACCATATTCACCAGATCTTTCTTCTTGAAACTTTTTTCTCTTCAAAAATCAAATCCCACTTAAAAGGAACAAGATTTTCAAGATGTCAAGGCAAATACACTAGAATACAACACTGCAACTGTTCACTATCCCCAAAAAGGAGTTCCCGGAATGCTTCCATCAATGAAATTGGTGCTGGATAAAGTGTCTGGCTTCAGAAAAGTACTAGTCTGAAGGAGATTAAATCCTGAATGTGTTGAAGTTTTTTTTTTTTTATAGCACCAGTCCCGATAAATTTTTGATCAGACCTTATATATATATATATATATATATATATATATATATATATACTCACTTTACAAAATCCAACTTTTGACAAAGAGTAATATTTGCCATTGAAAGACTTAAATTAATAAAAAAAGTGTTCAACACAATTTTAAAAAAAAATGTAAGGCAATTTAAGACATAAAATAATTCAAACACCAACATTCCTGCTACCATGGTTTCTAATTATTTTATGTCATATGTATATGGAGAGAGAGAGAGAGAGAAATATACGTAGTGTGAATATAGGGAAAACCACCTCAATGTATCTGTCAGTTCCGCACCTCAAAAAGATCTACAGATGCTCTTTTCTAATAGTGACTATTTGTCCACCATAAATATAGCAAATTTCATATATATATATATATATATATATATATATATATATATATATTATTTGGTTTCAGCCAAAGCAAGGCTGTAAAGCCACTGAGACACAAAAGATTATTGGTGTGGTGATATATACACACACACACACACACACACATATATATATAAAAGTGGACACCGAGGTCAACCTCAAGTGCTGAAGATTGCGTTACAACATGAAACAGACTGCCGCCACGTTGACCTCAATGTCCCCTTTATATTTACATATTCTCTATTCCTAATAATGAGCACTGTAAACAAATAAATATAGCATACCTTAAAACTATATTTTTATCATATATATATATATATATATATATATATATATTATGTAGTATATTCTCCAAGCTAAAATAGCAAGTGTTTTGAACTTAAAGTCAAGTAAACAATATTAATGATGTGCAAATTGAATTTGCCTCACAATTAATAATGAATATAATCAAATAATTGATTGTCTGGACCACTTCAGTGACTTAAGTAGTTGTATATTTTCCACTGATCACAGTTGATGCCCAGTTAAAACCAGGATTTTCTATGCTGATTTTAAAAATCAAAAGACTTCTTACCTTATCCATCTATCATATATATCATGCTACATCTGTATTACAACAATAATACCTCAAACAAATCATAACCCTGAAGTCAGAATTCAAATATAACTCATAATATCACCAGGCTTTGTTGGGTTTTCTCTCAATGTTGTCATGTCAGATCCATGCACATGCAGCTTCTTCCCACTCTTGAAGCCGCTTATATCCTCTTCTGGTGTAAACATTCCAAATTTTGTCTTGTATAGCAAATCTAAGCTAAGCTGGTAATGAAGTCTCAATGTTTTTATCTTTTATAAGAAATAGATTCATTAACCATTTGTAATTTTATGCTTTCTTCATACAGACGTCTTTTCCAGCTTATATTCATGAATCCAGTCAACATTTTCCTTAGAAGTAACTTTCCATTCAGCAACAAGAATTCTTTTTGAATTCACTGACAAAGTCAAGAAATGATCACAGCTGTAAACACAAGATGATATTCTAAATTTGTTTATCCAGTTTTCATAACTATCAAAGCTTTATATATATGCGTGTGTGTGTTTTTCTAAAAGTATTTCCTTGAATAGGTGGACTGCACCAGTTATTTGTGAACACACATTTTGTCACATGTTATTTGAATAGATGAATTCAAGTTTATATTTATTTACTAATCTTTGAATCTTGACACTCAAAACACTGTATTTTTAACACATTTTGACAGTTGACAGTTGACAACAGCCATTTGAAGCTGAAACACAGTGTGATAAATGCTTATTGATTCTGCTTTGGCCAAAGACGCTTTCATTTACCCAATCAACAATATTTTAATTAGCATTTTATTCTCCAGTTTTTTAAAAACTGATTAGCTTTATCAATTTTCTGGAAAATCATGAATGTAAATACTGTCAAGAAAGATTGCAAACAAGATATTCAAAATTGAGGTAAATGTACCCATATCAAAACTGACTAATTCTTTTTTTCTATATATTGTGACCATTTTGATTCTTTTTTTGTTATTATTATTATTATTATTATTGTTTCCCCAAAGCAAGGCAACAATGCCACTAGAGCGCAAGGGGTTACAAGAGGTGAAAGCAAATGAAAAGTTTGAGAATGGGGAGGATTAAAGAAAGGACAAAAAAGGAACAGGATTCAAGAAAACAGAAGATGGCAATTGATGTTGCATTGAAATTTTTGAAGATTGTAGTTATCAGAGAAGCAAGAAATCAGAAGGGAGTTCTACAGACCCATTGTCATGAAAATATTTGTAGAAAAGACATGAAAGCCATGTCATGTGAGTAAGAAACAAGACTGATTACAGACCCTTTGGATTTTGTGAAGAATCTTGACATGTACGGCAGGAGCATGACACCACATATATTACAACAGTATTCAATGCAGGGACAAATGGTAGATTTATAAATGTGCAAGATGGAGCCTGACAAGAGAAATTTTCTGACATGACATAGCAAACCAATTTCCTTGCAGTAGACATAGAAATTAATTTGATATAGTCACTCCACTTCATGCCTGTGGAAAACATGATGCCAAGAAGGCACAGAATGGTGCTCTTATAGAGGTTAGCATTAGCCATGCTGATAGCTGGCAGAAAAGAGTCTCTGTTGTGATTAAATGAAAGCAGTTTTGTTTTGGAGGCATTCAAATTTACAAGGCATATCTTGCCCCAGTTAGCCACTGATTGGTGAGTCCTTTTTCAGATGAAACTTGGAATCTTTCATTTTTGCAAATTATAGTTTATAATTATAGTTTAGGTATATGGAAAAGGTGTCAATTTAAACTGACGTCAAGGAAGTATGGGTTGAGAAAGATTTATTGATCTGTTATACAAAACTATATTTTCAAATGAGTCTCTTTTTATCCAAAATGAGACTGTGACATCATGCAAGGGAGATCACTCAACATTCTTGTTATGTAAAACTGTTTAAATCCTGTCTGCTGGATCATATGAACTGACAAAAGGACATGTTAACTACCTGTAAAATATGTTTTCATAGAAAAAAAAAATGTTAACCTGAGCTAGGGTTGTTCAAATAAATGTCTCCTCTATTTTGACTCAATAGGCATGGCGGAGTAATGGGTAGCAACTCAGATTGAAGAATCAGAGAGCTGATTCTAGTTGAATCCATTACATTCACTTACATGCTAATAACTTTGGGAAAGGTATGAATCCTCTTCTTCTGCACCCAGCTATGGGTAAATAGCAGAACAGACCGGGTTCTATAGCCTTGGATGGCAACTGGTCTACTGCAGAAAGAAATGGCAACCTAAAAAGTTTGCCTCGTCGGTCATATATCGAAAGATACATGATCGCCTATGTGTGTATTATGCATAGCACATAACTGAACTGATGAAATACAAACAAATTAACTATTTTGATCAGAAATTTCGCTAAACAGGAAAGCAAATTTTCTCTAATAAATTAACCTTGTAGCACCCCAGAAACATCTATCTATCTATAAAATTCTGTGACTTAGTCCATCTGTTCATCACACCATCTAAAATAGCCATACATTGACTGATTGAAACCAAATTTTGGGAAAAAGTGCAAAGAGGCAAGAGAATAAAAATAAAATTGGTTTTACTAGGGTGGACAGCTTAGTACAATTAATTTTCATTCATTTTTTTTTTTTTTTTAAATTTAAAAGTTTCATTATTTAACATGCAAAATAGCCCTACTATTTAAAAAAATTTAGTAATTAAAATAACAGATATATATTTAATAAAAATACAATATTGTTTTTTTTTCATATCTTTTCTTTAAGTTTTTATATTTTATCGATTGGTTTGCGAAATTGAATGAAACAGAGTTTGTAAATCTCAACAAAAAATATTAGTAATAACTTCAATAATACTAAATACTATGAGGATTTCAACAAGCATGTTACAAAAAATTCTAGTTTAAAAAATTTTGTTACCAGCATTAAAACTATCATCAATAATTTATTTGACAATTGATAACTGACTAAATCTTTTATATACAGTGTAACCCGGATATAAGAGAGTTGTCGGGACCAGAAAAGTCTCTTTTATCCGGGTTTGGTCTATTTTATATACATTAATACAGGCTCTAATTTGGGACCAGAGAAAATCTCTCTTATATCCGGGTTACACTGTAGTATCTATCTTAATAAAAAGCATGCAAGATAAACTACAGGCCCATCACTTATAGCTGTGAATATAGAAAAACAAAATAAAAAATTTTCATTAGACAGTTTACTGCTAAATTCTAAGATATAAAGACATTAAAATTTCTAAAAATATAGATGAAATTATCTTCCTTTAGCCTGAAAAAGAAAAACGATCAGTTTTCAAGATTTCATCTTGGATGAACAAAACTACAATAAAGAGATTTTGTTTGATGATAACTATCAGCATTTGTTACATTGCTCAGTGTTTGTCTATAAATAAAGGAGAATTTATTCTTCAAGAGGATTTTGATAAAAGCCATATTGTATCAGCTAGGATAGATGGAGTTATTTACTTGCTGGATGACCTAGATCATTTATTTATGAGATGAAACAAGATCTAGCAGGTGACAAAGGGGAGGTGCAGAGTGTTATTCTCCATAAATTTTATGTACAAGGACTAGACCAGCCACCAGTAGTTTACTTTCCTGTTAAATATGATTTTTTTTTTTTTTTGGTTTTTGGGGGGATAACCTCAGCCATATAAATTATCACTGGGAACTCTCAAGAGGAGCAACTGGATGTCATGACAAGTCTTCTTGTGCAGACTGATTGACTAGCAAGAAATAAAGACTGCTTGCTTTTCATCACCATCGAAACTGTTTTCTCTTCAGTGTGATTTCTCATCTTCATCATGGCTGCTTGTTTCCGAACATGCCCATTGGCTCCAGCCCATCTGTCCTTCTCCTACACTCACAGACCCAACCTGTAGTTTATAGAGCAACTATGCTAAGCCTAGAAGGAAAGTTAACCATTAAGAGAAACACAGGTCAACAGCCAAAATGCTGGCTTGATAATGTCCACATGTGAAATGGATTTGACCTTTACTCTTTTGAACTCTGCTGTTGGTGATCAAACTTTGTGGAAAAGAATATCTCCTGATGATGCACCATCTACAACAATTAGAGTAAGCAACTGATAATGCTAAGTGGATCTTAGTTCGAGTATGTGCCCCACCTGGGCCACAGTTTTGAATTCAGAGTTGTCCTTCTAAACAGGTTGCCAAACACAGCTAGAGTGTCCAGTCTTCCTTACTATTAGCTGAGGAAGAAGAAATGGATTCATACCATTCCCTTTTGTGCAAAAGTGAATGTAATGAACTTAACTGGTATTAAAACTCAAAAATAATTAATATACTGTTTGTTAATGACAACATCCTCTGTTGAGAGAGTGTTAAACTAAGTTGCAGTGTTAATTTGTTAAACATTCTAAAACATTGAAATAAATGTATTCTCTTGTTTTTGTCAGGTCACAGAGTTGGAGACAAGCCGCGCTGAAGCCTTGAAATTGTCCAATTCTCAAACTTTGACCAATGAGATTGAAACATTAAAAGAAAAGTGAGATTTCTTCCTTCATTGATTTTTTTTTTCTTTGTATGGTGCTGCAGAAATACCCCCCACATAATGGTAAGACATTAGCTAGATGAAGACATCATTGCCACTAATGTCTTACCATTATGTGGGAGGTATTTCTGCCATATACTATATATATTTGTTTCTTTGGTATGAAGTATTGTCATTATTCCCTAAATTATTCAAATTGGTATCTTTGTCTTTGTTGTTATCTTTTTTTCAACTGGTACATTCACCGACCATCATCAGGTGTATGTTTTTTTTTTGATGATATTAAAATAATTTATAGAATAATATATTTATTTCAAGTGTAATATCTTTATAATTACCTGTAGTCCTTATAAACCAACTTTTTAAAAAGTGAATCGATATTCTTTTTTTTTTTTTTTTTCACAATCAGTTTTGAAACCTTCTTATTTAAGCAGTTTTAAAAAAGTCCTAAAACTGAGATTTGTCTATGTTCACTGGCAAAACAGAAAGCAGCCAAGTTTACAGCTTGCTTAGGAAATGTACAAAGAATATTTCATCACTTTCTGTAATGCCTTATAGAAGTACATTTTTCACTTTGTTTCGGCAGACCTACTCAAGTATCTCTATGTGAGTATTTACATGTTAAATGAAACTCGATTTCACTCTTCTGATGAATGGTGCACTACTCCAAATCATCTGATGTATTAACTGTGTTCTTGTGAGCAGACCAGTTCTGTGACACAGGCACAAGGTGAGACTTTAAACCAAGATCTCTGTTGAGGAAAAGAAAGGAACTAACTACAACTCCAAAAATCATGGAACACACATTCTACTATAGATCATTATCACCATAGATGACAATCACAATCTTTTTTCAAGCAAATGCTCAAATACATACTGAAGTTATGGGGCGATAGTATTATAAGGACTGTACTCCCGTATGCACACTTTTAACATTGAAAATGGCCACTGACATGCAAAGCACATAAAGCATCCTGATCATTTAGCTTCAGAAAATTCATTAAACTTGAAGTGACATTCAAAGCATTAAATTTATATTTTGATAACAAAATCAGAAACACAACTTAGATCTTCCTCATTGGATTTGATATCTATTAACCAGGATACACTCAGGTTGTATTAGTCCACAGTTGCATTACAGTTTAGTCATTGTTTTTCTGTTTTTTGTTTTTTTTACCCCAATCAAGGCAATGATACCACCAAAATGCAATGCATTATTGGGAATGAAAGAGAATGAGAAGACATTAATGAGGACAAAGGTCAATAAAAAAAACAAGTTACAAGAAGACAGAACAACATTTTAATCCATTAGGTTATTGTCCCATGATACATTTTTGATTTATCATTTTTTAAAAGTTTTATTTTACTTTAGAATGGTCTCATTGGTATGTTACATCTTCATAAGTAGTTGAATATCTATAAAGATTTGTCATCATAATATGGCTTACATCTTTTTAACCATCATTCTCTGGCCATTAATAAGTAATGTGGATCAGAAATGTCAAACTTGCAAACATTTTCTTCGGGAAAACTATCATAACACAACAGCTGTCAATTAGGACATTGGGTCTTCTGTTTTATATTCATTCAATCTAAGGAATATCTATAGATGAGATTTGAATGTCAAAAGCTGGAAGGCTCCCTGACCTAATCAATAAGGCAGCTGTCACATTATTTCTGATCCCTGTTGCTTGCTAATAGTCATAGAAGGACAATTTGAAAGTAGTGATAAAAAGGATTTGGACTTAAGATGAAAGAAATACTAGTAATATTAATAAATAATTTACTAATTATTTTGTAACTTCATCAAATACTTGTCACTGTATTTCTTCTAGAATCCATGGAATGGAAGCTCACCAGGAAGAGCTAACCAAGTTAAACCTTGAACAGGCATCTCAGTTCACATCAGAACGGGAGCAGCGGTTACTTGCAGAGACCAATCTGGTACAGCTGCAGGAACAGATAAAGATTTTGCAGCAACAACAGCTGCAGTCTGCCCAAGATGTAAGACAGTTGGTTTTTTTCCTACCATCACCATCTTTTTTTTTTCCTTTATCTTATTTATTTTTTCACTCTTTTGTCATCTTCTTGGCCTGAGAGAATTTCTCACTAAATACAATATAAAATGTTATCTTGTACCAGCCTAATCTCCCTAAATGTGTGGATTTGGGAGTGTTGTAATGTTTAGTACCTCCAAAAGAAAAATCAGAGACCCAAGTTCTGAGTTTCAAGTTTACATTCAAACAGACACCTCTGAGAAAGGTATAAATCCATCTTTTCTTCCTCCCATTATGAGTTAAATAGCAGGGCAGACTTGGCTCTCTTGCCTTGATTGACAACCAGTCTAAGAAAAGGAAAATTCTGAATTCTAAAACTGGTTGATGTGCTAATGGAAAAATAGAAACTCTTCAGCATTAGTTGACAATCAATTTAGAAATGGTGACTCAATAAAAACGCCCATCCCCCAGCAGCCGGAACCTCTCACTGGGATATTTGGCATGACAAAATGCACAATGTCTGAAATTCTTAAGTCACATGACGTGCACAATCTGATGCAGGCAGAGATGACATCTTTTAAGGACTACTTTCATCTTAATTTTTTAACCACTCATTTAATAAAAAATAAACTCAAGATTATATTATTCCTGCATGAAAACAAGTGATAAGCATGACACACAAAGTAATCAATAGAGAAATGCAGAATGAATATAAAGGTTAGATTTGATCTTCTGTCAGCCATAAAAGCTCTGTTATCTCATTGATGGAGCAGATGCCATCCATAGGTCGGCTTCCCAAGATAAAAGGGATGTAAGTTTCAGTTTCACCTGGAGTTTATTTCTGATCTGCATTGACAGTTTGAGTGAAGTTGCAAATCAAAGCAACTAAAAAAATAAGATGAAAGAAGTAGAAGCCAAAAATGAATAATCATCGACAATGATTCATCAAATAAGAATAAATGTCAAGATATCATTATTATGCAAGACTGAATAAGTATATTTCATTGTCTGTCTTTATTTATAACCTATTTCAATCTTATTTTAGAATATTATTCAAATTATTATCCTTATTTGTGTTGTAATTAACACATTTTAGAGAATATCTTGAAAGCTTTACCATATATACTCACCTATCATGTGACCTTTGAACACCTAATTTTGAAGCTAATTTGACTACAGTAAATGGATACATAGTTTGTTTCAACGGCATAGCCGGGGTTAGCAGTACATATGCTAATTTTATATCTCATGTATGATGTGATCCCCTTAAAATTAGCTTCAAAATTAGGTTTCCAAAAGTCACATGATATATGCGTATATACAGTCATTTTTTTATATGCTTGTTTGAAAAGTTAAAACTTTATTTTACTAAACAATAGATTAGTGATTACAACACATGGATGAAAGTATAAAATGTACTGCTCAATACCTATTGTCAGTTAGATGAGACCTGTTAACTTTAACTGATAATACAGTAAATACCCATTAGCCTAGTATGAGAAATGCTATCCAGCTGTACAGGCAAAACATGAAACCTGATGGTAAAGAAATTCCATGACTAAGAAACAAAAACTAAAATGGAGCTTTTTTTTTTTCTTGACAAATTTATTTCCAACCCTCTGTGACTTTACATTTCTTTCCAAGACATTTGGTTAGCAAAACATTTTCTGCTAATGTTTTTGTTTTTCAGTTTCAAATCCAAATTGATGAGGACCAAGACAGAATGCTTGAGGCCCAGACATTACTCTGTAAGTATATTGACACATCTTTTTAGTTCATCTTTGCCAAGAAAGAAAGCAAACATTTCTACACATTATGCCCTTCTATAAGATTGAACTCAAAAGCTATTAAAAAAAATACCCGAGTAATGCAATGTTTTGCCAAGAAAGCCTACATGAGAAAATGGTGAGATGTATTGTTGAAATGCAATGGTCACAGACTGCACAAGTTCACAAGTATCTGACTGAGTAACCTTATGAGAGAGAATCTGTTCACGTATGCGCAGTAAGGTCTCCTCTGTTCAATTGTGAAGTTACAACTAGGCCACATAGCTGATTCTCTAGATCAGAGTTCCTCAACCAGTGTGTCCCCAGAACACTAGGGTTCCACAAGAGGTGATTAGGGTTCCACAGGAAACAGTGATAAATAGGCTTATACATTTTTAAGTAATTTTTTTTTTAATTTTATATTCATAATTATACTATACATGTATGGCATATTTTTGGAAAATCCTTGGTTATTATAATAAAGGCTTCAAGTTCTTATATTATTCAAAATTAGAATAATTATAGGGAATGTATTTAATGATGTATATATGACGTCAGCATGAAACCGCCTTCACTTGTTAGAGGAAAGGGACCTTTGTGTGGCTCAAACGAGTACAGGACGCATGCACAGTGTCCATATATTATGCTTACCACGTCAACTACGATAAAATTATAAAAGAAATATTAATATTGGCAGATAATAATTTTTATGCAGGGGGTCCCGAGATATGACAGCTAATTCAAGAGTGGTACAAGGCTAAAAAGATAGAGAAACGCTGGTCTCAGTATTCAAAATGACTATTCATTTTCCTCACATATAAAAGCTCTACACACAGGCACAATTACATTTTACCTAGTCAAGACATTTACTCTTCATGGCTGACAGAAGCTTTTGTTCTCCTCATTTTGTATGTATCATCAAAATTAGCCTATTTTAGAGGCTTTATATGGGACACGTCTTTGGTAGAAGAGTCATAATTAATCCAGTCTATCAAGTAAGAAATTAGGGTTTAATTTCCCAGTCAATTTTGTAGGTATGTGAGTGTATGTGTTGTTGATTAATACATAATTTGAGGTGACATGCGTATCTGTTTTATATGTGCCAGTGAGAGTCAAACAATCTGTATTGTTTATTATTTCATATGCAAAGTCAGATGAATTAAGCAATTATCAAATGTTGGTAGTTGTGTGTAACTCGTGCTTGTAGAATTGAAAAAAGATAAGAGAAAAAAATTATGCATCAGGTTTTCTTCTTTTTTTTTCTTTTTTTTTTAAATCATTTCACCAGCAAGAAATCAGATAATGCCACTAATATACAAGGGGTTACTGGGAGTGGAAGAGAATGGGAAGACTTTAATGAAGAGAAAGGACTATAAAATAACAGGTTTGAAGAAGATAGATGGTGACTGACGTATTTAAACTTTTGAATGTCATAGGTGACGGGTAAGCAAGAAACCAGAAGAGAGTTCCACAGGTGAGAAGTGCAAGAAAATAAACTATTTGAATATAGCTTATAGTTGCATCTAGCTATTTAAACAGTAAAATGATGGGACTTAGTAGCCAATCTAATAATACACTTAAATTTATGTGTTTGAGGTACCAAGGAGGCAAGCTCAGTAGAACAACAGCCAAAATATTTATAGAAAAGACAGAGGGCACCCACATTATGGCAGTGGGAAAGTGACTGAAGTCAAGGTACCAGGGCAGGACTGATTACATTACAGATCCTTCTTTGGATTTTGTCAAGAATCTCAAGATGTATAGCCAGAGCACCAGACTAAATATGCCAGCAATATTCAGTGCATGGAGGAATGGTTAATTTATAAATGTACAAAATGGATTCTGACAAGAAAAATTGTCATAACAGTAATATTAGTACTAATAAAGACAAAGTAATTAAAAAATATTAAATGCTTCTAAGTTTTCTTCTGTCTGAATTCCTCGCATGAAGAGTTATGATTATTTACACTATTTATATTCAGACTATTATCCTCATCTTTATTATTGTTACCACAATGTTATGTTCATTGCAGCCTCTGGACTTTCTCAGGTGTATAAACAATCTGAGGAAGGCCAGAGATTAAAATAGCTGAAATGTTGTGATAATGACAACAAAGATGAAGACAACAGTCTGAATATAAATAGTGTAAATAATGTTTCTAACTTAATTTTTTTTTTAATTATCAATTTAATATTCTTGCAAATTTTAGATTTGTTTTTGATTTCAATGTAAATAAAAGGCTACTAATACATGTTTACAATCTTGAAAAAATTAATTTCCGAATTTGGAACTAGTTTTTTTTTTTTTTTTCTCTGATTTTTTTTTCTTTTTTTTTTCCCCCAAATAAATTATGGTGCTGCTATTATTATTATTTTTATTTTTTTCTAATGAAGCTGTTTATATTTTTTCATAATTTCAGCTCGTCATGAAAGCTCATATATTCACCGTTTGCAGCGTTGGATGATGGTAAAAAAGTAAGTATATAAGCTGTGGAAAAGAAGATTTATGTCTTCAAACCTCTGTGTGTTTATATATGCACACACTCCTACGTGTAGGCATTTACTTTCTTTCTCTCATTCTCATGTGCACAAACACACACACACACACACACACACACAAACATACAGACAATGTTGTGTCTTAGCAAAATATTCCAAGTGTGTTTTTCTTTGGGCTTTCTTTATGACTGATGACTTTTCAACATTTCAGACATTCTTCATAATCCATCCTGGGGATTTTGGTGTGATTAGGTGTTTTATTCTGCTTCGGCAATCAACCCACCCTGTAAATATTGGCCCTCAATATTCAAATCACCGTAAACAATCTCATAAACTATCGTAAACTGTAATATATGACGTCATCATTTCAAATAATGCAGGAAGTCACACAAACAGTGAGACTTTGACCACAAGCGGTGACATTTTTGCGATCCAATATTTACGGGGTTGTTTGAGCAAGTCAAACGCTAAAGGGTTAAATTAAGGAAACCACCCAAAGAAAGTTCATCAATCCAAACAATGGATTTATATTATCATTATTATTATTATTAAATCTAACAACAAAATCTGTTGTTATTTTCACAGATGGCAACACAAACTGATCAATATTGCTTTATAATTGATCTAATGCCGAAAATAAAAATGCTTTCTAATTAATAAACAGTTTTTACTTATATAGTTTCTAAATGTATATACATTCTCCTCATTTCTGTGAACTAAAATGTTTGAATAATCAAAATTGCTAAGCATAGAAATCAATAAGAGCTTTTCAGCTTATTAAATATTTTGCCAGTTGATAAGTTTGCATTCTGATCTTCTTGAATATAATGTACAGACCAAAGTCCAGTAAAATTTACAATGCAAATGTTTTCCAAATATAAACAAAGCCATCCAATAACTCTATAACTTTTCAAATGAACTTAAACATTTAAGAACTTTGTTCTTGCTTTTTTTGCTTTAACAAATTTGACCCAACTGCTCTCTTTTTGCTGAAAAACTTTTAGATTAAACTGTGAAAAAATGAAAAAATATGAAAAGTCAAAGATCATTTAAATGTGTTTAATAAAAAGAAAATATTTAATCATTTGAACTGATTCTCATTACTGGCTGTTTTGCATATTACTTTTGTCTTGAACAAATCCATAGAACAATGTTAAATTTGTTGATTTTCACCTGAAGATGTTTATAAAAATGATGTATTTATCTGAATCTTAATTCATTTCCTAATCAGAGCACATGCTCACAATAATGGAGAAATCCCAAAATACTGACCTCACTAAGCTGTTGATACTATCTTCAACTCTAGATAGATATAATGGTTACTGAAAAGTTTTTGTCCAAAATAGAAACCTTCCAAAAACAATTCTGATGTTTAGACATTTGGTCAGATTTTGGGTACTAGGATGGGCCAAGAACTTTTCAGCATCCCCTTGTAGGTAGATAGATTTTGGGAGTAGGATAGGCCAAGAACATTTTGTCAACCCCTTGTAACTAGATAGATTCGAGGTACTACGATGGGCCAAGAACGTTTCAGCATCTGCTTGTAGGCTGATAGATACTTACTAATCTTAATATAATCCAGCACAAGGCCCCAATATTCAAGCAGCCAGTGATGATCCAATTCATTGGGAATGGTCTACAAGAAAAATCTGTTAAACATTGGTAACTTGAAGAAGCTTTGTTCATTTTAATCCTATCTCAATAGTTTTCAAACTTACATAATTCTAAATGCAGAGAAATTAATCTGTTTTTAATAAAGCATCTACATATATAATTTTGTGAAAAATGACTTGATAATCTTCATAATCATTAGTCTTTTTCTGTCATAAACTGATACATTTTCAGAAAATGATAGAAAAGATTATCTAGATTTTAGAAGCATTGAAAAACAAGAGCCTCACATTCAGAGGAATTTTTGTCAAATTTTAAATTAGAACTGAGCTTTCTTTTTTCTTTTTTTTTTATTCATTTTACCCCAAGCAAGGCAATAATACCACTAAGACACAGGGGGTTACAGGAAGTCAAAAGAGAATGAAAAGATTTTAGTTAGGAGAAATGAGGAAAGGACAATAAAGGGCCATGGTTCAGGAAAACAGAAGATGGAGATTCTTGTTGAATTTAACTATTGAAGGTTGTAGGTTGCAGGGAATCAAAAAGTAGTTAGGGAGTTCTACAGGTGAGAAGTGCCAGAAAAGAAACTGTGAGGATAGAAGTGGCAGTTGCATCTAGCTTGTTCAATCATAAAAAGGTGAGACCTAATTGCCAATCTAGTAGCAGACTTCAATTCATGTAATTGAGGCACTAGGGAAAAAGTCTCATCAGAACAGTTGTCATGAAAATATTTGTAGAAAAGCAACAGGAAGCCACATCACCTCACAAGTACTGGGCTTTTCTATAAAATTGATTTTTAAAAAAGAACTGACTTTTCTTTTGAAATTTTTTTTTGCCAATTCTTTATTTTCTGACAATGTTGCAATTGAATAAGGCCCCAACTCTTAAAAATGCAATCATTTTATCCATCCCTAAATAGCTGGCTTTATGCTAACCTTGCTAAATCTTAAACATATTTGAAAGCTTTTTATCTTCAAGATCAAAACATAAAAATACCAATTCTGTTTGGTTTTATTTTTTTTATTTTTGTCCACCCTTTAATTGATGGCTCCTGTCCTGTTTAGGGTTTTCAAGAGAACTCCTCTTGCGGACCATCCAGATTCAAGAACTGATCAGAGGTCAACATGTGATTTCAAAATGTTCAGGTAATCGAGTAACTCTCTTTTCAAGGCTGGTTTCGCATGATCACTTCTTCCCTTTCTCAATTTTCACAGGTTTAGGCTTTCTGGATAAACAAAACTCTGAGGAATTGGCTTAAGTAAGTCTCATTTCATAGAAACAATTTTTGCCTCAAATGAAAATTCATAAAACAATAAAAATGTAGTTGATTAACAAAAGAGTTAATTTCAGCATTACAGACAAGGACAGTAACTTTTAGAAAACTAACTCAAACTGGGATTCATACTTTTATTATTTGAATCGCTATATTCTTTCTAGTGGCCTCTTCAACCATTCACTTAATATTTGGGATCTGAAAAAATTTGGCATGTGAAATTTTGTTCTTATTCTCCAAATTATTCAGGCAAGCATCTTAAATTTTATAGTCTCATGAGAAAGGTCAAACAGTCCCCTGACCCAAACATTGAACTAGCTTTATGTTTGACATTTAAATAAAGAAAAATTTGTTAAAATATATAAGGTTTAGAAAGAATAGAATACTTGATAGACTGTAATTTGATGAACTATATTTACAAGTCTAACTTAAAAAAAAAAGTGAGGGAGAAGTCAAATAAAACTTTTTCATCTAGATTCATTTAAAAACAACTTTTTTAGTTCATCATTGGCTAGAGAAAGTTCAAGTAGATCAGTTTGATGTGAAATCTAATTCAAAAGATTGTTTTCATTTTTTTTTTTTTATTAATTTTTCTCTTTGAGGTTTAATGTCTTTTGACTGAACTCTCTAAAAATCTAACGTTTTTTTTTTATTCAGTCAGTTTCATTCATTTTCCTGTGCACATTTACTGACCAATTATTTATTGACCATTTCATCTTTTCAGCCAATAAGACATGACTGACAAAACACTTTCCACTGTATCTATACCTTTTCATTCTTTATCTCACTTAGTCATCTTGTTGCTTTGAAAGGATTTTCTTTACAGTTTTTAAACTTTGCAAACTGACATGAGTTTTTTCTTTCTTCCAATTATTCAACTTCATATCATTTAAAGCATGTTGCTAATCATTGGTGATTTGATTGTATTTATAAAGTGGCTCAAACTAAACATGTAACTTCTGTTGTTTCTTTTTAGGCTTTATAAAATGGTAAGTAAATGTTGTTGGTATCAGAATTTGTCTTATTATAAAACTTGCTTTTATTTCTTAAAAACTGACTTTAAACAATTTTGCACTCCTCAAAATATGGTAACCAGAGAAAAAAAAATCTGTGAAGGTGTTTTTCCTTTCACTCATCCATTGCAGTTTTCATTTAAAACAAGAAAATGATGTTCTTTACATGATAACAATACAATAATTTATCTTTATTTTTATTTATTTCAGGTATTTATTCATTCTTTTCATTCTCATTAATTGCCAGTAAAGTGGGTAACCTCATCACTGCATAGAATGTGTAGAACTTCAAGATTGTATGTAAAATAATCTTGTTCTACTATAGATTTAGTTTATTTGTTTCAAGCAATTTGTGAAATTCTGCTCAGCTGCAACACAAATCCACAGAAACTGGAAAAGGATTTGATAAGTACAAGACAAAATATCAAACTAAGAAATGTTTTTCTTTTAAGAAAAATGTCGGCAATGTTTAACCTTTATGCACACAACACAAAACATTATGTCAAAAGGACAGTTGTTCCCTTTACATGATTATTACTGTATAGACTTTCGACTTCCTCGACAATGTTTATTTACAAGATTATAAAAGTATGTGACCCAAGTACAATGCAATATTTATTATTTACTATTTTATAAAAGAAATAAATTTGAAAAGAAATCTTTTTATTCAAAAACTTATAAAAAATTACAAAATTATTAAAATATGTAAACCAACTACAATTTATTATCTGCAATAAAAATTACAGCCATTCTGTAATTAAACACAAGGAAAACTTTGTGCATCCAATGATTAGGGAGAAACACACTCAAAATATTGTGTGTTTATGGTCTAGCCTAAAATCTAAAATTAAAATTGGTTCAGAGGAAGAGATTGTCCGAACCTATTTTCGTGAATTTCTGTGCAATAGCAAATGAAAAAAATGCCCAGAAAATTGATTTTTTTAATATATTTATTTCTTTATGAAATGGTAAATAATAAATATTTCATTATAGCTGGTCCACATATTTTTATAATCTTGTAAATATAAAATTATTCTTGTAAATAAGCAATCTAATAAATAGAGTTTAATATTTTTGTTGCCAGTTCTCAAGAATAGAGAAATGTATACATATATATTTTATATGTTTGGGTTTTATTAAAATTCTAATCATCACTTTTTAAAACAATAAATATTCCCAAGGAAGTCAAAAGTGTATACAGCTATAACGGTGTCAAGGGAATAACTGTCCTTTTTGTTGTTGTTGTTTTTGGGGGGGTCAGGGTTTTTTAAATATCTTATGTAATTGAAAATGTCATTCAAGTTAAGACTTCTGTAATAAATCATGGCTGGCTGCTTGTTTTTGAGCATAACCATCCATTTGGGTGGATAGCTAATATCTCTTACAGATGCCTAGCCAACCTGTGGTTTATCCTACAATTATGTTGAGTAGATCTTAGTTATAGTTTTGGGGAAAAACCATATAATTTGACATAATCATAGTTGAATGAGGCAAGTATACTCAAACCCTCAGTCACAATGACTTCAGACTTTGTGATAACAATCATCAATGTCTTCGAAATAGTATCATCTACCAAGCTTGGGTCAACATGTGGTTTGGTTTTCTAACACTTCCCAAAAGGCCTGCACACTGCGATCATCTTCTCAGGCTGATCTCATCAAGAAGTCACTGACTTGACAAATCAACCTTGGTGAAGTTTGAACCTGGAACTCATGGTCAAATTCATTGAAAATGGTCTAAAAGACAAACCTTTGGTTACTGGTAGAAGTTTTGTTCTTTTTAATCCTAACTTAATAGTTTTCAACTTTACACTATCCTAAATGCAGCGAAATTAGTTTGATTTTAATAAAACATGATCAAGGCATGGTGAAGTAATGGATATATCGCCTCATATTGAAGAATCAAAGAGCCAAGTTCCAGTTGAGTTCATTATATTTATTTACATGCTAATACCTTTGGGAAAGGTTTGAATTCATCTCTTCTCCCCCCCCCTTACCATGGGTAAATAAAAGAACAGACTGAATTCTATAGCCTTGGTTAGAAATTAGTCTAAGATAATGAAAACCCTGAATTCAAACCAGACTGGAGAGGGTTGGACTCCATCAGACTATCTTGCCCAGGAAACATGCTGCTACTACGGCTGCAGTACACGTGGTGCACTTATGACCCTAATGGGTTATGGGACTCATGATCAGAAATGAAACATCTACATATATAATTTTCTGAAAAATGACTTGATGATCTTGAAAATTATTAATCTTTTTATACCATAATCAGATTCAATTTTAGAAAGTGATAGAATATGTTAAAAGATCATCTGGTTTTTTAGAACCATTGCAAAAAGAGGAGATTTGACCTGCATCTCATGATCAGATGGTTCTAAATACTCATTTATGATGCCAGTCTGCTGAAATAAACAGAAGACTAAAATGATTCCATGTTATTCAGAATATTTTTAATTAATGTTTCAGTTATAAGTTCATTAACAAAACATTTATCTGAATGTTTTTATTTATGACAGGGAAGACAAAAAAAGAAATGAAATGAAACAAAATTTTTGAACTGTTTTTGGTAAACATCAACTGAATATTAAAGACCTAATTAAAAAAAAGTTTGTCTTTCTCAGTAACAAAATACAATCTGCTGTGCACATATGCAGAGATAATAATTTTGATGTAATCTCTCATTGATTTTAATTCCAAGTTTACTGTTAAGTTCAACGACACATAATAGCCTTGCAAAAATATTTGTAATTGGATCAAAAAAATTTGTTACATAAATTGATATATCATCTTGTGCTGTAAAATGTTAACCTTAGTCATTTAACACTGATAGAACCAGGTTGCAGAAGTTTGACTATCACACTAGTCAATTATTTGATTTTTATAAACAGTAACTTAGAATATAATTATTCCTTCAACATTAAAGATTTAAAATATTTAATATGAAAAATGTGATTTAGAAATTATGAGATGAGGTTATGTAACTATTATATGTTCATCCTTTTAGACAAATTGTCTCATACCTGTATCCTCCATTCTTCTCATCTCTTTTGTCTTTCTCACACAGTCTCATCCCTACTTCTGAACCATTCATTCTTCTCTCCAATACTCACTGAGTTTTCTTCTGAACAATCTGGAAATATGCAATTCCATTGCTATCTGAAAGTAGGGCATTCCTATTAAATATTCTCTGAGTTGAAAACTTCTAAAGTGGAGAAGCATTTACCAGTAATTTATATGAAAAAAATGTTGTGCATTCTCATATCCCAAAAATTACCATATGTAAAATTATTTCTGCAATGATTGCGGGCCAGAAAATTTTAAATTTAATTTTGAAAGGACATATTGATTAAGGTCGGTGCAGGATGTTGTAATTATCTGTCAAGAATTATATGATAGAAAAATATGTGAGGCAGTGAGTGCTGGACAATCTCCTCAAAAATGAATAAAAGTCTTTAGGCACCAGAAACATGGTTCTACAGAAAGATGCTGAGAATACCATGGACTTAACATATAAGTAGACAAAGTTTTAAAAAAAATGGAAACAA
The DNA here is from genome assembly GCA_903632075.3 of Acanthosepion pharaonis. NCBI lineage: Eukaryota > Metazoa > Mollusca > Cephalopoda > Sepiida > Sepiidae > Acanthosepion > Acanthosepion pharaonis. The sequence continues at coordinate 994,208 of CAHIKZ030005392.1, forward strand.
GAAGGACACTTATACTTAGAAACAGCAAAAGACAATTGACATTTTTAGGTCATATCTGAAAAGAGGCTTGAAGAATTTAACACTCACAGGACATATTGAATGCAAAAGTAACAGTGGGAAGCATTGCGTAACATATCTAACGAAGTTGTGTAAATAATTTGCAGAACAAGGTTTAGGAGAGATAGCAGAAAGACAAAATTTGCTAAGAGCTACAAAAGTCGGGAAATTGTGAAGAGCCATGATCACTAACATCCTGAAGGGACGCAGCACATAGAAGAAGGTGTCAATCAGTTTGTTGTATTTCAAGCCTTCAACATCAGCCACATCACATGGCAAAAATTGACCTTTAAAATCATGGCAGGCAGATAATTTTTTTTTTTTTTTTTTAATCTGTAAACACTCAAAAATTTCACTGATATAAACTAATGGTAATTGCTTCTTCACTTTATGCCAGTCTAAAGATTTAGATCTTTTGGGAAAAGGGGATTAGCTTCAAGAGAACTTTCATAAAACATCAAAACCTGTATTGCCAAAAACAGATTTTTCTCTTGTAAGACTTTTTGCATTTTGTTACAGAATACATATAAGGACATACTTATCGCAGCTGATATTCGTATGTCTTACATGCGTTGTTCCGCTCTCAGTCAGGTTTGTTACATATAATTATGTGCAAATACATTTGGGATAGTTATGAATTCATCTCCTCTGCCTAGCTATGGGTTAAATAGTAGAGCTTGTAGCTGGAAAAATTGTTGTTATTCTCAGAAAATTGTTAATGCAATATTCACTCATAAATAAAATGAGTTATTCTTGCAGTCCAAAATGTATTTGAGATAGAAATAACCTACAAATGCTGTAAAATAAAAAATATTGGTCTCAAATCATCAGAAATGGAATCTCTTATGATTTAAAATTAAAATTCCTAATATAAGAGAGAATTTTACATATGCAGTGTTACTGCATTCTCGTTATAAAAACTCCTGCATCCAATATGTAGATGTAATTCTAAGATATTGTAGGAGAGTCCTTGTTTGTAATCTAAGAAAAATTTAGTCTTGTAATTTCAGTTAGGAGTGTATATATATATATATATATATATGATGAACACTATGTTTTGATAAAACAAAAAATTCTAAGAGAATTAACCATTCAGCATTCAACATGCTTAAACCCACATCATAAAGATGGCTCTCAAAATTTCACTGTTTGTGGTCAAAGTCTCTATTTCTGCATGACTTCCTATGTTATTTACAGTGATGTCATCATATATATATATATATATATATATATATATATATCCATACATGGGGTAGTTTAAAGCAGGTTGCATATTAAGAGCCAACATTTACAGGACCAGTTTGAGTATATTGAATCCTCAAGGGTTTAGAGAACAAATATGATGTCAAATCCATTTTTAAAATAAAAATTTTGATTTTTTTTTTTAACACTTAAATATTGATCTTCTCACCTGTTTTGAAGGACAAAATGACAAATGAACAAAATATTGAACAGACAAATGGTCGAATGGATATAGTACCAAATAGAAAAAAAAGAGTCAAACTGACTAAATGATGAAAGTCCTGAAATGTGCCTATAATAGAATACCTTTTATTTAGCAGGCAAATATCCTGCCAGTAAATAATTATTTTAAAATTTTATACTAATATAAAAACCTCTGATAAAAACAAACTTTCTACATAATTGCTAACTTTTTTGAACAAGGATCTGCACTCAAATAACAATAAAGAGTTAATGAATATTTATATGTGATGGCTCTCCGTTCAATTTGATAAAAAATAGAGCAAAATAAACAACCCACCCCAAATCGAACTGCTAACCAATGATTCAGTCAGTTATGTGACATGCATGATACACGCTTAGGCAATCATGTATCTTTCGAAACATGACTGACAAGGCAGATTTTTTCCCGCAGTAGGTGGCCATTTCTTTCTGGAGTAGACCAGTTGCCATCCAAGGCTATAGAACCCAGTTTGTCCTGCTATTTACTCATAGCTGGAGGGAGAAGAAGAGGATTCATATCTTTCCTAAGGGTATTAGCACATAAGTGAATGTAATGGATTCAAGCGGAATTTGAACTCGGCTCTCAAATTCCTCATTATGGAGGCTTAATCAGTTTTAAGGCTATTATTTATTAAATGATGCCAAAGCTAAATAATAAAATATTTAGAATAGCTTAATTGATTATTTGAACCGAGTTTTTAAAATCATGATGCTATGTTTGTTTTTACTTTGTTCAACATTTTGTCCTTTTGAAACTTTGTCTTTTCGACATTATGTCCATTCGTCATTTAGTCAGTTCGACGTTTTTTTCCATTTGGCACTTTGTCCATTTGACACTTAGTCCATTCAACATTTTGTCTTTATTTTTGTCCTACTGCCAAATTTAGAAATGCTTACAGCCATATTGCACTTAAATACCAGTTCTTGTCTAATTACTGAAGTTAAGCAACATCAAGTCTGGCCAGTACCTAGATGGGTGACCACTTAGGAAGATCAGGTGCTGTAAGCTGAGATGTGTGTGTATTGTCATGGATAATAGCACAAAATTAAAAATCAGAGAATCAAGTCAAATTCCAGTCAAGTTCATTACATTTACTTATGCGCAACTAATATTGGTCAGTTATGAACTGGAAAGAGACATGATCACCCAAACATATCCCATCCACCCCTACCAACACACACTGGGCCAGCACAGTATGATAATTGTTCATTTCTCCCCATTAATTGGGTGAAGGCCAACAAAGAACCATCACAGACTGAGAAGAAATTCAGAAGTGACCTAATAGCAAATTCATAATGCTAATTTTTGACAACTTTATAACTAACTATTATTAACTTAACCACCACAAACAATATCTCTTTCCAGTGTACTAAAAGGCATTCCCTAATGTCTGTGACTTAACTGAGATACCCTTCTTTTTTGCAAATGGTTGCAGATAGTGGACATCACTTCTTTGTGCTAATCTATCCCAAAGGCCCCCGGGGGTGGTTTTGTGCATGCTTTCACTTTTGCATCCTTCTTTTTCTCTTTCTAACAGGGAATACCTCTGCTTTTCCAGCCGTCAACTCAGCCGATTGATGAGGCTTCAACCCAGAGCTCGGACACTCATCAGAATCTACTTCCTTCTCCTCCATGTTGCTATTGTGGCTTTCATCATGGGACTACTGTGAACATGACTCTTGCAGCCAAGATTCCTCTGCTGCAAACATCACTGCAACTATTTGACCATTCCATGAAGCATTTCAAATCAAGAAGTCTTCTCCCACAAATACCATATCTACGTCTTAGCTGACAGCTCTAAGTTTAAAGCCAGATTTCACTGACCCAAAAACCTCATAAACAAGCAGACCACCAGATGACCATGACATAAAATGCCATTTTTATGCAGACTAAATTCAGAAATGATTTGATAGCAAATTTATAATCTTAACTTTTCATAATTCATAATTGTTATGAATCTTTATTTGAATTATCAAATCTTCACAAAATAATTTACATTTCTTTTGCTTGATAGCCTTAAATAACCAACCATATCAAAAAGCTCTTTTAACTGGACATTTTCCCCAATTTCAAAGAGACAACTTCATCCAAAATAGACGTTCTTATATTTCTTTCGGAAACTTGACCAATTTGTCTAGCTGGTATGACTGACCAGTTGTTTTGCACTTTGGTCATCAATTTTATTTCTCAGAACATCTTGGGAAAACTGAAAGCAAAATCCTGATAATGTTACTTGCACTCAAGGCCGTGTGCCAAAGTTGAGCACAGCTAATGGGGTTAGCATAAAGCAAATATAGTCAAACCTTTTAAAAGTTTAATTTTGCTGGGATGACATATTTATAATTGGCAAAAATGGTAAAAAAACAAAACAAAAGCACTTTATACATAAGACACTGTTTGGCTGATTTGAAATTGGTCATTTTTTTTAAGCTTTTTGAATTGAGGACCTATCTAACCTCAAAGCATTTCAAAACACTGACCTTCCACTGCACATTTCAAAGGCTGGGGATTTAGATTCAAATGAATGTTTTTCAACATACAAATTTTATCATAAGGACTGTAAATTCAGTTGAGAGCTGAAATTTATATATTTTAATAGAAATCTTCAATTTTTATTATGTTAAATGCTTATGCATATAGACATTATTATGCCTATAGATATTTTTTTTATTAAAAATGAAGTTAAATGTTAAAGCTCAACCAAATGCTGGCTGTAGATAAAAGCATGTTTTGATCTCAAATATTTGTAAATATTTTTAGCTTCTTGCTGTAAGTCCTTTCTAAGAAAAAAAAAGCATCAACCTTTTGATACGTGGATTGGCTGAAAGAAATTTACTCCAAATAAGTGTCACAGATTTACATATTTTTATTTTATGCAGTGTACAACTAAATGCTCTTCACATGCAAAATCAGCCAGAAATTCTTTTCGAAAAACCAATAACAACACAAATTTTCAAAATAATTTTAAAAAGAAAATTGTAAAATAATCAAAAATGGTTAGATTTTTTTTTCTGTTTGAATAAGCATTTTTTTTTTTTACTGAGTTATCCAACTGTACAGTCTAAACAGAAAACAATGACTGGAAGAATCTACTTCCTAAAATAGCTGAAAAAAAATTACATCATTGGATATCAAGGGCAAAGAATATAGTTCCAAAAACTCCAATCTAATCGAATGAAAAAACACTGACTCATTAGAGACAAAAATGAAGAACTCAGAATCACTGAATTCTGTTTAAAGTCTGAAATGACTTTGTCAAATTAAAAGTTTATATTGCTTGGCTTTAGAAGCTGACCTATCAACATTTAACAGAATGCTAATGAGACTCTAAGCTGCTACCAATTACATTATAGCTTTTATTCTACTGAATAGAAATTTTTTAACCTAACATCTGTTTAAAAAAGACATTTCTAGATTCTGAATACTCCAACAGCTGAAAGTTAATCAAAATAAGTGAGCACCATACTTAATTCAGTGGTCATTCATTTTGATTACAGAACCACAAAGAATAAATAAATGAACCACGGTTTTAAAAAAAATAATCGACAATTATGGATAACTATATAAAAAAAACAGGAGAAATTTGGGATCCATTCCCCAAACAAATCTCCCCACCCTTGATCTGTTTGGTTCATATTGTTTTAGAGACCGCATTAAAAATAAGGATTCTCTTTGAACAAAATATTCTCCAGCATTATACAAAAGGAAAACCATCCAATTAAAATATTTGAACCAATTTATTTTGCTCCATTAATGTTGTTTCTCCTCAGTTTGTGGGGAACAGACAGGTGCTTCATGCTTATAAAATTGGCAAATATATTTTTCTTGGAGGGGGAAAAAGTTGTGATTGAAAATTAAGCATGTATGAATACATGTAAAAATATATTGATAAACAAAGAAATTCTTTGTAAAAAGAAAATATCAAATTTCCACATGATTTACATATTCTCAACTTATGTTGTTATCTGGTGGATCTTCAGGATCAATTGAAACATTTCTTTATCTCATGAAGCATTATCACATGTCTCAATCACTCAAAAGCTGTCTCGCTTGTAAGAATCACTGCAAAATAGAAAAGGATGTCTTATCTAAAAAAAAAATATAACAAATGCATAAAAAAAAGAACAATTGTTGATAAACTTTGAAACTCTTCCAAAACAAGCTTTAGTCAGTTAACTTCTGGTTATTCATCTTTGCTGAAAGATGAACAGAATTGAAACAGAAAATGAGGAAAAAATTGACAGTGAAGATAATAACACAGTTATTAAATCTTTCTTCTACTGTCTTTTCAGATCATCAACAAAATTTTTTTTTTCTTTTTGTAATTTGCAAACATTGGCACCTATTCACCCCAAAGACTCCAATGAGATTTTTGCCTCGTCTCTTTCTCCATGAATTGCATCACAGGAGCTTGGGGAGAACTTTGTATATTTTTTGGAAAGGGTGGAAGTTAAAAACAAGAATGCGTGCATGTGTGTAAAGGATTGTATAAATGAGGAAAGTTGTGTATGTAAACTTGTTAATATATTTTTGGGGATTCTGAACAGTGCAGGGTGGGGAGTATTTTTTGTCTTTCAGGGGAAACTTAGAGGGAGAAACAATTGTTTTATTATTTGTTCGGGATTTTTGTTTGTTTTTTTTTTCTTTTTATCAATTATAATTTTTATTTTTTAAATAATTGGCCATGAGATAAAAAAAAGAAATAAAATTATTAAAAGATATTTCCTTTTCTGTGTCCTGACAAATTTGCATGACTTTCAACTTAGAGAAACATGTCAAGTGGAGTGTTTTAGATCATTGATGAAGACTAATACGTCTTATGAGCATCCCAATCTATTTAATATCTTCCTAGACTAGGCTTTGTGCATCTAAAGACACAAACATGAAAATATGATCATTTAAGCATTCCATACTGTTGTGGCCTTGTTAGGGCCAGAAATAAAGACACAAAAAAAGAAATTAAGTTAAACAAATATATTAACAGTTACAGCAAGAATGTTTGGTCTGACTGTCAGAGCTGACTGCTGGAAACTCTCCTCTCCAAAAGGCAGTACCTGCCCATATTTATAGCTGGGAGAGTCCATGCGTGCATGGGTAAATTACAATAACACATACATCACAAATAAATCTACAGATAGAAAACCATGTTCTTGCTTCCACTCCCAATACTTGATGATGAGTGGGGCTATGCTGATGACACAGGTATTCATCATGGGATAAGGATAATCTTCTGTCTGTATTTCTGAGATGAGGTATTGTAACTATTTACACTATTGCACGACATGGCACATGGAACTAGAACAATCTACCCCCATGGACTAAATAAAGGGTCAGTTCGAAATTCTAACATATATCACCTGAAGAAAGCCGAAGCATACAACAGCCAAAATGTTGTGAATATGACAACAAAGATGAGGACAACAGTTCAAACAATGTAAAGAATGGTCTTGAACAAAAATTCAACATCCTCTATCAAGTGTTCCAAGAAATAGGACTCAAAATAAACCTTTACAAAACAGAAACTATGCTCTGGAATTGGAATGAAAGCCGTGATGGCACATGCCCTGAATCCATCGTAAAAATTCAGAATGTGGAATTAGTAAATCAAGTTCAAATACCGAGGTGTATGGATCAGTTATAACAAATTTAGTATAGGAGATAAGGAAATTGAAATGACAATGCTACTCACAAATCATAATAACTATGAAAAAACTAACAACTATAAACAAAGATATTGAAATATTTACAAATTCCTATAAAAAAATTTTAATTAAACACTACAAAATATTGTCTTCCTCCATAGAATAGCATTTCACTATACCCATGTTATAACGTCTACCAAAGATATGCAAAATAAATATTCCAATGTAACCATTAGTCTCTGGAATATGTCAGTCACAAAATTGTTAGAGCAATCACAAAAATTCTAACCCCACTACTTGGTACTATCAGTTCAACACATCTTTGTTTTTTGTTATCATTTCACCTCAAGCAAGGCAATAAAGCGATTAAGATGCAAGGGGTTACTGAGTGAGAAAATATGAAAAATAATACTAAAAACATTATTAGGAAGAGAACAATAAAAAAAACAGAAATTAAGACGACAGATGATAACAATTGACATTGCATTTAAACACTTTATCTACATACTGGAAGATAGAAAAATGGTCAGTTCAATATATCACTTCAGGAAGTCTCTGACATTTTTCTGCCATGTTGTATTTTTACAAGAGTGATTAGGCTAAAAAGGGAGTATTGTTTTTTCTTTGTTTTTAATCATTTCCCACTAAGCAAGGCAATAAAGCCACTAAGATATATGGGGTTACTGAGTGTTAAAGAATATGAAAAAAACATTATTAAGGAGAAAGGACAATAAAAGAATAGGAATTAAGGAGACAAAGATAACAATTGACATTGCATTTTGAAGATCAACGTTGACTGGGAAGCAAGAAGCCAGAAGAGAGTTCCACAAGTGAGAAGTGTGAGAGATGAAACCTAACACAGACCTTACAGTTAATCCAGCTTTTTAAACTGTAAAATGATGAAACCTTGCTGCCAATGTAAGACTGTGCTTAAATTCATAAAATCAAAATGCAAAAGACAAAAGGTCAGAACAAATCCTCTAAAGAATTCTGGTAACTTTTAAAAAAACAAGAAACAAACTTATAGACATGACAAATTTACAACAAGTTTAAACAATAATTCTCTATATTACTAATATCCCCATAAATAAATTCCTTAATTTATTAAAAAAAAATCTAAAAAACATTAAACATAAATTTGCCTCTATCCATTGATGCTGTTATCGATATATGTAGACTAAACACACACCTATTTAAGTCATTTTAAAAAACAATAAATATTTTATATATATATATATATATATATATATATATATATATATATATATATATATACACACATTGTGTTTGATATATGTAGATATTTTCACATAAAGATTCTTGACCGACTAGGCTTACAGCTATATTATGTTGAAACATCAATTCTCATTTGATCACAAAAGTTAAGCAATGTCAAGCCTGATCAGTACCTAGATGGGTGACCATTTGGGAATATCAGGTGCTATTGTTAAATAATAGTTTAGCAGACTATTATTTCTTAGAGAAGTATATTCCTGCTCTGAATTCCTCAGTTTGACCTTTGAGGTCAGATATAAGACAAAACAAAGGAAGTCAATTTTGATTGGCCGAACTAATGTGGGAATGATCGATAGAGAAAGGTTTTTCGGGGAGTTGAGTCTTAAACATCAAGCAATGTAGATGTGGTTTCCTTTCATCTCTGGATCCATTCCCCAGTGGAGAGAGAGAGCAACCCCACTGGATAGGTAGAAATATACACGTTGACATAATTTAATAAAATAGCTAAGATTAAAATTATCTTTATTGATCTTTCATCTCTGAAACCAAAACCAACTAGTGATCACCAGCCAGGAGAAGATAAGAGAAGATACAATATTGCATTAATTAGCGCAGTGACCAAGAGACTCCCAGCATGAGGGGGCTAAACTTCTATGTGTTGGTAGTGTAATGGATAAATGATGCAGAATTAAAAATTGGAGCGCTCTGTGTCAATTCTGATCAGGTTCATTATATTCATTTATGTACAAATATCCTTGGGAAAGGCATGAATCCACCTCTTCTCCCCCAGCTATATGTTAATTAGTCGAACTTGTATCAGTAAATCATTATTATCTCAAAAAAATTCCGACAATCTTAAAATATTTTTTGGCTTTAAATAACCTGCCAAGGGTTGATAAGCTGTAAAAAACAAATCAATCTTGAGTGACTACCCAAGAGCAATGGCACCAAAATTAATCTGAGAAAACATTTTCAGAGTCATAAGTTCATTCCTGATTAGTGCTCCATTATTATGACCTTGTGCTGCACTAAGTCAAGCTTAGTAAATATCTACAAAAACTGGATGTTTGAAATCAAAATCAACCAAAATTTCCTGGAGAATAAATCTGTCAAAATATTCACTGGTGCAGAAAAAGAGATAGTGCTCTGAACATTAATTGAATTTAAATCAGCTTTTCTAAAATATTTGATTCAAAAGAAAAGCTGACTTAGCAAAATTGATATTTTATTATTTTTTAAGGATCAACTGTGTAGTTTAAAAAAACAAAAAGTAAACACTTTCTGTACCTGTGGCAGAATGCACAACTCACACGAGTCAGAGTGAGTTTTCATAACCAGATGCATCTCCACGATTGGGCCAGGCATGTTGGAAGATGGGTGATTTTATAGAGTCACCATCACTAGACTGGTTGCCAACCAAAGCTATACAATCTCGTCCTGCTATTTAACACATATCTGGAGCAAAAAGAGATGACGTCATACCTTTCCTAAGGATATTTGTGCGTAAGTGAATGTAACAAATTAGACTGGAATTTGAACTCAGCTCTCCAGTTTCTCATTCCCAGCTACAATCTATTACACCACCAGCACATCCACAACTGTGCATGAGCATCAAAGCTTTTTCTCAAAAACGCCTGGACTGATTTCAACCAGACAATACAGGGTGGTCCGAAAGTCTTGTCACCCCTACCAAAATTAATGTGAATACAATAACAAGTAATACAAAGCACATGTATAGGACTTAGTTCATTTATTTTCATTGATGCTGTCATATATCAAGAAGGTTTGTACGAGCTCATGTCAGCCATCTGAAATAGAAAATTATAGAGGTGACAAGATTTCGGACTACCCTGTACATAAATTACATTATTAGAAAAGAAATAAAAAATTGGTATCAGTAAAAATTAAAACCATGAAAAAAAAACTCTAAGTCCCTAATAACTTTTTACAAGATAATTGGCATTTTCAGACATAATCCAATAGGATTTAATATTATGAGGTTTATTCATAGTAACTTTTTGTATATATTGGTCATTTTGAAAATACGATTATTTCAATACTGGTCTCCTGACCACACTGTTGGGCTTTCTTTTATGTCTGTTTATCAGAGGAAATCTTTCAGAAAGCACTTTTATCCCCAATGTCACCAGATTAAAAAAATAGTACAGAGAATATCAGTTGATTTTTTCCTATTTTAGGCCTTGTGCCAGATTTATTGTATATATCATTAATACATATCCACATGGCATTATATTTTATGCCCATCATGTAAGATTCACTCAGCTAAACGCAAGCAAGATGTTTGTCTTTCATAAATTCAAATTTTAAATATAAACATGGGCAACTACTTGCGAATATCAGGTGCTATAAGCTTAGATGTGTGGATGATGCAATGGAAAATCACTCATAATTATTAATCGGAGAGCTGAATTCAATTGTGTTCATTATATTCACTTATACGCAAATACCTTTGAGAAAGGTATGAATCCACCTCTTCTCCCTCCAGCTATGGGTTAATCAGTAAAATTCATATGACAAAAACCATTATTATCTCAAAACAAAAAATTGTGTACAAATATTTAGGTTACAGCATTAAATAACCCATAGAGGTGTTGATATATCACTAAACAAAAACAACCAACTAATCTTCAAAAGCAATGTTTGATTTTTTTACCATCCCTGCTCTGCTGTTCACCCAGACTATTTAGGTAAGTTGCTCTATAGCGACTTCTTTCAGTACACACCCTGAGAGTATTAAGCTTTCCAGGCTATCCTTCCTCATAATGTGCCACAGAAATTTTAATTTTCTCTTTCTAATTTTTAGTCTGAGAGTCTTTATGGATCCCATTTTCTTTTGAACTTCTTCAGGATGTGTGGTTAGTGTAATGGATAGCAGCTCAGAATGAGAAATTGTAGAGCCAAGTTCAAATTCCAGTTGGGATCATTACATTCACTTACATGCAAATACTATTGGGAAAGGTATGAATCTACCTCCTTCTGATATAACACCATCTTCCAATAGCATCACATCCTTGTTCACAATCACCAATATAATGCCTTTCAGCACTGCCTACACCTAATGGTGTAACCACATTTAGTGGTCTGGTCTGGTCCTCAGAGTCTCAGGATGACATTTTAACAATGAAGCTAACTCTGATGCTGGTCAAAGCTAGTTGTTGGTCGCTGGCCACTTTGATCAACACCAACTCTACCCATGCTTGATCTCAGAGCAGTGGAAAATTGAAGGTCATAGTCTCACAGCACTAGGTCAAGCCATGGCAGTGGTTATATTCAGGAAAAAATATCTTCACAACAAAAAATAAAGAAATTCATGCAGTTAATCTTCAATTAGTATATATAGCTCTTGGTGCAACAAAAATTAACAATTCCCGCATCAGTTTCTATAGTGAAACTGAGCCTTGTCTAAAGAGGGCTGGATTCAAAGTCTTGGAATTAGGAATTCTGGTGGCAGCTGACATGGATTCCAGGGGCACTAGATGTGGCTTCTCAGCCCAAGTCTCTGAACTCCCCAATATATACAATTTAACCCAAAACTGGCACTGATTCCCCAATCTTCATTAATCCCAATAAAGGTTTTCTTTGTTCCCTATTTCTGCTTTCTTAACTTTCCAAATTTAGAGAATTGACCACCTTTCTTGAGAGTAGTCACAGGGATTGCTACTCCCTTAACTCCAACCTGCTTCACTTTACATCTTGCACCACTACTCCACACAGGTGGGGCTAAATTCTATCTCTTTCTCCTTTCTTCTCAGTATCCTAACTCAGCCTACTTCTCAGGGCTGGCATAACTAACTTTGTGGCAAATCTAATTTTTAAAGTGCTTAAAGAAAGGGCATATTTGATTCTCCTCCTTAATTTAAATTCTCTGACTCCTTTCCTTGACCAACATGTCCAGCAATAACACAAACCAAACCACAAAAGACTTCTGATTTTACCCCTCTGAATGATAAAAATTGTTTCCCAATTTGTTTTTGTCAATGAAAATATATTTGTTTATCTAAATTCTTAAAGAGACATACTGTTTTCCATCCTTGGACTGGTCACCATCATAGTGAAAACAAACCAGATCACCTGCCTTTTATGACGGATCAATTTTCATAATCCTAACCCTCGCAGAGGATTCATTCACTGTTTTCATTTCCCAATTTGTTTTTGCTAATGAAAATATAATTCCCATCTGCTTCTCTTTTCACCAATGATTGTTTTTCTTATTTCCCAAGAAAGAGATAAAGCTATTTCCTAATTTGCTTTACCCGCATGCCAGATTTTTGACAGATAAAAAGGAAACCAATGCATCGTTCCAATTTGTAGGGCTAGGTTAACTCAGATGGCCCTTTCTTCACTTCCACATTACCAGGGAAATGTTTTCCATTCTCTCTGTCTTCTAGTTTACATTTCATTTTGGGCTTAACCCTTTTTCTGCTTAGAATTAATGTTTAACCACTTTGCAGCCTCAGTGACACACCCTAAATATGGGTCAAATAGTAGAATATCTGGAAAAATTAGTTATTCTCAAAAATTGTTAATGCAGTATTCACTCATGAAAAAAATTCTTGAATATGTTTCAGCTTTAAATGACACAGATCCATAAAAAAAACAGTCAGTTGCAATTGCAAATTGTAATGAAACACATAAAATGTTCCAGAAATTTCAATTTTCTCTTTCCGATCTTAAGTATGAATGTTTTTGTAGTTGCCAGTTTCTTTAGAACTTCTTCATTTCTAATGGTATTCAAAATATGTATTGAATATAAAATAATCTGTTGTTAATTAATTTGCATAAGGTTTAGTGTGGTTCTTCAAAAGACAGTTCGGAAAAGTTTAAAAATGGTCAACTTTGTTTTCATAAAACTCTATAGCTCCATGGAAATCTGTGAGAAAAAAAGTTATTATTCACTTGATGAAAGTTTTCACCACATCACAGAGATTCCATCAGTGTCATTGGCTTGTGCAGCAGTTTTTAGCTAAGCACAACATCTTTCAGGTTCAACAACCACCATATTCCCATTTGCCTCTTGCAAAATCAAATCCTACTTGAACTAGATTTCAAGATGTCAAAGAAATCTAAGAGAATGCAACAAAGGAGTTCCAGGAATGCTTCCATTGATGGAAATGACACTGGATAAATTGTATGGCTTCAGAAGGTGACTACTTCAAAGGAGATTAAATTCCAAATTGATATGTGTTACAGTTTTCTTTTATAACACCAGTCCCATTACTTCTTGATCAACCTTCTATGTTTTTTTGTTTGTTTTTTTTTTTTTTTGAATTGATTCACCCCAAACAAGGCGGGAATGCCACTAGTATGCAGATGATTACAGAAAATGAAGTTGAGAGAATAGACCTGAGTATAGCGGGGATAAAGGATAAAATCTGAGTGGGGATCAAGAAGATAGCGATAGGGAAGTAAGGAAACAGAAGAGAGTTCCACAGGCACGAAGTGTGAGAAAAGAAACTACTGGAGTAGAAGTGGTGGTTACATTTAACTAATTCAACAGTAAAAGGGTGGGACCTAAATGCCAATCTAGTAGCACACTTAAACTCGCGTAGTTCGGGTACCAGGGAAAAAAGCTTATCAGAGCAGTTATTATTATTTATATTATTATAAAATGTATACTAAGCAGAAATAGTTATATTGTAGTTATGAGTAGGTATTTACAACTGATTAAAATGAAATATTTGCCAGCATCTTCTTGAACACTCTTCCATATTTTTAAAGGTTTAATTCAAATTGGGATTAGAATTTTATTTTTAGTAACTAGATTTTTTTTTCTTTTTGTTCTTTGATCTTTATTTATTTGTACATGGATTTTTAGCCAAATTACTTTTATTCTTTATTATACTCATAAGTTGGGTTCTTTTGCATCTGTTTAAAATATTCTAGGTTAGTAATATAATTTTAAATCCCTCATTACCATATTATTATTATTATTATTTTATTTCCTTTGATTTTTGATGTGTACTCATTTCTTTCTGGGTCCTGCCCAGGAACCTAAGGTTAAAAATGGCTTCACGACATTTTCCATTGGAGAAAAAAAAAAATATTTTACATAGACAACACCCTTCATAAGGTGTGGACTGTACTCGTGAGAACAGTTTTTTGTATTTCTTTAAGATATGGGCTTCCAGGGATATCTTCACTTAGTCTACTGGAATCTTTTCCAACCAATCTGAGGACTTCAACTACAACAGTGATTGTTGAAGTTTTCATTTTTATTATTATTATTATTATTATTATTATTAAATCTAACAACAAAATCTGTTGTTATTTTCACAGATGGCAACACTAACTGATCAATATTGCTTTATAATTGATATAATGCCAAAAATAAATATGTTTTCCAATTAATAAACAGTTTTTACTTATATAGTTTCTAAATGTATATACATTTTCTCCTCATTTCTGTAAACTAAAATGTTTGAATAATCAAAATTGCTAAGCATAGAAATCAATAAGAGCTTTTCAGCTTATTAAATATTTTGCCAGTTGATAAGTTTGCATTCTGATCTTCTTGAATATAATGTACAGACCAAAGTCCAGTAAAATTTACAATGCAAATGTTTTCCAAATATAAACAAAGCCATCCAATAACTCTATAACTTTTCAAATGAACTTAAACATTTAAGAACTTTGTTCTTCCTTTTGCTTTAACAAATTTGACCCAACTGCTCTCTGGTTGCTGAAAAACTTTCAGTTTAAACTGTGAAAAAAAGACAAAGGAAAAAAAAAAATGAAAAGCAAAGATCATTTAAATGTGTTTAATAAAAAGAAAATATTTAATCATTTGGACTGGTTAAACTCTCATTACTGACTGTTTTGCATATAACTTTTGCCTTGGATGAATCTATTTTTTGTGCAAGGATAATATGAAGCCCCTATTGAGGATTGAGCTCAATGGTTTGTGAAGGCTGTTTATTAATTATGCTATATCAATGGGTGCATAGCTGAATGATTAGATTTTTCAATTTCTGAATACAAAATCCAGGTTCAAATCTCACCATAATTGATTAGATAAGGAAATGACTTTCTGGTGTTATCAGCCTAAGTAGGCAAACCCGATGTGTGGTACCTTTGGAAAGTTCCTGACAACCAAGTCATGGGTTGTCCCAACCTATATGAGCAAAATTTAGTAAACAGAACTGTTCAGAAGCTGTTTGATGATTGCGCAAGCATGTAAGTCACAAGTTGTCGTGATTGAGGGTTTGAGAGTACTGACCTTGTTCAAAAACATAATGCACTCTCTCCTAGAAACTGTGACCACTGTCCAATCAACATATTTGCTCTACACACAACAGAGCAGGCATCTGCAATAGGGATTAATGGCCCTGGCTGACAGATGTGTTTGGAATATATAACTATATATATATATATATATATATATATATATATATATATATATATACATATATATATATATATATATATATATACATATATATATATATATATATATATATATATATATATATATATATATATATATATATATATATATATATATATATATATATATATATATATATATATATATATATATATATATATATATATATATATATATATATACATATATATATATATATATATATATATACATATATATATATATATATATATATATATATATATATATATATATATATATATATATATATATATATATATATATATATATATATATATATATATATATATATATATATATATATATACATATATATATATATATATATATATATATATATATATACATATATATATATATATATATATATATATATATATATATATATATATACATATATATATATATATATATATATATATATATATATATATATATATATATATATATATATACATATATATATATATATACATATATATATATATATATATATATATATATATATATATATATATATATATATATATATATATATATATATACATATATATATATATATATATATATATATATATATATATATATATATATATACATATATATATATATATATATATATATATATATATATATACATACATATATACATATATATATACATATATATATACATATATATATACATACATATATACATATATATACATATATATATATATACATACATATATATATATATATATAGAAAAAGTTATATATATATATTAATAGCTGCTCAATTGTTATGCATATGCTCAATATGAAAATAAAAACTTAACATGCAAGGCTTTTAAATTTAAAAAATTAGGACATTAGCCAATCATGCTTTCAACCTTTCGGCATACTCAGGCAATGTAGATCAGTATTTTGGACTACCGAAAGGTTGAATCCAAGTTAGTGTAATGAGTTGATCTCCTAATTTTTAAATATATATATACATATTCACAGAGAATAACGTTGAATCTGTTAATTTTACTAATATGTGCTTAATCTGGCATATGGTTACAATAATAGAGCACTCAAAAACACTGAACTCACTTGCCTGTTGATACCATCTTTAACTATGGATATATATATATATATATATATAAGGAGTGCTAAAATTTCTTGGCCCAACCTAGAAACCCTCAAAAAACTTTTGATAATTTGTCAGATTTTGGGGAGTAGAATGTAGCAAGAATGTTTCAGCAATCATTTGTAGGTAGATTAGATACCTACTAATTTTAATATAATCTGGTACCTGATAGTCAAGCAGTCGCTGATGATCACATTGAAATTTCTTGCAAAATGCAGTGAAACACATAACTTGTCCTTAAAAATTCAATTTTATCTTTCTGACTTTAATTACAAGTGCCTTTCTAGTTTCTTTTGAACTTCTTCATTGCTCGTGGTATTCAAAAGGCAGCAAAATGCAGTGAAACGCATAATTTGTGCCAGAAGATTCAATTTTCTCTTTCAATTTTAAGTATCTGTTTCTGTCTAGCTCCCATCTAGTTCTATATATATATATATATATATATATATATATACCAAATATATAATTGGTATACACGGAATATTCAATAACCAACAATTACTATTCTTAAAAAGTGCTCAATACAAAGTAAGCAGATATAATTATTTTATAAAAAATTTATAACATAAGTATGTTATAAAATCACTACAAAAATAGCCATTTTGTTTCAAACACTCTGTGTCTTATCAAGTGATGGTGTTGAAAAAGAAAACACCATCACTTGATAAGACACAGAGTGTGTTGAAACAAAATGGCTATTTTTGTAGTGATTTTAACATACTTATATTATAAATTTTATAAAAATATATATATATATATATATATATATATATATATATATATATGAAGCTATTAGAATATATTAATAAATATACATATTATCCCTCATTGCTAACACGACGCAGAGTTTCATGCACAACGCAATCTTCAGTTGGTGAGTATGGACTTACCATTATGTTTCATGCATGTTCCGAATCATGTTAGGGGTTATAGATAATGTGTGTGTGTGTGTGTGTGTGTCAGCTGTCTACTCGATTATGTGGATAATCATCTGCGTATTTGATGCTGTTAGTTGCATGCTCATGGGCTTTGCTATTCTGCTTAATACTAGCATGGCTTTTAAATTTCTGAAAGATTAATTAATATTGGAAAATTTTTTCCAGTATTTTCATGATTGCTTCAATTTTCTCTTTCCAACTTTAATTGTGTCTTTCTAGTTTCCATTTTCTTTACAACTTCCTTGCTCATGGTATTCAAAAGACAGCAAAATGCAGGGAAGCATTTAAAGTTACCCAGAAATTTCAATATTCTCTTTCTTATTTTTAGTATGAGCGTCTTTCTAGTTGCAGTGAAACACTTAAGTAATACTATTACTACAAGTAGTAATATGAAATAAAGAACAGTCATGTAAAAATAAACAAAATGATGAAAATAAATGCCCAGAGTCCCATCATTTGTAGCCTCAGGCTAAAGCCTTTTTAACTTGAAATTGGGAGCTCATAGGGAAAGAAGATGCAAGTTCAAATCTCATTCAAAGTGATTTCTTTGTTCCAAATTTTTTGTAATTATAATATGTGTTAATGTTTATTTCTCTGTATGTGTTAGTATCTCCTTCTTCTCTGTGCTATTTCTCTTCAAGATGTTGGTGATCATGGCTCTCCACAATTTCCTGCCTTTTGTAACTCTGAATAAATTTTGTCTTTATCATTATCTCTGCTGAACGTTGTTCCACCATCCATTCACTCAAGCTTGCTAAATATGTTAGATGTTTTTCCTCTGTCTCTCTTGCCTTCAATCTCTTCTGCAAGTATCAAATTATTCAAGCCCCCCGCTCCTCATTATGTGTCCCAGAAATCTCAACTGTCTCTTCCTGATGATAAGTATAGGTATCCTTTTTGTTGCCATTGTCTTTAGAACTTTGTTGTTGTTGTTCACATCTTCAATCGATGGTATTCTCCGCATCCTTTTGTAGACCCATATTTCTGTTGCTACAAGTCTCTACTTCATTTTAATTGCTGGTGTTACAAAGTGACAGTTCTGAAGGAAAGAGCTGTCAGAGTGGAACATTCTTCTTAACATTTGGAAATACGGGGGAAATGAGGTTGATTCGTGTTCGTGGAAGTAGCATGGCGTCGCCTAGCTGTGAAGGTCTGAAAAGGTCTGAACTGGTGGAACTAAAGAATGGAGCTCATAGAAATAACGATAGGCTTTCTATGTTGCATATGCGGGGGAAAAGTTGTAAAATTGGGAGAATATCTTCCCCAAGAAAACTGCGTAAACGATTTTGAACTCTATCAGGCTTGATACTTGAGCAACTCCAGCTCGGATATAACAAGCAAAACTTCGTTTTTAGTCGAATCTGACTCTTATTATAAGAGCAGCCTTCTCCCTCGGATTCCAACTCAACGGCACCACCTTCCTCATTGCATTAAAAAGGGGGCTAATTGGTGGAAACCAACGCCAGCGGGACAGTGATAGTAAGGACGGGGCATTTTTGTCCTTCCCTTCTATCTACGGTCCCTCATATTAAACCGAACATGTCACATACTGTCGCAGTTGGGAGGTAAGTAAATAACACATCAGCTTTCCTTTTCCCGGCCTTCAGAATGGGATCAAAGTGTAGTATCTGTTCTCACTTTTTTCCCAAGGTTATGAGGGATGCGTATCCTCGGAGATTTCAATGCACTAAAGAAGGAGGGTTAGTCCTGGAAACTGCAACTTTGTCCTTGTATGTGTAAGGGAACCCCAATTAGAAAACCGACCATACCTCAAATCCTACTTCCATGGAGCGTGGTTAGGTTGTTATATACAAGATCAGACTGTAGCATCCGTAGATGATGTGAAAAAATAACGTATAAAATATATATGATACAAGTTCCGGTTTATACATAAGTATAAATGTTCCAGTTTGAACTAGGCATAATAAATAACTATTTTAAGCTTTCACTGTAGAGGTATGGCTAACAAGCTCGTCTCACAAGCTTTTGGGGAACCACCTACCTCTTTTGGTCCGATTTTTTTTCAGATTAAACGCACCTTAGTAAGGACCTTTTCTTTTTTAAACCATTTCACCCCAAGCAAGGCGTTAAGGTCATTAACATGCAAGGGGATACTGAGAGTGAAAGAAAATGAGAATTTATGAATGAAGAGAAAGAACATTAAAAGAAACAATTTAGTTTGTTTGTTTGTTTAGCGGCATATCAACACCTTATGGGTCATTTAATGCCGAAATTTAATTTTCTTGGGAGTATTAGTAATTTTTTTTACAAAAATGTATTGTTGGTAATTTTTTTTTTTTTCAAAAATTTATTGCTGGCATTTTTACTATGAAATTGTATTTTTATACTTTCATAGTGTTTCGAAAGACAAGTGAAAGCAAGGCATGACATACCTGACGAGCTTAAGCAAGTGGATGACAGAACGTCGTCTGGGAGAGTTGGCAGGAGGAGGAAACTTATTTATAGTCACAAGGGATAGTAAGAAGTGGAGAGCCATGATCGTCTACGTCCTGAAAGGACACAGCACATAAAAAGAAAGACGTGTTCGAGCCCAGTTTGGTAGTTAACTATTTGCCCGTAGCTGAGACCTTAACAGAAGCTACCACCCTGGATCAGCATGGATCTGGGAACAAAAGCAACTAAGAAGTGTTTCCGCGCTCTTCAAAAGCTCCCGATCAGAGGCCTTGCTGCCGGATGTAGTTTATCGTCTTACCCAGGATGCGGATGTAGTTTATCGTTATAAATCCAAGAAAAGAAACAATTTAGAAGAAAAGAAGCTGGAGATTGATGCTTTTTTTTTTTGAACATCGTAGATGGCAGAGAAGCAAGAAAATGGAAGAGAGTTCGGGGGGGGCGGAATGTGCGGCAAAAGAAACTATTAGAATTAAACTTTTTGTATACATTTAACATTTTCAACAATAAAAGGATGAGACCTAGTCGCCAATCTAGTACTGAGAAAAGCTAATTAGAACAATTAACATGAAAATATTTATAGAAAAATCACAGGGAAGCCACATGAAAACCTACATAAGGACACCTGCCGTCAAGTGATAATTATCACTCTCTTCACAGAGGCCTAACAATGGTGGCCTTGTGCCAGACTAAACTAAAGTTTCCTAAATATTTCTCATTTTTCGATTTTACGATAATATTGCTCTTGCTATAGAAACTACGTCTTAATCTGATTTTGAATGCAAGACAAGTTATATTTATCTCCGCCTCGATTTTGAAGCGCAGACACGAATTCACCATCAGCGGTTCACGCTAACCCTTTCACCCCCAGAAAGTAATTCGAAACCTCTATCACCCGCCAACTTTGTATTTCTTTGAGTTTGTATCTGATCAAAAAATATCTTTATATATTTGCCCAAAAATGCGATTGTTATCTTCTAAGGTTTCGACCGTCATCATCTTCAATTTTTAAACTAAATCCGTTTCTTTGACAAAATATACTTTTACTATTTGCTTTGTTTAGCCTAGTCTGGTACAAGGTCACAAAAGTTGAGCAATTTACTTAGGGCCTAACCCGTTAGCAATTTAATGTAAAGTCACGTTGGAAAGGCATCCCTTTAGACAATGCCTCCCCTTTAAAAGGGGCTTGAGTCAATGGGTCATTGCCTGGCATCCTCCAATGATGAAGTTTAATCTCTGCCTATGACAGTGTGGGCTCACATTTTAAACGCGACCTTTTGTCACGTTCCGTTCTAGCGGACGTGCGAATAAATCCTTACTATTCGGTGAAGTTATTTACCTGATCTCTCCAATAAAATAGGTTGTGATACAAAGTCTTTTTTATGTGAAGTGTCCATACGCGTCCAAGAACAAAAATTACCCAGTCACCTCGGCCATTGTCACATTGGTGTCGATATTACACCAACTCCACCTCTCTTAGTGCAATGAGTAAGGTGTTGCCGCAGGGTTGGAATCATCGGAATCCGACGCCTTCTCTCCGTAGCCGGTAATAAAGTCATCGGAAAAAAGTCGCAATTTGGTTTTTACGGAGTAATAGATAACGGGTCGGATTGAGGAATCGGAGAGCCGAGTTCGAATTCCAGTTGCCCTTCAAGGCTATAGAACCCGGTCTGTTCTGCTATTTACCCATAGCTGGTGGGAGAAGATGAGGATTCATACCTTTCCCAAATAATATTAGCACGTAAGTGAATGTAATAAATTTGACTGGAATTCGAACTCGTTCTCCGATTCCTCAATCCAAGCCGCTATACTCCACCGTGCCCCCCACAAGATTATATACTATACGTGAACAGGTCATCTCAACGTGACCTCACACAAAAATTTTTACCCGATTGATGTTGCCCTCCGCCCAATTATACAAAGATCTAATGTTTTTGTTCTATTTTACAATTTTTAAGAAAAAAAACTTGGGTTAATTTACCATCAGTTCTGCATATTCCTTTACTAAGACTCATTGATATATTAACCTTAAAAGAAGTGAAAATTCAATATTGAAGAAAGACGCAGAAACAGTGCTAACATTGTCCTGTAAGTTTTTGCCTGGATCTCCTTCCCCCATCTCAAATGAGCAGAGAACAAATACTACACTTTCGTCCAGGCCAAGAGGCCGAGAAGCGATTCGGTGTCGTTGACAGTGAAACAGAGGAGGAAGTATAACTTGTCAAGCGTCGTTTTATGGCCATCGCCTGAAGCATACTGAGACATCAATTATCGTCTATTAGTAATGCTTGCATTAATTTTTTTTTATTGTTCCGCCTTTATATTTTCCCTAAACAAAATACAGATAATAAAAAAGCGGAAATACTTTGTTGCTGAATCATCAGAAATATTTAGTTAACCAGAGTAGAAAGTAACTAACGTTAAAATAGTAGTAAAGGCAGTCATAAGAAACGTCTAAATCTTGTCTATAGTGGGTTCAAATACAGTCAATGCTAAAATTGTTGTTTTTTACACTTCCGATACCACCAAAATTTGGTACATGTTTGCAGATATAATGATAAGAGTTAATATCTTTTGGTGTATATTTCAGTATAATTGTATTTTTATTACATTACTTTTTTTTTTACAATGATGTTAACCCTGTACAAGGCCCAAGAGCCACTCGAGGTAGAGGGTTACAGAGTTAGAGGCTCAGTTTATGGGGATATGTGGGGAGTTAGTGGTTGGCCCAAGACTTGAACATGTCAAGATTGTAGTTATCGGGGAAGCATCCTTCTTTTTGGGGGGGGTCGGTTCCAGAAAGTAGCGATTCCTGGGGAGAAGCTGTTCGAGTGGAACTTAGATCTCACCGATGGAATACGGAGGCAATGAAGATGGTTCCCTACAATGTGCCTGTCTTTTGCACGGTTTTTTCGTTTTCAACCAAAAATCATGCATTAGGAATGTTCTCCATCAAGTTGTCCGACGTTAGAGTGGTAAATCCTTTCGCAGAATATTTGCAGTGCAAAGCACCGATGACTTTCGATGCGATTGAATACCAGAATGTATACCTATTTTCTCAATATATGACTTTAATTTCAGTGACATAGACCCCCAACTACCCAATGATAACTGGAGAAACATTAGTCTGACGCCTCACATTCTTATAAAATAATAATAATAATATTATTATTATTATTATTATTATTATTATTATTATTTCCTTTGATTTCTGGTGTGTACCCATTTCGTTTCGGGTCCCGACCAGATACCTAAGGTCAGAAATGGCATCATGACATTTTCCACTGAGTAGTTTTGAAAAAAAATCGCACATATTTTGCCTAGACAAAGCTCCTCGTAAGGTGTGGGCTGTACTTGTGATTTCAGTTTATTTTATTTCTTTAAGGCCTGGGCTACCAGGGATTCCTTCACTGAGTCTATTGGAATCTTTTCCAATCAATCCGAGAGCTCCAACTACAAGTGGAATTGTTAATGTCCTCATGCGCCATATTTATGAGATTTCGATTTCAAGGTCCTTGTATTTTGATAGATTTTTGAAGATCTTCAAAGATACATTGCAGTCTGCAGAGACTGCCATGTCAATAAGGAGGCACATTTTGTCTTTGCGGTCTCTAATCACGATGCCTGGGCAATTGATTGTTCTGTCTGTGTGTATTGTAAAGTACAGAGCAACCTCGGTTCTCGAACGTCTCACATATCGAACAAATCGGTTTTCGAACAGAAAATTCAAGATGAAAATGCTTCGGTTATCGAACAAAATTTCGGTTCTCGAACAACATTGCCGAACCCAATTAACTCGAATGGAATCATTTCTGAGTCGACCGTCGTGCTGTATACATTTGTGTGTTGTACTGTGCTTTTCTTTTCCAATTTTATTGTACTTTGCTTTTTCTTTTCTTTTTTTCTCTCTTCATTAGTCGTCAGTCATGGCTCCAAAGAAAGCTAGCAATGATACTGGTAAAAGATAAAGAAAAGTTAAGAGATAAACAATTGTTGATGGCACTGTTTCTAATGTGACGATATTGTCTCTTCCTACTCAGTTTCATATGGCAAAATCAACGATCTATACTATTCTTATAAATAAAAAAATGATCATGTCTTTCCTTCCCTTTTCCAAACAATAACATCTCTTTCCTTCCTCTTCCACTTGCGCCATCAACTCTCCTATATATAGGTACGGTAAAATTGAAGTGTTTGTCTATATTTTATCTGTTTAGTATTGTTTTGTTTTTTTAGATTTAATGATTTTCATTAGTTTTATGTATTATAAGATTTTCATTGGTTTTGTGTATAAACTTGTGCACAAAGTACTGTTGTTAAAGTTTAAATAAGCAATCTTGGTACCAGGAACGGATTAATCCATTTTACATTAATTCCTATTGGATAAATAGTTTCGGTTTACGAACATTTCGGGTTACGAACGCGCTTAAGGAACGAATTAAATTCGTGAACCATAAAATTGTTACAGATTATTACTGTATAACATTATCTTTCTGAACTATCAGTGACTTTAAGTACTAGTGTCTTCATGACAACTGCGGACTGTCCCGAGCTGTTTACGAAGCTGGTAGATGAAAAGATAAAAGTTTGTGAGTTTTATATATGTGCCGTGTTCCTTCAAGACGTGAGTGATCATAGCTCTCCACAATTTCCTATCCTTCGTAGCTCTAAGCAATATTTGTCCCCTTAATGTCTCTCCTAATCCTTGTTTTTGTTATTCATTTGCACACGCTCGTTAGATATGGTACTTCCTGTTTACCTCTTCTGTTCTCGACTTCAATATGTCTTGTGAGTGTCAAATTCTCCAAGCCTTCTTCCTATATCGTATGTCCCTAAAATTTCATCTGACTCTTTTTTATTCAAAGTACAAATGTTCCTTTTGTTTTTATTTTCCCTGATATTTCCTCGTTGCTCACATGCTCTCTCCAGGATATTCTCAGCATCAGTCTCTAGAAGCTTTGTTGCCATAACCTTAGAACATTAACCATCAATTAAAGTTACACCACTACTAACCATGAGTATATCATACCCGATTTTGAATATATAAAAAAAAATATCAAATCTAAATCTTTATTTGAAATATTTTACATGAAGGCACTTCAAACTTTATACCTTGAATTAACATTAATAGGTACTGAAAATCATATTATTTAGATAAGAAAATCAGGTACTGAAAATTGTAATTAAAAATAGGAAAATTTGCGCTGGGTACTATATACCCATGGTTAGTGTTCTAGGGTTAAGTCTCTTCTTTATCTGTGAGGAAATTGTCCAGTATTCACTGCTATATAGAAGAATTAAGTCTTCTTTTTTGTTTGTTTCTAGCAAATTGTTCTTGTTTATATGAAAACATAATAATATTAATATTAAGGACTTAAAAAAAATAGGCCGTCATTTTAGCAACAGATGTAAATGAGACTGAATATAACTCAGCTATTTTGGTTATTTTTTAGTATAATGTGCCTTCAGGATATAAGTAATCATGGCTTTCACAGTTTCCTTTAGTGTGTGAAATTTTCTATGTCTTCTTTGGAAAGATAGTGGAACAGTTAACCGTTACCTTTTCTCGGTTTGGAATTCACTTTTCCTTCTATTAGACTGGTTACCACCCAAGGCTAAAGAGTTCAGTGTATTTTACTATTTAAACCATAGGTAGGGGAGAAGATATCTACTGTCTTTTTTCAAGGGTATTTGTTCGAAAGTGAATGCAGTAAACTAAGCAGTAATTTGAATCCGCCTGTTTCACTTTCCAAGCCGATATACGCTGCGCTTGCCTTTTGGTTAGTTTTAGACAGAACAGTGAAATGATATTAATAATTGTAATAACCCTGAAGTAACAATAGAAGAGGCTACCAACAGTTTACTGGTATTATTTTATTAGTATACGGCGTTAGAATTTTCGTTCCCATGGTGTTTTCAATATTCAACAGACCTTAAACGAGACTGATGACAATGTATACAGACGCGTACAAATGGTAACCAATTCAATCTGGAACAATTTCAAGCCAGCACAAATATTACATTACTACTGTGTCTTTGCCGTAAAAATGATGGCAATTGTTAGAAAGTTTTAATACTGAGATGCAATGAAACAAGTTTTGAAACAATGTATTGAGATTCAATAAAGCATAAAGAATTCAATGTATTGAGATTCAATAAAGAATTCACAACTAAAATAGAAGCCAATGAACCATTTAATTAATCCGTTTCCTTTATATTTTTAGATGTTCAATGGTTTCTATGATCATACTTATCATAAAACGCAGATTGTTTGTGTGTGTGTGTGTGTGTGTTTGTGTGTGTGTGTGTGCGCGCGCGCGCGTGTGTGTGTGTGTGTGTGTGTACGTTTATATATTGGATCAGATTTCCTACATTTTTCAACCGATTTCAACAAAACTTCACAGGACTACGTAAAATTACATTGCGGTGGTTCTGACAGCGACAAAAATTGGAAAAACAATTGTTTTTGCACAAAATCAATTTGAAAACACGATTAAGAGGCATCGCTGTCGAGAATTAAAGGGGGACAACTCATATCGAGTTATACTTATTATAAAACTCAGGTTGTTTGTGAGTGTGTGTCTGTGTTCGTTTATATATGGGATCGGATTTCCTATATTTTTCAACCGATTTCAATAAAACTTCACTTTTTTTGGCAGGTAGCGTTTCTTATTGTCTTGCACACTTTTTTCTTTATTTTTACATTCAAAATGCCTTAAAAATTCCATTTACAAGACAATTGTTTATAATAAAATTCTATTCAATCGGTAGACTCATAACGATTGAAAACAATGCTTTGTTTGAGTTTGGGTTTGACCAATTCGTAAAAACAAAACAAAAAAAACAAACAAACAAACAAAAAACAAAACAAAACAAAACAAAAAACTAATTAAGACATGCGTGTCCGTCAACCTTAAACAATAATCTTTGTCAATTTTATTTTTCAGTCTTTATGATGGTCGATACTTGATCTATCTCTTACTGTTACATCCCCGGGCAACGCCGGGCTCTACTGCTAGTATTATATTAAAAATCGATTTTTGCTCAATATCTTTTCATATTAATTTTTTTTAATTTTATTTTATTTCGCTGTTATAATATATATATATATATATATATATAGAATATGGGAGAAGGGAGTAACGAGGGAATTCTAAGTGAATTTCTTCTTTTTGGTTTCTTACTAAATTATTGAAAAAAAAAGACCAACAAAACAGATTTAAAACTTAAGACGTAATTTCATCTTTACATGCTTTTATTTTTATCTTTTATCTACGAGCCAGCCTCTCCCAGTTCCCACCCTTCCATCAATCGACCTCAGCAAAAGTAATAAATAAAAATAAATAAATAAAAAACGCGTTGCAGGTTTTTACGCCGAAATCCAATCTCTGTTGACCCGAAAACACGTCAACCCATTGACACGTCAACCCATCTCGTCTATAAAGACACCGCGCTTTGAGCCATTCGACAAACCCTTCAATTTCCAGGACTTTTTGCTTATTGTGTTGTCCGTGAACGCTGGTGATTAGCACTTCTCAAAAAAGCAACATGAAGACAATTTTCCTGATCGGCCTGCTCATTGCGGCCGTCTCTGCGTGTAAGTAATTTTTTACGATTCTTAAATCATTTTTTATTTCGTTTCTCCAAAATGAACATGTGTGTAGTAATTTCGGTAAAGTTGTACAATGTACAGTAGCTCATATTGATTTTTTTTCACTTTGTTTAGAAAATCAATATTGCACTCAATGCACAAACTGGGGTTAGATATGATAAGTACTGACACCAAAAATTAGATTAATATCTTTTACCAATTTTTGAGCATTTAGTTTTAAAGATCGTTTGAAAAATGTACATTGTACAGAAATACCTAATTTTAACAGGTTTTTGCTTACAAACTGACTTCAAAATTTTATTATTTCAAGAATAAATGCAAATAAAGTTGATAACTTTTGTATTAGATACATTCAATGGAAAATACATTCAAACCAGAATTGTAATTATAGATCACCACAAGCAAAAATATGCAAATTTTTACTGTATTCGACAAGTAAAAACTGTATAAAAAAATTGTAAAAGATTATAAAAAAAAGGCTATTCAATGAAGAATATTTGTTAGATGATAATTAATAAAAGCAAAAAATAGATAACGCCATAATAAGGCTGGGTGAAAAATTATAAGACAAATGTTTTAAATTTATATTGTTTATTGAAAATTGCAATAAAACTACTGCACTGTATAACTAAATTGTTCAATATAATTTCCCTTTGAGGTAAATGAAGGTTTTATTTGATGGCACAATAATTTAGTAATATGTTTTGGCCATGCATCTTGTCCATATACAATTTGTAAAGCTCCAGTAAATTACAAATTTTATAAGGCTGTGCTCTAAGGCTTTCACTGATCACCAAAATGAAATTCCAACGC
This sequence comes from Acanthosepion pharaonis, assembly GCA_903632075.3. Taxonomy (NCBI): domain Eukaryota; kingdom Metazoa; phylum Mollusca; class Cephalopoda; order Sepiida; family Sepiidae; genus Acanthosepion; species Acanthosepion pharaonis. The sequence goes on from CAHIKZ030005392.1 coordinate 1,022,926, forward strand.
TACAATTTTGAACCTAAACTTAATCTTTAAACAGAAACTCATTTCCTCAAAAAACGGTAACGGTTTGGAAAATATTTTGTGTCATGATCTATCATGTCAAAACTCAACTTTCATACTGAATGCAATGTTCCAAGTTCCTATGGGCACTGCGACCAGAAATAATCTTTTTTTTTTTTTTCATATGAATGAAATGTGAAAAATATTGAAACATAATTATTGATTAAGCTGCAATCCGAATCACAAATATCAAGAAAAAATGTTAAATTTTATAAAAGTTAATCAGCTGGAGTCCAGTCTGCTATGTAAAATAATTGTGTAAATTAAATTGTTCGGAAATCGAATTAAAAACTTTCACATATCATGTAATTTCTTAAAAAAAAGGTATAATGAATATTTTGAAATTCAAAATTTGGAGTTTTTTTGTTTGTTTGTTTTTTTTATATATATATTACTTTCGATTAAGCACTCCAAATTACGAATTTCTGGAAAAAAATCCTGATTTTCAAACAAAAAAAACTCATGTACTTTGAGCATATTTTGTTTTGATTTTCGTGAATTTACAATAGACATACCAACACCTGCTATGAACTTTTAAAAAATTAAAAACAAATCATATTCGTGTTTCAGACTGTTTATTAGAGTAATACTTTTTTTTAAATTATTATTTCTGATCTTTTTTTTTTCTCCCAATTTTTCCATTCCTCCTCCTCCTTCTTCTTCTTCTTCTTCTTCTCTCTCTCTCTCTCTCTCTCTCTCTCTCTCTCTCTTTCTCTCATTTCCATTTCCCTTTTGTATTTCTTCCTCTTTCTATCTTTATATTTCGTTTCGTTTCTTTCTTTTTTCTTTCTTTCACCTTTCTACTTTATCTCTTGTTCATTTCTTCTATATTGTTAGTCCTTTCTTGGTGGTTCTGCTTCAATGCTACCTTCCCCATTGTCTAGAGCAGTGGTTCTCAACCTTTTTTTACCCATGGACCCCTTTCCCCTTCTTTTTATCTTGGTGGACCCCTTCATAGCTATTGGACATAAGAACAATTTTCTATTCTTCACTAATATAAATTTTAAGGTTTTAATTATCAAAGAAATAGTATACGATTAAGCTTTATTTTTAAATGAAAACTAATTTAATACAAATAAAATATTCTACTATAATTATAATAATTATTATTATTACTATTATTGTGATAATAACTACAATATTACAATGTTTCTTCCATGGTCAAGCAACTGTTTTGCCTGTGGACCCCCGGAAATATTACATGGACCCCTAGGGTCCATGTGAACCCCGGTTGAGAACCACTGGTCTCTAGAGCCATTACCAGTTTTCACTCTGATCATTTGGGGCAGCTGTCTCTTTTTTGCTTCTCAACTATTCTTTACTAGAGCTTTCGGTTCCTATTCTCACTGCTGTAAACGGGGCCGCCCCAAGGAGTATCCAATTGGTAGCTGTTTTAGCGGGCCTCAAAATTCATTAGTCATCGAAAAAGATTTTCTTAGGCAATAAGTGTCCTTATTATAAAAACAATTAAAAGCTATTTTTAAATTTTTAATTAAATAATGTCTTAGTTATCGCATTTTTTATTTTACAATTCAGAGCAGATTTTCGTTACTGATGTCTAGTTCGACAAAAAAAATGGTTTATTCTCCTAGGACTTGTCCTTAAACTAAATAAACATTAAGCGCTACAAAAAGAATTTCTCGAAATTTCAAAAAAATTAAATAAGTGGTGAGTAACAGATGTGAACAAAATATGTATTTTTTACCAAGTTCGAATCGATTAGCAATTAGGCTTAGTTTATGTTTTGCCAACCATTGCAATAAGCAATAAATAGATAGTGTTTTATTGTCAATTTTCAAGAACAAAACCGCAATTTTTCCATTGTTTCTAGCCTCCGCGAATTCTAAGATAATTTTTTGTTTTCCATGCAATTTACTTTTCAATCCATTAATCGCCACCGTAAAATACGGTATTAATTTAAAAAATAAAAATCCGGTATAACTTTTAAAAAAAAGAATCCGTTATTAATTTATGAATATTCGGTATTATTAATCATATGAAATGACGTAATGAACAGGTACTAGGTGCCTCTAAGTCTAAAGATTCGCAAAAAAAATTAGCATAATGAGAAAAAAAGGCCTAAACGTAATAAAAACCAAGTTTTATCGTCAAAATCTTTATTATTATTTTTAAATTTTTAGACTAAGAAAGACCAAAGGATTTTTTTGTTTATAAAATTATATTGTTACATCCTTTTTAAAACATTCAAAATTTTGGTTATTTTTTTTTCACGCGTCAGCAGGGGACTATAAATTAGTATAGAAAATGTTAGCGTTTTTTACAGTGAAAAATACATTGATTTTGAATTTTTTTGAAGAAACAAATAATTGTAGGATTTTAATGAAACTCTCATGACTTATTTACAAATAAATTAAATTATTTCATAAACGTTTCTTTTTTACAAAATCTAGGTAAAAATATATTTTTTTATATTTGTTACCCTCCCCTATTTATTTAATTTTATGAAACTTCGAGAAATTCATCTTTGTACAGCTTAATATTATAAGCAGAAGCCCTTGGAGAATTTAAACCATTCAATTTTTTGGTAAAACAGGACCCCAGTTACTGAAAATCTGCTCTGAATCGTAAAATAAAAATAATGTAATAAAACTAAGATATCATTTCATTAGAAAAGCTTTTAATCGTTTTTTTTAAACATATATTATGAATACTGTCTTTAGAAAAACATTCGATGAATAATGAATTTTTACAAGAATTGTTTTCATTTTTTTTTAAATTTAATTAGAATAATTTATAAAGTTTTATATCTTTTAAAAGTCTTTATAAAATTTGTACTGGTAAGGTGGTATTTTTATTAAGTAAAACTATATCATACTAATCATAAATGGAAACGCTTACTACAATTCAGCGACCCCAGTATTTTAAAAAGAATTTTCCGTGTGTATATAAATGTGCTGATTTTTTTTATAAATACGGACGTCTATACACGATATTATCAGAAAATAAGAGCGGTAACTATAGTAAATTTAAAGAAAAAAAGTACCTAAAATGCCTAAACGTACCTAAACATGAGATTACTTAAAATATTTTTCCTAAATTTTTAAGATTACTCAGTAGTTAAAAATTATATAGAAAAGTGCTCACGTTATATTCGTCAAGTAATTTTTACAGGTATGTCCCCCATAGAAAGAATTCCAAATATAAGTCTATCAAGATAGTTGTCAACACAAAAAAAACACCCACCTCCATGTTAAAAATGATTTTCTATGATATTTTAAACTAAAAGTAATATTTATTTCAAATCAGATTAATTAAACTTTAAATCCGCTAATCTTCAAATAAATTTCAGAAAAGTATAAATTATTTTTGAAATAGTTTTTCTTAATAAAGAGAATTGCATTGTGCTGAGGGAATTGTAAAAAAATTGCTAAAATCATTTTTAGCGATTTTTAAATTTGTTTTGAAATGCAGTAAATTATTTTACTTAATGGAAATATTAAAGCATGAAATTAAAACTAAAATAAAAGATTCAAGAAAGAATTTTCATTTTTTTTTAATTCATTTAAAATCTTAAGGTATCTCTTTTCTTTGGAGGTATACACACACACACACACACACACACACACACACACACACACACACACATATATATATATATATATATATATATATATATATATATATATATATATATATATATATAAAGACAGGTTTCGTTAAATAATTTAGACATGTTCTGTCTACTTATTCTTGATAGGATCGATGTTCCGGTGAGCTGCTGGATCGTGTAATTTGAAATGCATAACGAAACCTGTCTTAATGAAAATATGCTGCCGAAATATATGCATTTCAAATATATATATATATATATATATTATATTATATTATATTATATTATATTATATTATATTACATATGATGTAAAAACTTCTGTCAAACTCGCTCCAAAAGTAATGCCGCGACTTTTATTATTTTAGTTCACAATGGCTGATGTTGATTGTTTGTCAATGGGGGTTCAACCCTCATGCCAATACCCCAGCTGAGCGGCTGTTTGCAAAATGGTATCTAACATAAACGTGCACGAAGCAAAGGTGTGCCATTATGGAAAAAAATAAATTATTGAGCGTTTATGGAGACCTAACTATAAATGTGAGCACAGTTAGGTTATGCTTACCTCGTGTGATATAGTGATAAGCCATGGCCCGAGTGCGGCATGGAAGATCTTGTTTATCGCTGGTGGAAAAAAAAAAAAAAAAACAAAAAAAAAAACATAGCCAATAGTGGTGATTGCATGAAAAATATTGGACTTTACAACTGAAATCTTATTATTGAGCACTCTGTTTCTATTGCAGCTTCGGTAGAAATAAATAAGACCCATTATTTTGGGGATTTAATTCAAATAAAATGCATAAAGAAATCAATAAAATCGTATCTTTTTATTAGGACTGGTTTTCTTTTACAAAAGCCATTCGTCTTAATCCAATAAATATTGAGATTGCACATTGCCAATTGTAGAAATGTTGTGTTACTGTTAACCAAAATTTTCTACGTGCTAGAAAGGAGTAAAAAATTTAAAAAAATAATCAAAAAATACATTGGTCTTTCCTCTTCATAACAACATAAACATATTGAGACAAAACTTTGTTTTCGCTGATTTATGGACCTTTTTTTCATTGTGATATGCTGCTTTTTTACGTGGCCTAATGGAGGTACCTACAAATCTTGTGTTTTTGTTGACACTACGTTTTTAATGATTTCTTAATCATACTTGCTGGTTTAAACTGATGGCGTTGGAGTCACCATTTACTCTCGGCTGTGTAATAAATTGTAATCCCTACCCTGCTTATTAATTTTTTGGCAAAGTTTAACCTTCGTACCCTTACCCACCAAAAAATCAGTGAGTCAAAATGACGTTTGTTTGTTTTTATATCAATATTATGATTGAGGAATCGGAGAGCCGAGTTCGAATTCCAGTTGAATCCATTGCATTCACTTACGTGCAAAAACCCTTGGGAAAGGTATGAATCCTCTTCTTCTCCCTCACTCCAGCAATGGGTAAATAGCAGGACAGACCGGATTTTATAGCCGTGGATGGCAACTGGTCTACCGCAGAAAGAAATCTGCCTCGTCAGTTATGTATCGAAAGATACATGTTCGCCTAAGCGTGTATCACGCATGGCACATAATTGACTGGCCATTATTATTGTACACTCTCCCAATTTTTTAATGGAAACTTCGTAGAAAATACAAATTTAAGTTCTAATAAAATTATCATTGAGAATTGGAAAATTGATTTGTTACAGATTCTAAAACCATATTTGAATTATATTTCATTCAGTTCTGGAACTTAATTCGAATTAACAATTCAAAATAATATTTTAGTTGTGTAACACGTCGCCGTTTCTCGTTTTTTAAAAAAGATATTCAAAAGAAATGAATGAGAAAAGAACATGTTAAACACTTATTCTACTGCAAGCTCTTGCAGCATCATGCATAAATATTCGAATGACTGGTGGTAATAAATTACCGTTACCATACTCGCGATATGGTAATACTTTCCGACAATGTCACTAAGACGCAAAGGAGGGCGTTACTGGAAGTTAAATTACATCCGGCAACAAATTACTCTCGGTTAGTTTGTAACACGTTTATTTATCATCTCTCAAGGGCGACTCAGTTTTTCTCTTTTGCGACTCTGTCCTTTGAGGATAGAGTCGCAACTGAGTAAAATTATATTGAGAGATACCCAGCCCTGGGGAACAGCTGCTCGAGGCCGCGCCCTCTCATTGCACGGTGCTCGCACCGAGACCAGTACAACCGACGTTTACGGGGGCTCGGGGAATTTTTCGGGTGTACGCGCTCGGACATTGCAGATTCTTCTTTGGATTTTCTCATGGATTTCTAAATATATAGCAGGAGCACCAGACCATATGTAACAGCAATATTCAAAGTATGGACGAATGGTAGACTTATAAATATGTAAGATAGATTCAGATTAGAAAAATTGTCTAGCACGACACAGTGAACTACCTTTCCGAGCAGTAGACCTAGCAATTCATTCAATAAAGTCTTCTACTTCTCTTTCACTCCCAGTAACCCCCACCTTTCCGTCTTAGTGACATTATCGCTTAGCTTGGGGTGAAATGATTAAACCCAAAATGGCTCGAATTATGAATGAATGATGCCTATATTTTTGGAAAAAAACGTTTAAATCATCAATTAATGATATCCGCTGATCTCCCGATAAACAGTTAATGACGAAAAGCCTCTCATCAAATTTGCTGTTCTTATAATATTATTTACTTATATTTTCTGTATTTTTTACTATCTTGTCATTCTTTTGCATGATTATTATCATTCGACTATTCTAGTATTCTACCTTTTCTTTTCTTAGTCTTATTCTGTTATACGCATGCAATTCCTTCTTTTTACTTTTCGTACATTATCCTTTAATCTATTATTCTCAATTTGCTTTTATTTTTAGCGTTCTTTTTTTTATATATTATTTCGTTATTTCTTTTATTTTGTTCGTTCTGCCCTGCTTTACTGTTTTTATTTTATGCTACTTTTGTTGTTTTTTTTTTCTTTCTATTTAGCACCGATTACGGATCGCCTTGGCAAGATCGAAGCAAACCTTACTCACCTTTGGGGTATGGTTCATGACATGGAACACCATCATGGCGACGGTGTACATATTCACGTCCAAACCGACGGACCAGATGGTGGACACAGTCACGAAACCACACACTTGGACAAGGATGACAATGCCGCTCATGTCTACCTACACATGAACATGGACATGCATGATGACTTCGGGGACATGTTTGAAATGACTGAATTCTCCGAAATGGAAGATGATTCCATGGAACATCATGGCTTTGACGACGATAATGGCCATAATCATCCAAAGATGATGCAACACAAAAAAGGTCAACATCACCACCACCACCACCACCACCACCATCATCATCACGGAGGTAGGTATACAAAAATCTGAATATATATATATATATATATATGTGTGTGTGTGTGTGTGTGTGTGTGTGTGTGTGTGTGTGTGTGTGTGTGTGCAAATATATATAAAAATAGGAAAGAACACGTTAGGTAAATAATCCGAAGTATTAGTATTTTTGTTTTTATTTACAAAAAAAAAAACAAAAAAAACAGCGCTCAATACAAAAGTAGAGCCTAAATTATAATTATTTTATATATATATATATTAATCATATAGTACCGTGGGATCAGTGTGTGCAATCTTAACAATATAAGATACACGAATGACACTGTTGATGGCTGACACAGAAAGAAAACTACAGGATCTCCTAGACAGTAGCAGAAAAAAAAAACAAGAAAAAAGAAGACAGAAAATATTATCATCAACAAATGAAAAATCCCAAGATGCGAGTTACAAATTGGAGATGTCAACATCAAGTAAATACAAAAGCTTAAATAGTTGGGAAGTGTTTTAACAGAGGATGGATAATTGTTGTAATGGAATGTCCAACACTCCCTATCGCCTATGTGGACTGACTATATCAGCAGCAATATATAGTGAGCACAGAATATAGCTGGGGGCAATTCGACAATTAGTTGGTGGAGATTCGTCTCCAGCTGTGCTTGTCGAACTCTCTGCCTTCGGGTAGAGAGGAACCCAGTAGAGGCTATGCCGAAAGGGCAGAGTCTGGTCTCGGGTAGTAGACAGCTACCTGACACCGTGTATACGGGGTCTATGGAGAATTTTTGCCCGTACCTACGGGCTCGGTTTTGACCCCGCATTAAAAAACGACCTTGTGCTACATCCTGCTTCACGGAGAGGTAACATAAATATCCTTGCTTCTGGAATTAGTGAGGAGATTCGCCTTCAGCTGTGCTGGTCAAACTCTCTGCCTCCGGGCAAAGAGGATCCCCAGACGAAGCTATGTCGAAGGGCAGAGTTGTTGTTGCTATTATATATCATTAAACGTATTGTTTCACGCTATAAGTAATATCTTTGTTGTTGCTATTATATATCATTATATATTTAGCATAGATTAGGTATTAAAGGTACTGCTTCATGCTATAATTTATATCTTTGTTACGGAATGCACATTCTGGGTTCGATTCCGTTTTATGCTTAAACTATTTCTATGTCTGTAGGTTCATTGGAGGCTCATTGTGACTTGATCTCTAACTCGGACGGCAAAACTTCAATGGGACACATTCATTTGAAAGAGGTAAGTAACGATATATGTTTGAAGAGTCAGGGATGCAAAAGTGTGGACATCTCCCTAAATGCTGTTGGTCAAGTGTAAAGTGATTTGAACGCAGGAACCAAAAAATTTCGAAGAACAAAAATTTCGTAAATTTGGAAAAAGGCAATGCAATTTTTTTTCAAGCGAATGTAGATCTTAGCGAACTCTACTCTACTTCGAACCACGTGGACTGGCTCTAAAAAAATTGCAAACAAGTCATTTAAAGTTTTGGAGGTGCAACTATATACCGTTGTATCATCAGCATAGATATTCACAAAAGATCGGATACTTACATAAGTAGTATTATTAGGAGTAATATTGTTATGATTTTTCCCCAATTAGATGGAAAGCAACTAAAATTAAAATGAAAGAAATGCGCTTCAAAAATCAATAATGTTCAAGATTATTACATTTAAAAGTGTTTTATGCAATTTGGGCGTTATTTGTTTTTCAATGTCTCAGGAAAAAATATTACCAGCATAGAACGGAAATCAATTTTGCAGTAATTTGTTTTTTAATCATATCACCCCAGGCAAAGCAATAAAGCCATGAACTCACAAGAGGTTATTGAATATGAAAGAATAAGAAAAAAGAGAAATATTAAAGAGCGAGAACCATTGAAGGGTAACCAAGAGGACAGTAGATAACGATTGGCATTACACTTATTCTTTTGAAGATCAAAGTTGAGTTCAAATCATGGGAGCAAAAGAGAGTTCCACAAGCAAGTAGTGCCAGAAAAGAAACTGTTAGAAACTGTTAACTTACGGTTACATCTAACCAATTCAACGGTGAATTGATGAGACCTTGTTGTTATATTAATTTATTTTGCATTTCAGATGCATGGAGGAAAATTGTCTGTCGATGTTGACTTTGATTGCCCGAGCAACATCAGCCCAGGGAGCAAGCTTGGCCTTCACGTACATGAGGGTTCAGACTTGAGTCAGAACTGCAATTCTCTTGGAGGACATTTCAACCCTCACAACGTAAATCACGGTTCGAGATTGAGCCCGATGCAGTGAGTTCTTGCTTTGATTTTCTGTTACGTCAGGAGCACGTGTCAAATGTTAACTCTGTCAATATCTGTCTATATTTCTGAGGTGAGGTATTATGTACATTATTTACATTATTCGGACTATTGTCCTCATCTTTGTCGCCATATTTATTACAACGTTTCGGCCGTTGTACGCTCCGGCCTTCTTCAGGTGGTTGGAATTTCGAACTGAACCCTTTATTTCGCTCACTGGGGTAGACTGTTCTAGTTCCACGTGCCATGTTTAATGGATGTCAGTTATCAGTTATTTCCTGTTGATTTTCCCTCTGAAAGTTCTCTACTGTCTTAGCCGGTTATTGAACTCACACTCTTTGGGTCCTGTCACTGGATCTAACCAACGCCTTTATCCACTGTGCCATGTGTCCTCAAGGACATGGCACAATGGATAAAGATGTCCTCAAGGATTTAATGAAACATTGTCATAACAACAACAAAGATGAGAATGTTAGTCTGAATGCAAATAATGTAAAAAAAGGAAAACTTATCCCAGAAATTCACACAGAAATTAACTGTATTTTTTCGTTCTTTTCCATTCTATCGTATACTAGCAGTAGAGCCCGGCGTTGCCCGGGGATGTAACAGTAAGAGATAGATCAAGTATCGACCATCATAAAGACTGAAAAATAAAATTGACAAAGATTATTGTTTAAGGTTGACGGACACGCATGTCTTAATTAGTGTTTTTTTTTTTTACGAATTGGTCAAACCCAAACTCAAACAAAAACGTTGTTTTCAATCGTTATGAGTCTACCGATTGAATAGAATTTTATTATAAACAGTTGTCCTGTAAATTGAATTTTTAAAGCATTCTGAATGTAAAAATAAAGAAAAAAGTGTGCAAGACAATAAGAAACACTACCTGCCAAAAAAGTGAAGTTTTGTTGAAATCGGTTGAAAAATATAGTAAATCCGATCCCATATATAAACAAACACACACACACACACACACACACACACACACACACACACACACACACACACACACACACACACAAACAACCTGGGTTTTATAATAAGTATAACTCGATATGAGTTGTCCCCCTTTCATTCTCGAGATGCCTCTTAATCTTGTTTCAAATTGATTTCGTGCAAAAACAATTGTGTTTTTTCAATTTTTGGTGCTGTCAGAACCACCGCAAGGTAATTTTACGTAGTCCTGTGAAGTTTTGTTGAAATCGGTTGAAAAAAAAATGATCCAATATATAAAATCCGCACACACACATACACACACACACACACACACACACACACACACACACACACACACACACACACAACCTGGGTTTTATAATAAGTATGATACTCATGTATTAGGCAATTTCATATATAGTGTTACCATGGAATATTTTTTCATGAATTTTAAACCTTCGAAAAAAATACCTGCAAACGGTCACCGAAAATGAATAATTTTTAACGACTTCAAAAATGACTTGTGTATAGTGCAACCCCCTATTTTTGTGTCAAAAATATCTGACCATAAAAATTCGCTTCCTCTTACTTAGGGAAGCTCAGAAAACTGTGCCAGCTTCTCAGTTGATGCTGCTACAAAAGTTGACCTAAGATCAAATCTAACCATTATGTTAACCTTTGTTTTCTATGGTTATTCGGTGTCATATTTATTAAGCTGAAAAGAAAGTCCTGTCGCATTTGACAATGGAAAGGAAACAAAAGCTACTCTGATCTTAATTGATATATTTAATCAAGTTTATATTTTCCCCCGTTTATAATATCACTCACAAAACGACGAGGAGTCTGGGGTGACAGTTCTCTATGGTTTCCATAGCAAGTTGGATTTTATAGGATGGAGTTGCTACTACCATGCCCAGTCATTTATGAATTCAGAGTTGTTCTTCTCCTAGACTGGATGCCAGCCTGTTGTGGTCTTGTTAGGGGCCAGAAATAAAGACATAAAGAGAGGAATTAAGTTAAAGAAATATATTAACAGAAACAGTAATACAAATATATACAAACGAGAGTGTTACAGCAAGAATGTTCAGTCCAAATGTCAGAGCTAATTATGCATTTTCTTTTATTTCTTTCAATAGAAAAGTTTTGATTTGGACAAGGGCTTTATAGCGAATATAAATGTTAACTTTTATCTTATCCTCACTTGACCCCCTCCGAAACTCGTCCCTGAACGCCAGGTTAAGAAACCCTGCATTAGCGAATTTTCTGAAGAAGGACAGAAAATCAACTGCTTGAAACTTAGTAAAAATAAATCAAGATGAAAATAATAGCCTCCATGCTTCAGCGAATGATAAGAATACTTCATTTTTGATATTCAAACAATTCACCGTGCTTTTTTCTTTTCTTTCAGACATCGCCACGTTGGTGACTGGAGCAATTTGATTTGTGACAGCAAAAACAAAGCGGACGATAAGTTTTATGAATATCAGACGAGCCTATCAGGACCTCACTCCATCATGAATCGATCAATTGTGGTATGTAATCTTTTGGCGTCAGAGAAGTTTTCCGTATTTTTTTTTTAAAAATGTAAACACACTGTTATTTTTTCTGCTAATTTACGAGTGAATTTTGAAAAGGCAGATGTAAATTCTTTCTATACAAACACGAATGTCGAACAATGTCCATACCTTGGTAACGTACTAACATCAAATGCATCCGCTGAAAAAACGTCGATAACCGAATCAAGGCCACCCACGCAGTATATTCAAAAGACTCTTCGTCAATCCTGGGTTAACACAAACCACCAAGCTCATGGCTATTGTAATCCCAACTGTAAGATCTGGGTACTTTACCGAAGAGATATTCGCAAACTTGAACGATTCCATCAAATGAAACTGACAGGACCGGGTCACGAACAACGAAGTTCTCCTCTGCGTAAAGATGGAAAACCTAGAAACCACCATGACTCGTCCGAATGTCAGACATCTGCCTAACCCTCTTCTTGAAGTTCGCATCTGGTAAGAGACCACGTCATTGATTCAAGGATCAGCTCAAAAATACCCTTGCTGAGGACAAAAATCGATCAGGTCAATTAGGAGAGGGAAACTCCAGAAAGAACCAATTGGAGAAGAACAGTCCACGAAGAAAACAACATCCTTCGAAAACTCCAGAAGATAAATAGAAGAGACAAAGAAAGGCTCTCTATCTCCAGAATCCTCCAACCCTGCCATGCGGTGACTGGGCGTCTCTTCAGATCCAACTTAGGATTCATTTCGCACAGTAGGAAAGCATCAAGATACTCGGCATCGAAAAAAAGTTTTCATTGACCAAAACTTTGCCTGTATATTTTTTTATTTGAACGAAAACTAAATAACACAGATGGAATATTTATTAAAAAATATACTTTTAAATATTGTTATGCAATTGCATTGCACAGACTGTTACGTCACACGGCATAACAGCCACTGCAAGACCATCATGCAAGTCACTGTTGAAGGCGGACGCCAACGGAGACGGCAATGCAAAAGCTGGTCAGCCAACATCAATATGTTGATGGACATAACAATGCCGGAACTCCTGAGAGCCACCGCCAACAGATCATCCTGGAGGAGGTTGTCTGTTTCTTCTGTTCTTAGGTGTTGTAGAGTAGTTTTCACAGTGGAGGCTTGTATTTCACTAAGTCGGTCCTAAATTAGGTTCGACGTACAAAACGTTAGGAACTTGCAATAATATTTAATGACGCAGCAATCTAGTTGTGGGGCTCATACTTTAATGTCCGACATCGACTGACTCACACAACTCACTGAGCTTCACTGGCGACTGCTACTACTACTAATTATTATCTGTGGGAGAGTCTATTTACAATAGAAATAGGTACGTTCCGGTATAACATTAGGTAACCCCGACGATTTAGGCAATTAAGGGACTGATCATGATATAATTACCACTTATGTTGTAAATGCAATTTGTTTGCTGTCAGCACTTTTATATATATTACAATGTGATTGTCAACGATATCAACTGTTTTGTTCTACCGATCTAAGGCGGGGACACACAGCTGGTTGACTGTTTTTGTTTGGCGGCATATCAATACCTATATGGGTCATTTCATCTAAATATTTTGTACGCAATTATATTTTCTTCGAGATTACTAATTAACCCATAGCTGGGGAGAAGAAATGGTGGATTCATACCTTTCCTAAGGGTATTTGCCCCTAAGTGAATATAACGAACCTAACTGGAATTGGAACTCGGTTCTCCGATTAAAAATTCCGAGCCATTATCCATTACCCCACTCGCGCATCCAAACTTACAGCACCTGGTATTCGCAAGCGGTCACCCATTTCTGTAGTGACACGTATTTGACCTTGCTAACCAGACGCTTTAGCTAAATGTAGCACGTCAGGCTATATGACGGCTCCGTGTAGGACACAGGTTCGATTCCTGTCAGAGAACACATTTTCTATGTAATTTCTCGGACATTCAAGCCGGTAAATTTTGTTAATACTGTTTATTTACTTAAATATTTGTATCTATAAAAAATAACGTATAAACAATAAATATATATACATCTCTATCCCAATATTTCTGGCATCTAAAAGAAACGAATAAAACACCAAAAGTAAAATGGAAAATAGTAAATAAAACAAGAACTTGTAAAACCTGGGATGACCCATGCCCTTTATGCCTACACGAAAAACTACACATCATTAAATTTCTAAATAATGAAAAATTATTAAACCATAGACAGGAGGTTTTTTGCCGACATCAACAAACTTTCGCATTAAATAATTAGCATAAAAAAATCCCATAGCTTAATAAAAGTCTTAAAAGCTTAGCCAAATCATTAAATAGGAAAAACCCTTTCTGTAGTCGTCAAAAAACAAAAAAAAAATTGAAATTTAGTGCAGTTCGGTTTGTATATAAAACACCCACTTGAATAAACAAATAAATAAATAGATAATCAGATGGACAATAATAAAACACAATCCTCCCGACACATAACGACTTGTTGGCGCGCCATAAAAATGTCCCGCACTGGGAACTAACTAAAGGATGACCGCCAACATTAGCCTTGAAATAGATACCCTACCCAACCTTAGCAAAACCTCTCAGAAGATGATGAATCTATTGATAAGAATTAACTCTCTGACCACTTAACGAAGAAAACTAGCATAGCCACTCCCACAATAACGAATGTTATAACGGACCATGCCTAAAAACACACGTAAACCGAGAGATAGCTTATTCCTAAAATTTCGCTTGAAGATGAAACGAGACTAAACACCTCAATTCAATAATTATTTGGATGATTTCGGCTCTCGTTTTTGAAACCTGAGAACTCTTATGTAGCGAAGGAATCATATTTTTAAACAAAAAAATATTATATATATATATATATATATATATATATATATATATATAAACATGCGCCTGGAACCATCATCCTCTCAGACAGTTTTTCACCGACTGATCAGATTCTGTCCCATGCTTTGGTTCGATTTCCGTTTGCATCGGAGTGAATAACACAAGTAAAAGGCCGGTGAAATATCACACAGAGAGTAAAACCTTGAATACAACCGTGTCGAGATATCGTTGGGATTAGAAAGACAAGAATTCTGTTGGTTCTGACAAACTGGGTTCTTTATTCGTGGATTGACCTAGAACTCTCTGTGGATATGCAAGTGAAACTTCTCTGATGCTTTAGTCTTCTCACACGATTAACAGACCAGATATTCCCGCCGACAAGTGAAAACTCCGTCTAATTTTACATCTCCTCTTACTCTGACAGTGACTCAACTAGGCTAACTGCCACTGCGATTGCCCTTATCTAGAATGTGCTCGTGACCGGAATTCCCTACCTTCCGACCAAAAGTTACTTGATTCCGAAAGTTTTTATTTATTTTATTTTTCCCTGTTTGTAGATGGCGAGTGATTGCTTTGAAACTCCCACATCTCGATCTTACTGTTGGTTATCGTAAAACCGTTGTTGCTTCATGTAAATTTTGTTACCGTTCACTTGAATACGCGGGTCTTTTAACCAATTGAACCGTGACCCAGTGTTTCACAAATATATAATCCGGGCTGTTTTTTCTCTAGCAATAACAAAATACAGAGCACACGCAGTTCTGTATATCTTGATTTTTTATTTTTTTTTATTTTTGCTTTTTTGTTATTGTTGTTGTTTTTTTTTTGTTTTGTTTTTGTTTTTTTTTTTGGAGAAGGGCTTCCATTTTTGCCTCCCCTGCCCCTAATTTTAGCCCTACCCACGTAAGAATTCAACGTTGCAAATTAGAAGGGATTGCCTTGCTTATCTACTCCAGATGTACACTCAAGGTGCATGTTTCACACGATTTGCTTCGTGAGGCAAGTCTTGTAAAATTTCCCGTGTCCGAAATTGCAACAATTATTGTCTATGCGATTTCATGTCGGACGATTTTTTTTTTTTTTTTCATTTCAGATTCATGCTGGAACCGATGATCACGGCAAAGGAGACAGCCCAAAAAGTAAGAAGTCGGGTAGTGCCGGAAAACGTCTGGCCTGCTGCATCATCAAAAAGAAAATGGATAATGGCCCACACTAACCAACAAATAGAATCATTGGCCGGAAATCAAAGAGTACGTTATAAAGAGTACGTCGCCAATGTGAAAGAGAGAATTAAAAATTTAGATTCATGAAGAACTTTTGTTGATTTGTTATTTCCATGTTTTATTCATAATAAATCTTTTAAAATTTTACCACCAGAGATGGGGATGGGGGGTACAGGAAAGAATAAATCGTTGAGTTCACCATTCTTTGACCTTGTACTAATATTCCACTTCGAAGTTTGGTGAAACACACTTTCATAAGTCTTTCCTTCCTTCATTCTGCCCTTGTACCTTTCTAAGCTATGCTCTGTAAATATATATGCAATGACTTTTTGTTTTGTGGCAAATTAATGAGGTACACTCAGTTTGAAATTGCTCATAGGCAAAGAATACGGTAAAAAGCTAGTTTAGATATATATGAATAGAATTATACACACACACACACACACACACACACACATATATATATATATATATATATATATATATATATAGTGTGTGTGTGTATGTGTGAAAAAAACAAATAATGTATATCTGTAAAAAGACTATGAATAAAGAAAAAAAGAAAAATTATCTTAGCCAACGCGTTTCGTCCTCTGGAGAATTTTATCAAGGCAAATGCAAGGATTTTATTTTGTAACACGTATTTACATACAAGAGCAAAAATGTTACTGGCTTTTCAGAATTTTTAATTTTAGTAACGTTCATAAATATTCATCAGGTTAGCTGAAATGTCAGGCAAGCTATGGAGGACACAAAGTGTTACAATTCAATGCCTAATAAATGAACCTGAGTAATATTCTTGACATTTTTTAATGCAATTGATCTAGCGAGACAAGTTTGCTAACCATTACACCACGGCGAAGTCGAAGTGCTCTTCAATATAAAAGTTAAATTTCTTTTGTTTTTAAAGGAAACCCGCTTGATGTAGGTACTTTGAAACACAGTCGGTTTAATAGAGCTTTTGTTAAAAACCATACTAACTGTTATATTCCGTGCTAATAGCAATATATACTTAAACAAGGCCGAGTTTTACGTGAGTCTTCTGTGCCTGTAGGCTCGGCCAAAAATATTCCCTTTCAAAGTCGTATAAACGGGTTCAGGGTCAGTCTACCTTCCTGAACGAGACTCTGCCCTTCAGCAGAGCCTCGACCGGGTTGCTCTATGCCCGAAGGCAGAGAGTTCGACTGTATAGCCGAAAAAGATTTCGGTTAGTCGATCCAAGCTAGTCTCTGTAGTCCGTCGACTTACAGATACTTGTAGGTAGTTACTACCTATAGTGTAGTCACTCATGGGGGGCTGACAGGTTATTCCATTACATCACTAACATTGAGCAAGAGTAATATCACTCTCCGAAAGATTTTAGAAGCATCACATTAGGTAATACATGACATTTATAAATAGTTTTACTAATATCAGTTTTTTCGTGTAAACCCCTTTTGTTTCATGTCGAAAATGTACTTGTGTCTAAAGTTAAACATTAGTCGAGTTTAAAGTTGAATCTAGAGGTAAACATTGGTTAAGTTTATACTTGAATTAATAGACAAACATTTATCGCCATACTCGAATCAGCAAGCATCCAGCTGGTACTTGGCTCCTTTTGGATGTAGGCCTTAACTATCTACAATAAGTTCTGAATTGGGTAAATATATGATGTACGATGAAGCCTGTTTGATAGATGAAGTAAAAGCGATCCCAGTTTTAAAAAAAAAGGTCCAAATTGGATGGGCTATGAAATTTGATGGAGCCGGTTAGGTAAATGTAGTAAATGTGAGCCAAGAAACCAAACGCAGGATTTCGAATTATGTTTCTTCAATAATGTATATTGTTTATGCTTGAAAGATAAATGCAACATAATCCTTTCCACTATTTGGCCTTGTGTCGGACAAAGTTTAATAAATATTTATATCCGTTATTACACTATATAGTTTCACCCGGTGAGCACCTTGGCGTGGTGTAATGATTAGCAAGCCTGTCCCGCTAAAACAGTTACGACTGAATAATGTGTTCGATCCTCACTGAGTTCCCCATACTTTCAGCCTTGTGCCGCATCTATGCTACCCTTAAAAAAATCAATATAGTTTCACCCGGTAAAAAAATCCGATGTTTAGAGTGACAGGAGTTAGAGCATTGTCTTCTGGGTACGTAGAATGTGCATGCTTTCAGAAACAGCATTTTAAATCCCGGCTTTTCCCTCAGTTTGAAACAACGCTAATGCGGAACTCGCAGCTACAACTCTCCATATTATGTATTGATTTACTAAGCTTAGGTTAGATGTGGCACAAGGCCAAAAGTATGGGACACCCAGTCAGAATCGAACTCACTACACAATCGTAACTATTTTAGCGAGACAAGATTAGCGGTTAATATTACCATTCCCAATACCGTTTTTTAGACTGATTGCTACGCAGGTCTAGAGAATCCAGTTTATCCTCATATCTGGCGGGAAAAGAGATGAACTCTTGCTGTTCCCAAAGACACTCCTATAAAATGAACACAAATTGCTTCAGCTGGAATTTGATTGCAGTTTCAATTTCTTATGTGCTTAATTGCTCATTCACCACCAATTTACTAATAACACTTTTTTGAATGTTATGTCCCTGCAGGGCGTAGGCAATCATTGAATTCTAGAGTTTCCTTTTCATTATTATCTGTAAATTGCAATGCCTTCTTGGGAAAGATAATGAAGCAGTTTCCCTTTGCTTTCTCAACGCTTTAGACTTGTCCTTCTCCTAAACTGACTACAACCCTCTCCCCATAACTAGAGAGTTCAGTTTATCCCGCTATTTAACCCATAACTGGAAGGAGAAGAGATGGTTTAATGTCTTTTTTAAGGGCGTCAGTGCAAAAGTAAACGCAGTTTATACATACACTGTAAATCGAACCTCTGACAAATTCATTAGTCTCCGCTTTAAAAGTTAATTTTCTCCTCAAAAGTTAAAAAAAAAAAACAGAAACTCTTGTATTATTGAGACCAAGACACAGCATGTTGTGTCTAATGCATCTTTATTGCAAACCCTCATTTGCGCCAACTCCCTTGCTTGTCTACATGTCACGTTTAGATCTCGTCTTTTAGTATCATCTATACGAGAACTCGGGGATGCACGCTGGAGTAATAGATAGCGGTTCGGATTGAGGAATCGGAGAGCCGAGTTCAAATTCCAGTCAACTCAAATGTGCTAATATCCTTGGAATGACCTGGCACCTCGGCTTCAGTCACTTGCCCACCGTCCTAACGTAGCTTTCATGGTAATTGTTCTGAAGAGTTGTCACCTTTGGTACCTAGACTTTACGAATTTAAAGAGAATAAGAAGGCTTTACTGAGGATTCATACGTATGAATCCTCTTCTTCTCCCCCCACCAAATATGGGTAAATAGCAGGACAGACCGGGTTCTATAGCCTTGGATGGCAACTGGTCTACCGCAGAAAGAAATAGCAACATACTACAGGAAAAAAAAACTCTGCCTCGTCAGTCATGTATCGAAAGATATATGATCGCCTAAGCGTGTATCACGCATGGCACATAACTGACTGATTATGAACTCGTGACCGGAATTCTCTACCTTCCGACCAAATGTTACTTGATTCCGAAAGTTTTTATTTATTTTATTTTTTCCTGTTTGTGGATGGCGAGTGATTGCTTTGAAACTCCCACATCTCGATCTTACTGTTGGTTATCGTAAAACCGTTGTTGCTTCATGTAAATTTATTTACCGTCCACTTGCATACGCGGTATACCCAGTCAGAATCGAACTCACTACAACAGAAACAAAGATCAGATTCTGGCAAAGAAGGTTTTACGATACATAACAAAATGTATTTTTATTTAAAAAAAAAAAAAAAAAGAAAAAACTCTTTCTAAATAACATGTAAAAATTGAATATGGAAAAACCAAATGGATGTTGAATTCTTTTTTTATTTAAGTGATAATCTAAAAGTCGTTACCCTCGCAACATTGCTGCACAAAACGCTGCTGCCAAGTAGCGAAACATCAATATTTAACCCATTTACCTGCCATGATCTCCATTTGGGAATCTGTTAAAATTAAACTCACTGCATGTTATTCCTTGTATTTACATTGAATTGCTTACATACATTGCATTTACAGAGGTATATTTTACAACACTTGGCCTTTAAAGTTTTTATTATTAGCCATAAGAAGAAACTTTCTGTCGTAATTTTACATTTCACGAATAGAAAAATAATAACTATTTTGAAAAATGTTTTTTTATTATTTCTAATCAATATTATTTTTTGATGTTTTATACACATATATATTTGATGTTCTAGTTTCTATAAAAATGACAATGGTAACTACTGAAATTAAACATAACGAATAAATAAACTCCTAAGACACCTGTCTAGGCCACAAATGCAGATTAAAAATGTGTCATTTAATGGGTTAATTAAAAAGAAATTCAACATCACCTATTCATTTTTACATATTCCATTTTTCATATCAGTTATCATTTTAAATAATATAACAACTGGTGTTATTGACATAGCTATTGTTCTAATGGGCTTTCCTCTTTGGTTCCTCGACTGCATGAATTTAAACGTATGATGAGATTGGCAACAGTTTTACTGTTGAAATATCTAACTGCCACAGTCTGTTCTACTCTAATAGTTTCTCGCCCGTGGAACTCCCTTCCAATTTCCTGCCACCTATAATCTTCAAAAATTTAAATGCGACGCCAATCGCTATCTTCTGTCTTCCTGAGACCTGTTCTTTTATTGTCCTTTCTCCTTACTAAAGTCTTCTCATTCTCTTTAAATTCGTAAAGTCTACGTACCAAAGGGGGCAACTCATCAGAACAATTACCATGAAAGCTACGTTAAGACGGCGGGAAAGTGACTGAAGACGAGGTGCCAGGTCAGGACTGATAATATTACAGATTCTCCTTTCTCCATGTCTAATTTAGCGTTCAGGTTTCCCATGGCGCTTGTAATTTCTTGCACTTAGAAACAAAGAAAAGACTGATTTTTTTTAACCATTTCACCCCAAGCAAGGCGAAAGTACCACTAATACGCAAGGGGTTACAGAGATTGAAAGTAAGAGTAAAGAGGAGTGTTTGAAGAAAGGATAAAGAGAAGGACGGGGAACAAGATCGAGTCATCAGAAGATGTCGATTGACATTACATTTAAATTTTTGAAGATTATAGTTATCATGGAAGCAAGTAAAAGTCAGGAAATGCGAGAAGAAGTTGTTGGAGTAGAAGAGGCGGATACATTTAACTGTTTCAGAGTAAACGGGTGGGACCGAGATGCCAACCTAGTAGCACGCTTAAATTCATGCAATTTGGGCACCAGTGAAAATAGCTCGTTAGAGCAGTTGCCGTGAAAATATTTGTAGAAAAGACAGAGGGAAGCCACATCACGTATGTGAGAAAGTGATTAGAGTCGATATGCCAGGTCAGGACCTATAACATTGCATATCCGTCTTTGGATTTTGTCGAGGACCTAGAGATGGACAGCAGGGGGCGCCATTATTCAATGCAATGGCGAATGGTAGATTTGAAAGATGGACTCAGGCGAGAAAAACTTTCCTTGCGATAGATGTAGTTATTGATTCAATGTAGTTGTTCCACCTGAGGTCAGTGGAAAACGTGAGACCAAGAAGGCGCAGAGAGACGCTCACGTGAAGTTGAGCATCAGCCATACTGACTGGAGGCAGGGAAGTTTCTTTATGGTGAGAGAGCAGTTTCGTTTTGGATGCATTAACATTTACAAGCCATTTCCTGCCCCAGTCAACCACATATTGGAGGTCCAGAAGTAAATGGTAGTGTCGTCTGCATAGATGCCTACTTGAGGACTGATGACATCAGGAAGATCGTTGATAAAGACCAGAAACAGTGTAGGACTCAGGATGGAGCCTTGGGGAAAACCAGCGTTCGTATGAATGGAACTGGAGGAGAACTCGTTTTCAACGAACTTCATTTCACGGTTTGACAGGAATGATTGGATTAAATCAAATAATCGCCCTGTAATACTGTATCCCTGAAGCTTACGTAGAAGGCCAACATGCCAAACCATATCAAACGCCTTAGAGATATCTAGAGCAACAGTTCGAGCTTCGCCGTTATTATCAAGAGTTCGGTATACAAATTCAGTTATGGCCGTAAGCACGTCAGCGGTAGACCAAGCAACGCGGAAACCACATTTATTGTCAGAGAGTAGATCATGAGAGGTAAGGTGCTTAACCAATTAGCCATTGATTAAAGCCTCGAAGACTTTACCGAAGAGTGGTAGGAGACTGATAGGACGGTAGTTAGATGGGCCAGAAGGATAACAGATGGAGACTTCCAACAGGTTGGGAAACAAGAGTCAATGAGGCAATAGTTTTATAGTTTGGAGAGAACTGGAGCCAGTTCAGGAGCACATTTCTTTAGGACTACAGCTGGTATACTGTCACCACTACTTGCTTTACGAGAGTCTAATTTAGAGATGATGTCCAATGACATTGACGGGGTTATGCTCATCTCACTCAATAGATCCTCAGTTCTAGGGGGGAAATCAGGTGTGGGTACTTCAGACGAGTCGAGTGTTGAGTTGAGAATTTCGGTGCAAAGCATTCAACCTTGTCGGCTTTGGAAGTTAGAACTTGGAATTGATTGAATAGAGGAGGAACTGTGGATTTGCTGTTGTTCAGCACACTCTTGCAGAGCCGCCAATAATCTTTAGAACCAAACTTGCGAGATGCAATACGTTGCTTCATTCTATCAGCAAATAGTAACTTTGCTTCATTGAGGACGCGCTTGCACTCATTACGAGCAGAGACAAAGAGAGGTCTGTTGCAAATCAGGCATGTCGCTCCGGTACAGACGGACGAAGTGATTCCTATGGACTACAGCAGAATATCAGTCCTATATAGCCGTGAATGCGGAACAACCTCCTCACAGATGAAGAAGAGACATGAAGCAACAGAAATGTAGTTCTACGTAAGGATACTGAGAATTCCATGGGTCGAACATGCGAGCAACGACAAAGTTCTTGCATCAATGGCAACAAAAAGGACAGTTATACTTAACATCAGGAAAAGCCAGGTAAAATTTACAAGGCACATGAAGAAAGAGGGCTTGGAAAAACTGATACCCACAGGACAGATTGAAGGTAAGACAGACAGAGGAAAGTAACTTACCTGGCGAACTTGAGTGAACGGGTAGCGGAGAAGGGCTTGGGAGAGATGGCAAAGAACAGGAAATTGTGGGGAGCCATCATCGCCAACGTCCTGAAAGGACACAACACATAGAAGAAGTTGCCTAAATTTAGTATTTTTTTTATTATTTTAATTTTTTTTTCATATGCACAAAGAATTTTGCCCTTAGACAAAAAAATGTTAACCAACTACAGCATATTTCCGTCAATGGCAACATCCTTATTGTTTATTATAATAAAAACTCTATTTGGCCAATAAATACACAGTAAAAATAAAAAAGCAGAAGTATTTAGGAGTGGTATGAGCAATTAAACAGTATTTTTTTATATATATAGCTATAAATTTATTTATGTGACTTTTAAAGCTCTCTGCTCGACAGAAAACAATAGTTGGTATTTGGATTAACAGGAAAACGCATCGCCTGCTCGAATTGATTTGCCAATACGAAAGAAAGTGGAGGCTCGTTCAGAAAGCTTACACTGAAAGTGTGGTGAGATTTTTTTTTCTTTCTTATTTTTTTTAACTTCTGTTAACACTTACCGTGTATATTTTGAAGCTAATATGACTACAGTAAATGCATATATATATATATATATATATATATATATAGGTGTAGATATATATATATATATATATATATATATATATATATATATATATATATATATATATATATATATATATATAAAAAAGAAATATGTTGTAGTGGTTCCAACGAGAGAAAAGTATGTATATTAAAAAGAAGAGAAGAGAGGTGCCGCAAACGTTTTTGGTTGTAATGTGGATTTATTTAGAAAAATATTATGCTTTGTTTTACATAATTTTACGACACGTGTTTCTGGTCTTGCGACCGTCTTCAGGTAAAAGTGGAGATTTCTACATATTATTAAAAATAATTAATTTTTCTTCATGTTCAATGTGAAATATTCTCGATATGAGACATTCTCTGTTTGTGTGTTGGTAATCTTGCGGCACCTCTCTTCTCTTCTTTTTTATATATATATATATATATATATATATATATATATATATATATATATATATATATATATATATATTGGTCAATGACGTAACCAGAGCCAGCAGTACATACGCTAATTTGATAACTCGTGTATGATCCGACCCCCTTAAAATTAGCTTCAAAATTAGGTCTTTAATAGTCACATGATACGTATACACGGTACATATACAAAATCATTCATAGTCTGTACTACGCTGCAATAAAGATGTATTAAATGCCTCTTTCCATGTCGTGCGAAGCAAGTACAAACACTCAGCCGAAAATTGAGAAACTGGAGAGGCTTGCGTTGAATGTCTACACAACAAATAATCTGCTAAAAAAGAATCGATATCAGCAAAAGTAAATCTGAATAAAATCCTTAAAAATCCCACAAATTAATGCGAATGATCTCACATATTGTACGAGAACGGTTCGTGGTTTTATTTAAAATAAAAGAACAATGCTACCTCTTTTATATACGTAAAAACGTATATAATTTAAAACATATATCAAGGTGAACAGAGTTTCTGCCAATAAAGTGCTCAGTAGTTGTTTAACAACAATAGATATAGAAACACCTTTCCGAGTCAACTTTGAGTTTCGTAATTTCTTGCTCGTCACTTTAGATATGAATGAATGTGTCGGAGTTAACTCGTCTTTAATTTGCTCATTGTTCATTAGGGGACGTTTTCCCTACACTATAAATACTGGGCGATTTCTTGCCTTGTTCTCTTTTTACTTTGCATTTCAGCGGACACATTTACAAAATGTGATCTCTCGTCATGAAACACACATACACGTACGTACGAACATTCACCAAAATACAAACTCTTTACGTTCACACACAAACACAAATGTTAATGTCTATGTCCATTGTAAATTTTGTTGTTTAATACATATACTTGTTTGTATATATATATATATATATATATATATATATATATATATATATATATATATATCTTATTGGTCTTGTTGGTTTTCTTTACACTTCTTTATGGTGGATTCAACCTCTGAGTCTCTCATGTTCTTATAGTGGACCTCCTTCTAGCAGGAATAAACGCTCGTGTTCCTAATTTAACAAAACGTAAACCCACACGGTCCGCTACAAATGCATAATTTTATAAACGATGAGCTTTTTTCTCTACTGCCTCATAATTGGTTTTTATTCCTTCACATTTTCTTTGTTTTTGTTTTGTTTTTATTTAGTACAAGATCAATTCTTGGAAATAATCGCTGGGAAGATTGTCTTGTGTCAGTTTTCTGAGTGAAAGCATCCCAAGTTGTTAACCAGTATGCACTCTAAATTCGCATCTTGCGTGATTTTGAAGCAGGGTTGTCAATTTAGCTCTTTTCAGTGAATTCAGCTAATATAAATCAGCATCTAGCTTTTTTTTCGAGTTAATATTTCATAAAAAAAACATGATGATTTACAGGCACTAAATGCAAAGAAAAAGTGCTAAGTCTAATGACAAAAAACTAAATTGGTAAATTGTTTTTACCACTGCCATGTTTTGTGTGGAGGGGATATCTACTAATATAACCATCAAAATAATGAATGAAATCGGCTATTTTATGGCTGGACTTTTAGGTATTTTACTATTACACCTATCTCATCACCGATTATTATTTTATGCTCTTTAAGTAGTCAACTGGTAATGATGGTGAAGTAAGGACCAATTTGATCATATACATTAGGTTTTTAAGGGAGACTGATGTAATAGTAAACATTTACCTCTTTTTTTTAATACTCCTTTAAAACCAATTATAAAAAAAATGACTTCGAAATAAACTAGATAAACGAAAGATCCATGACAAATTAATCAAAACTGTACATTTTCCAGATTTTTAAATTATATATTTGGTCAACCTGTAGTATGATTTTCTGGTACTTTTCACTCTGGTAACATATCCCCTGACAAATCGACCATCGTGAAATTCCAACCCAGATTTAACATTCTAACAACTCTGCCACACGCCAATTCCAACATATTGTTTACCGTTAAACTGACCGCCATCAACTGTCTCCCTTGACTACTTAGTGGAGATGGCGGATAATACCAGTTATTAGAAACTCAAGTTTTAATTATTAATTTAGACTAAAACGTATACTGTCAATTATTTATTTTTACCCTATTTTAAAAACGTTTTAGATACGTTGATCGATAAAATTAGAACCTGTTAAAAAAGTATCCTTTTACGGATGTTAAATTTTCTCAAGAGGAATTTTTCGGACACGTAACAGATTTAATAATCTGGAAATTTAATAAACTCTTCAAACGTTATCGTAGTACATGGGTTCACATATTGGTTAATTTGCAGTTTAGCACCCGCATTCAGTTCGCATTAAACATTTTCAGAATACTTACATTTATGTGTAATTGTACATGCTTGATAAAATCTACCGTTTTGGAATTATCGACAAAAAAAGTTCGGATTCATTCGCGTCGCGGGCAGCCATTACTGGCGTTGTCTGCATACATTAGCTGCAGAATAGCTATTAGTGTGTTTATCACTTTTCTTAATTATTGCGCACGCATTGCGCAAACTGGACACTCAATGCACATGAGCATGTGTACGTAAATAGTTCTCGTGCGCAATAATTGAGACAAATTTAGATAAGAAAGATCAGTTCCACGCTTAGATTTCCGTAGTTTTCCGCACTTAGCTTTCTGCGGCAAATGTATGCAAACAACGACAGTAATGGCTGCTGCCAACGACGGAAAATAATTCAAACTTTTACTGTCGATAACTCCAAAACGGTAGATTTTATCAAATTTAACAAGCCAGTTTCGAATGAAGCATGTAAAATTACATATAAATGTGAAATTCTGAAAATTTTTAATGCGAACTGAGCGATGGTGCTAAACTACAAATTAATCCATATATTAAGTTATTGTGCTAATAGCTTTTATTAATTATTTTATAGAATTCAATATGCATTGCAGCATTTATTGTGACTTATTAGCCCGCATTTAATTGCCTAGCATTTTCAGTTCCATTTTGTTTTCATAATGTTCATACCACTTAAAATACTTTCACCTTCAGAATTTGAGTGGGACAACAGCACTATCATTTAAGTTAAAAATAAATTATTGCAAACACCTTAGAAGGATTACATCCAGAGGCTTACTTATTATAATATTTCACCCCAACACCCGAAATTATCAGTTTTGTTCTTTGTCTATTAAATTCAGTTTTGACCACCAAATTTCAGCGACAGGCATATTATCCTCATCAAACTAATAATGATTTCTTTAATTAGATTTTAAGCAGGCATACGCAACCTTTTTCAAATACTGGGACGCATGTGATAAGTTTATTGCGGGGCCAACAAGGGTGTCGACACCACAAGCAAATTTGTGTTCAAAGAAAGGTATGAACAGCCGAGACAATTATGGGGCAAAAGGCGAGGCACAGATACTACACACTTGGTATTTACTCTGTCTCCCCACTAAGACGAGTTGTGACACAAGATCTTTTTTAAGGTGGGAACCCGAGCGCGTACACCCTAGACAGGAACAAAAATTGCCCGCAGCCCCCGCAACCGTCGGTTGCGCTAGCCTCGGTGCGAGCACCGATCCCTCTCTCTGGTGCAATGAGAGGGCACGAACTCGGGCAGCTGTTCCCCAGAGCTGGGCACCTCCCATTATAATTTTTCTCAGTTGCGACTCTGTGCTTTGATGGAGTCGCCCCTGAGTGCACTCTGCCCAAGACAGAGACGCAACTGAGAGATGATAAATGGATGTGTTACAAAACCACTCATGAGAGAGGTTATCCCCCGAGAAGCTGCTTTTTCGTCGAAAAGAGGGGCCAAATTTATGTCCATAACGTTTGTTCATTTACTCCCTGGCTACTTACTGGGAGTAGAAAACTCTAAATATAAAAATACTCCGAATGCTGTCCGTATGTTGGTTAACACTCCCATATCCGATGTACATAACGGTATGTTTCTAACTCAAAATATATCGGGATAGTTGTTTAATTGTTAATTAACTGCTGATTTAATTCAAGTTGTATTTTTGTTTTTTACGGACGGAGATTCTCATACATGTGTTGATAAAAGCTTCGTTCAATCTTGAACACCAAATGGAATTACTATGTGATCAACACCAAAGTCTTGGAAAGAGTCAAGAGTCAAAACCTCGAATCGTTGATCATTAAATACCGTCTTCGATGGTCAGGACATGTAGCATTATGTCTGACTATAGAACAAGAAAAATGAAATAAGCACATAGCGATGAATAACTGATTATAAATTTCCGGACATTATACATTTTCTTCTCGGATGACTTTATTTATATCATAGGTCCCTTCGTGTATGTGGTATTGTGGTATATATAGGAGCAAAAGATGAAGGATATCTTCTTTTGGTATATGTGTTATTTGTATTGATTGAATGGATCGTGAATCGGATTAGCTAGGTATAGAATAGTTAGTTATGACCAGCCTCAATCCACTCCCCACTTTTTTGGTCATGTGCAGCAATTATTGTATTTTACAATAATAAATATCTACTTTATTTATATTGTAGATTACTTGTTTTATTTTTCGAAATTGTTATTCATCTATGTTCATCGTAAAAGCGGCCATTCTTATTTAAATTCAGATATTTTTATGAAGAAAGAAAATTGTTTTTTATGGTTATTTCATTATAATATGGTAAATAATAGGTACTGCCACAGACTCTTTTAAAAAAACGCATTGTAAATAATTTAAATGCCTTCTTTGAACTTAACTTTCGGTTTTATTTGAGCATAAAGGTAATCCGGATTAAAAGAAAAATTTATTTCCGTTTATAAAGTTTTCATGCATTTTAAAAACATCGGCACTCGTCATTCATCGACTCCTTGAGTCGCCATTATAGAAGAAAAAAATATAAAACAAATTTAAATCTTTTAAAAATTCAATATTTTTCTTAGAGATGTTTTAAGTCACTTAGTAAATTTAAGGATTAATTAGAGCTGGATTTTGGAAACCTAATGCTAACTTTTTGTTTAAAATCGTGAAAATAACATTTATTTGCGTACAGTAGCCTGTGAGGTCAGAGGCCGGCATCTATAAATATTTTTTACAACACCTCTTAAAAAGCGCGCGAAAAAGTTTTAACAGAAAATTAAGAAATACTGAACAATCAAGAAATTGGCATTTTTTTTTTTTTTGTTTGTTTAAAAATAAATTTTCAACTTTATACAACCAATAATTTAATATTTATATTCTATACGATTTTATGTAGAATGAGTAATTTTATTTTTTTTATAAAAGATTATATATATATATATATATATATATATATATATATATATATATTTAAATTTGGTTGGATTGATGTGAGTTTGTGATCCTGGGTTTCACGCTTTTGCGATCGTCAGACAAACTGATTAATTTTTTTAAAAATTGGATTTATGTAGATTGCGTGTATTGGTGTTATTATGGGAGTGGGGGGGGATTGCCGTCGTGATGTCATCGTGCTAACGCAAACATAGATGCATGTCTGTACATCAGATGAGGTACGCAGACACACATACACACTTGCTTGCCCGTCGGGACTCATACATATATAAACATATATGGACAGTTTCGGATTTGACATATGTATGTATATGGGTGGTGTTGTGTCTATACATACGCATTTGTATGTTGAAATTCAAAGATTGGAAGTGTAGCGAAAATTTCTCGTGAATGTATACATGTCAACAATCAGAGCATTTTTCTATTTTTTCACTGAATAATATTTCCTCGCATGTATGTATATACGTGTGGTGGGGTTTGTGTAAAATTATGATAGGTAAAAATTACTATTATTTTTATTTTTAATTTAAAAAAAGGGTTTATTTGTTATATTTTAAAGCTGGTTATTTGCTTGTTTTTGATGACTGTGTATATGTAACTGGTAGAAATTTCGGTTTGTAATCCTTATTGGTTATTTTTTATGGTGGATTCGAACCTGCATCCTATACGAATCCAGTCAAAGAACGAATATTTTCTATGAAAATTTCTCGGACATTCAGGCCGGTAAATGTTATTTAATACTGTTTATCATAAACAGAGCATTTGCTTAAATACTTGTATCTATAAAATAACAACGTTAAGCATAAATAAAAAAAAAAAAAAAAAATGTCTTTAATAAATAAATTGTCGGACCTTGTCCATTTCTTAACATATATATATATATATATATATATATATATAGTTAAATGATACATTTAAGTTCAATACATTGGTTTTATTTTTGTTTTCTTACTTTGATATCATAAAATATCTAATTGAATCCAATGTGTTCTTTTTTTAATTATTCTGAAGTAAGTTATGGAATTATCATATATTACACTTCCGATAGAAAAACTGAGTCGATCAAAGGCGGTTATTCAGTCATATTCTTTTAAAAACCTATACATAAAATAATGTAACAGTTGCTAATATATATATATATATATATATATATATATATAATTAAAATATAACTGTACAAAAAAAAATATCACGAACATCCTCCGCCTCCAAATTATAAAGGTCCACACGAGATATCGAAAAGGAGTGGTGAAACAAATCCCAAAAAATATTTCCACATAGTTTTCGAATAAAATAACCTATTCAGTATACAAATCATTCATTAATGAATATGTACTGAAAATTTCGTTTGAATCAGAAAATTCTCCGACTTTTGGCAAATATTTTAAAGCGAAGGGTAGCGAAGTTTTGCTTTCATATGAAAAAAAAAACGCATCTATTTTGGTGGTACCTGGTAAATATTGTATTGTAGTAGGTTTATATTTTTTATAAATTTGTAAATATAAAGTTATTCTTTTTAAATAATCTAATAGTGCTTAATATTTTTGTTGACACTTCTCTAGAAAAAGTATAAAAATAGTCACATATGTATGGATTTTAAAATTAGAAAAAGCTTTTCAAAACAATTAAAATTGCTGAGGGAATATACAGTAACAGCGTTGTCAAGAGGAAGCTTTTTTCACCAGATTAAGAAATGTCGAAAAGACTTTGTTTTTGCTTCTGTCATAATGTATTATGGTAATTCATAGCACTTTCATGACACTTTTAGATGAATCTAAGTTAAAATTATTTAAAACATCTTCAAGTAAATTTCCTGAAAAAAAATAAACACTCATATCTTTCTTAATGATTTATGAACATTTCTTTTATGCATATTTAAATTATCCACGCTTTAATATTCTTAAGGGTAAGCAGCCTTAAGAAACAGGAAAGCTTCGTTAAAAACAAAGAGTACCGAACTGTCATGTAATATCAGTCCTGGCAGTGAATGCTGGACAATATCCTCACAGATAAAGAAGAGAATTGAAACAACAGAAATGTGGTTCTACAGAAGGATACTGAGAATACCATGAATCAAACATGCGAGCAACGACGAAGTTCTAAAGACAATGGAAACAAAAAGGACACATACTTAACATCAGGAAGAGATAGTTGAAATTTCTAGGACACATGAGGAAAGAAGGCTTGGGAAAATTGATACCCATAGGACAAGAAAGCAACGCATAACCTATTTGGCGAACATGAGTGAGTGGGTTTAGGAGAGATGGCGAAAAGGCAATTTATTGAGAGCTACAAAAGACAGGAAATTGTGGAGAGTCGTGATCGCCAACGTCCTAAAGGTACACTGCACATAGAAGAATGGTTTTGCACGCATGAATCGTATCAATGTTCATGAGAGCTGCTACAAAAAAAAAATGAAGTCAGATCATTACTATTAGAAGTTGAGTTATAAAAACTGGCTAAACTTTGAGTTGGGTTTGAAGCGCTCTCGTCTTGAATTTTGTGTGACTAATGCTAAATAGCATGATTCTTTTTTGCATTTTTCTTACTTTTTTACTTTTGGCTTTCTCTTTTTTTTTTTTTTTTTTTTTGCTTTTTTCTCGCTTTTTTTTCTTTTTTGCGTTTTTCTCTAATCACTTGGCTTTTTTGTTTTTTCGCTTTTTGCATTTTTCTCTTTTTCATTTTTTCTTTTTCGTCTTTCGTTTTTCTCTATTTCTTTTACTTTCTTTGCTATTTTTTGCATTATTCTCTATTTCTTTTGATTTTTCTCTTTTTTCTTTTGCTTCTTTTTCTCGTTTTTTTCTTTTAGCATTTTTCTTTTTGCTTTTTCTCTCTTTTCTTTTTCTCTTTTTGCTTTTTCTCGCTTTTCTCTTTTTGCTTTTCTTTTTTTTCTTTTTTGCTTTTTTCCGTTATTCTCTTTTAACTTTTTTCTGTCGTTCGCATTTTCTTTTTGCGTTTTTCTATTTTTGATTTTTCTTTTTGATTGTTTTTCTTTTTGCTTTTTCTTTTTGCTTTTTCTTTTTGCTTTTCTCTTTTTCTTTTTGTTTTTTCTCGTTTTTTCTTTTTTGCTTTCTCTTTCTTTTGCTTTTTCCTCTCATCATTTTGCTTTTTTCGTTTGTTTTTTCCTCTTTTTTCATTTTGATTTTTTTCTATTTCTTTTCGCATTTTATCTTTTTGCTTTTTAGTTCTTTTGTTTTTCTCTTTTTACTATTTTCGTTTTTACTTTTTCTCTACTTCTTTTTTCATTTTTCTCTTTTTGCGCTTTTCCTTTTGCTTTTTTCTCTTTGTTTTTCCTTTTTTGTTTTTGTTTTCTCACTTTTTTCTTTTGACTTTTTCTCTTTCTTTTTTCTCTATTTCATTTTGCTTTTTTTACTTTTTTTTCTTTTTCTTTTTTTGCATTATTCTCTATTTCTTTTGATTTTTTCTCTTTTCTTCTTACTTATTTTTTCTATTTTTTTTCTTTTAGCGTTTTTCTTTTTGCTTTTTCCTCTCTTTTCTTTTTTCTCTTTTTTGCTTTTTCTCACTTCTCTCTTTTTGCTTTTCTTTTCTATTTTTGCTTTTTCCCGTTGTTCTCTTTTTCTTTTTTCTTTTTTTCTTTTTTGCTTTTTTTCTATTTTTCTTTTTGCTTTTTTCTATTTTGGATTTTTATTTTACTTTTTGATTGTTTTTCTTTTTACTTTTTCTTTTTTCTTTTCTTATTGCTTTTCTCTTTTTCTTTTTGCTATTTTCTCACTGTTTTCTTTTTTGCTTTCTCTTTCTTTTTGCTTTTTTTCTCTTATCGTTTACTTTTTCCTTTTTTTCATTTTGCTTTTTTCTATTTCTTTTTGTATTTTATCTTTTTGCTTTTTAGGGCTTTTGTTTTTCTCTTTTTGCTATTTTCGTTTTTACTTTTTCACACTTTTTGCATTTTTCGCTTTTTGTGTTTTTCCTTTTGCTTTTTCTCTTTGTTTTTTTCTCTTTTTGCTTTTTTCTCACTTTTTTCTTTTGTTTTTTTTTTCTCTGTTTGCTTTTTAATTTTCTCTCTTTGTCTTATCTCTTTTTTATCTTTCTCATGTTTGCTTTTTTGCATTTTTGTCTTTCGTTTTTCTATTGATTTTTTATTTTTCTCTTTGCTTTTTTCTCGTTTATTCTTCTTGCTTTTTTTCTCTTTTAGCTTTCTCACTTTTCTTTTTCTCATTTTTCTGTTTTTACTTTCTCTTTTCTTTTTGCTTTTTTTTTACTTTTTCTTTCTCTTTTTATTTTGTTTTCTCTTTTTTTCTCTTTTTGCATTTTTTCTTTTTTGATTTTTTTTCTCTTTTCTTTTTGCTTTTTTTCTCACTTTTCTTTTTTCGCTTTTGCTTTTTCTCATTATTTTTGCTTCTTTACTTCCTTCTTTTTTTCTTTTTTCACTTTTTGCTGTTTACTATTTTTGCTTTTTTCCTTTTTGCATTTTTCTCATTTGCTTTTTCTATTTTCTCTTTTTTCTTTTTACTTTTATTTTCTTTTTGCTTTTTTTCTCTTTTTGATTTCTCTCTTTCTGTTTATTTTTTCCTTAATCTTTTTGATTGTTTCTTTTTTTTTAATTTTTTCTCTTTATTCTATTTTCTCGCTTACTTTTCATTTTTTTCTCTTTGTCGTTTTGCTTTTTTATTTTGTTTACTCATTTTTTTCTTTTGCTTTTCTCATTTTTGCTATTTTCTCTTTTTGCTTTATTCTCTTATTTTTCTTTTTGCCTTTTATCTTTTTGCTTTTTTATCTTGCGTTTTTCTCTTTTTGCTATTTTCTTTTACTTTTTCTCTTTCCTTTTACATTTTTCTCTTTCTGTGTTTTTTAGGGGGGGGTTCTCGCTTTTTTCTTTTTTAGCTTTTTTTCTTTCTTTTTGCTTTTTTCTTTTTGCTTTTCTCATTTTTGTTTTTTTCTCTTTTATTTTTGCATTTTTTGCCTTTCGTTTTCTTTTTTTTTTTTCTTTTCCTTTTCTCTTTTCTCCCCCCCCCTTTTTTTTTTCTCTTTGCTTTTTTTTCTTGTTTCTTTTTACTTTTCTCACTCCGGAAATAATCATTGCCCTATTTCTTTTGATTTTTTCTCCTCTTGATTTTCTTTTTCGTTTTTTCTCTCTTTTCAGTTTTCGCTTATGCTTTTTTTCTTTCTTTTTGCTTTTTTTCTCTTTTCTTTTTTCGCTTTTGCTTTTTCTCTTTTTTTGCTTTTTCTTTTTTTACTTTTTCTCTTTTGCTTTTATCTCTTTTCTTCTTGCTTTTTTTTGCTTTTTCTTTTCGCATTTTTCTTTCCTTTTTGCATTTTTTCTCTTTGCTTTTTTCTTTTTTCACTCTTTTTTCTTGCTTTTTCTCTCTTTTTCTTTTTGATTTTTTCTTTTCTTTCTTTGCTTCTTTCCTTTTTGCTTTTTTTCTCTTTGGTTTTTACTCTTTTTTTTCTTTCTGCTTCTTTCTCTCTGCTTTTTACTTTTTTTATTTTTCTCTTTTTCTTTCTTTTTCATTTTGCTTTTTATCTCTTATTTTCTCTCGAGATGATGAATTATCTTGGGAATGAAAACCTAGCCTACAAAGTAGCTGG
Source organism: Acanthosepion pharaonis (assembly GCA_903632075.3). Lineage (NCBI taxonomy): Eukaryota > Metazoa > Mollusca > Cephalopoda > Sepiida > Sepiidae > Acanthosepion > Acanthosepion pharaonis. The sequence goes on from CAHIKZ030005392.1 coordinate 1,057,717, forward strand.
TTGCTTTCTCCAGTGTGAGTACACTGGTTGTGTAACCCTGATTTGCCAAGGCAAATGGTTCCCCCCACACACACACCTTGGCCCTTGTAGGGCTCCTTGGTGGGTGGGGAGTTCAGCCAATGAACTCATGATATTTTTTATTGATATTGAAAAGCAAATAACTCAAGTGCAAAAATATCCCACAAAAATCTATCAAGCGACTCCATCAGGAGCTAAGTTCTAAAAATGAAGATGATATAAAGGCCCTGGTATTCTTAAGATTTATAATCTTGGAATTCCTGGAGAATATTCGAATTACAAACCTATCACCGTTTGTAATTGAAAAGATTATTTCGGCAAATATAATACCCAAAACGGTTAAGAAATTTAAAAAAATGGAACAATTCTTGGTGAGTTTGAACAAAAAAGGACTCTGACTTTCTATTGAAAATTTTTTAAAAAATTACATACACGCCGAATAAAAACATAGCCACATCAAACCCTGAATTCATCTAAAGGTGTTGTAAGAAGTCAATAACTCTCCTTTTGCACGATAGATGGAGTAAAGGCGTTGAAAAGATTGTCAGTTAGAAGAGATGACCAAACTATACAAACCAGCACCTATATTATCACATTTAATGTCTCCAATCTCCCTGAACGGCTCAAAATTGGATATAGCATGGAAAGAAGTGAACTGTACATTCCTGATCCCCTGGAAATCTATAACTGCTATAAATTTGAGCACCATGAGGAAAGTGCTCAGAATGAATGGTATGCCCTAAGTGAGCATAAAGACCCCCCAACCATCCACCAAACGAATGTCAAGAGCCATTACGCTGTGCAAATTGTGGAGGGGATCACCCCACATATTCAAAGAAGTGTGAGAAATGGAGAGGCTAAAAAGAAATCCTTTCAATTAAATATACAGAGAATATCTACTTCATTGAAGCACGCGGGATAGTACAAACTCAAACACACAACCAAATCACAAACGTAAAAGCCAAAGTGAATGACTCTCAAAGGGAAAATAAATATAAGGCCCTACTTCAGGAACTGCTGTCACTAGAATCATGGCAAATAGATATCGATATTCAATCTCTTCCGTCAAAATCTTCGGTTTATTCTAAACGATGCCAAACAGAGCGTCTTGATCAACGTTGAAGGTCGCCCGGTACGTGGTTGATTGTTTAAGCTAAAATCACCCTGGTGAAATATCAAACCACATTTTTTACCGCCCGAAGAGCTGGAGCATTATCCAAATAAACCTGAACTTTGTTTTGTTTTGTTCTTTGTTTTTGTTTTTTTTTGTCACAGTTCCAACGCTTACTCCTTTCCAAAATTGATAGAGCATAATATAGCGAAAGTGCATCTTTTCATCCTCTATATTTAAGGCATTCATTTGAGGACAAAATGTCAACATTCAACAATGCCTGACTCACAAGTGAACGCTGCAGGGTTTCAATCTAGAATACACCAGAAATCAGTACCAAAACAGTTGAGGCAATATTATATTAACATTGAAAATCGGCCACGAATTTTTGCAATGATCTAATAGATGTTTTATCCAGGGCTTCACTTGCTCGCTTGGATAGGTGACACATTGGACAACTATACCGATCAGCACTTCCCTCCTCGTCGATCCTGACAAGTCCGTCTTCTGCCAAGGCGGACCAGGATCGTTTTCCCAATCCCAAGCATAACTAAAAAAAAAGATCCGCATCCGGAAATAATCAGTGCCCTGTTTGTTGTCGTTTGATCTAAAAACCTTCATCCACTCCTTTACTTTCCCGTTTCAAAGTGGATGCCGCTTAGAAAACCGGACTTCAAAAAGAAACATCTATTCATCTACTGGATATCAAACACTTAAGGTTGAGATAAAACCGCATCTTTCTTTTCTATGTCAACATACGATAAACGGACGGACATTTCCGTTTTTTCAGTTCTTTGTGCATAGAGGTCCGTTCTGCAGCACAAGAACTTTATCCTTCCTGTGTCTGCCTGTCTGTCTTCTTACACATCATATTAGGTCAGTGATATTTCTTCTCTTTACATTAAACTCTTTAACAATTTAAATTACTTACAAACTATAATTTTAAAATAAAATGACTCCAAATATTTACTTTCGACCTCCCCACACAGTTTTTAATGTTCTGCAGAAATATTATGGAAATATTTACAAATTTAAAGTATTTCTCTTTGCTTTTTCTCTTTTTTTTTCTCTTTGCTTTTCTCTTTGCTTTTTCTCTTTTTTTCTCTTTTTTTCTCTTTTTTTCTCTTTTTCTCTTTGCTTTTTCTCTTTTTCTCTTTGCTTTTCCCCCCTTTTTTCTCTTTGCTTTTTCTCTTTTTCTCTTTGCTTTTTCTCTTTTTTTTCTCTTTTTTCTCTTTGCTTTTTCTCTTTTTTCTCTTTTCTCCCCCCCCTTTTCTCTTTGCTTTTTTTTTCTTGTTTCTTTTTACTTTCCTCACTCTATTTCTTTTTACTTTTTTCACTCTTTTTTCTCGCTTTTTCTTTCTGCTTTTCTTTTTTTACTTTGTTCTTCATCCTTTTTCTTTTTTCTCTCTTCGCTTTGCTTTTTTTCTGATTTTTTTTTCTCTCTGCTTTTTACTCTTTTTTATTTTTTCTTCTTTTTCTTTTTCATTTTGCATTTTTCTCTCTCTTTTTCTTTTTGCTTTTTATCTATTTTTTTTCTCTCGGCGAATTATCTTGGGAATGAAAACCTAGGCTACAAAATAACTGGTTGCTTTCTCCAGTGTGAGCACACGGGTTGTGTAACCCTGTCTTACCAAGATGAATGGGTCCCCCACCTTGGCCTCTACCCTCGTAGACTACAGCCAAACTTATTCAAATTCTTTCTTTCTCGGATGAAGATCATTTGATTATTCTGTGTTTGTTGGTAAAACCTCCCCTTTTGCGTGACATTTGTTTTTGTCTTCTCCAGAAAAAGCCCAAGTTCGGATTGCTAGTTTCTATTACAATGAATGCATCAGGAAACACGACCACAGGGAATTATACTATAACACCCGGTACAATTGTAAGTAGTGAATTTGTTCTTTCAATTTTTTCGCTTACAATAAATTGTCAGAATGAACTTTGTTCATTCATTGCTATATTGCGTTGTGACACTTTTTAACAATAGTCTGACATGTTGTCTCTATAGAGAAACTTATTTTAACTTTAAATTGTATTTTTAAAAAAAATTAGCAATGAATAAAATTATTTTTCAGTAAATATTTATGAGCTAATATAACATGGAACTTGGATGACACATATCCGACCCCACAAAGCAAACAATCTACGTGTTCTCTATATTTAAGGTGTGAACCATAAGAAAGATTGAACCTGGCCTGACGAGCCTTCATTTTTGAGGACAAAACTGAAGTTGCCACGTTTATTTATTCATTTATCTTGCGTTTTTATAGGATCTATGTAGTACTGAGCGTTTATAATTGCCAACTTTATCATAGCCAGAGTTTACCAACTACGATTGTCTTTTGTTATATATTTGCATGCGGGTAATAGCGGATTTGGTGTGCAATTGCACGATTTGACCATTACATGAGAGGGACACACATGGAAGTGAAGGACTCCAGATCCTTTTTGGAACATTCTCCTACAAGAGTTGGTGATGAAAGAATGGTTTAGCTGTGTGAAACGATCTATCTGCTCAAAAAAAAAAATCACGCACAGGAACATCTTGGACTCTTTGGAAAATTACTTCAACGACATTAAAACCATCCATGAAATGTTCGTTTGGGAGTTATGAGTCCTGTGGTCACGAGTCGACTTCCATTATATATATATATATATATATATATATATATATATATATATATATATATATAAAGTGTACCTTTTGCCTTTATTCGTGTGTGTGTGTGTGTGTGTGTGTGTGTGTGTGTGCGCCCGGGAGTTAAAAATCGACCTACAGTTTCTTGTGAGTGAACAGACAGCGATGAGTTTTACGTCCTTTCCTAGCGGTGTTAAGCGAAGTCTATTGGCTAAGGTGAGGTAATCTCACAATACCATTCACCAGGAGGAAAACTAACTATCAGTGCTGGTAACAAAAGAGTTACAACGATAAAATGTGGATGGGATGGCCTTGTCTGAAACAAGTCTCTGGAGAGAGTCACTTCTCGGAACAATTTGATGGTTACACCTTTTTATTTGTATGGGAGAGCAGTAGTGTGCAAAAGGGGGATATACGTAGCGTTTGCGGTGAAGAATTCCATAGTCTCTAGGATGTAAGAATTTCAATGTGGTATTACTAATCCCCTGATATTAATGAAAACACCATTGTCAAATTACAGGTTTGTTATCAAAGTGTCTACCCTCTAGTCATGTGTTCTTCTGAAGATGAAGAACTCGCACTTTATCTCGCTGAAGGAAGATGTTCGTAAAATTCCTCGTATTGACCAAGTTTTCATACTTGGTGACTTCAATGCTCGAGTTGGCAAGAGTCACTAATCAGGGATGTAAATGGAAAATACTCGCACATGTCAGAGGGCATCCTCCAGACAGGGCTATGTCGAAGGGCAGAGTCTCGTCCCGAAAAACTGACTCCGTTTTTACGAGGTCTACAGGGAATTTTTGCCCGAGCCTACGGGCTCGGATACCCCACCATAAAACTCGGCCTTGTGCCACATCTTGCTGTGTGGGGCAGTGGGTAAATACCTACTGAATTGTAAAGTGCAATAGTAATGGCTTGTGGCTACTGCAAATATCAAGAGGTGGACTTGTGCTGAGCGAACACCATGTTCCAGCAAAAGGATAAATACAATACAAATACGGATGCATCCAGGTTCAAAGCAATGATCTAAAATTGTTCTGTGATGTCTGAGATGTGTCCTTTATCCGCGTTATACCTGGAGCTGAATGCTGGACTGACCATCGACTTGGTCGTGAAAAGGTGATTTTTTTCTGTAAAATCGAAAGTAAGAATACCGGTTGCTACCATTCCGAAGAAATTGAATGTGGCTCGTCTGAAAGAGAATGTCAGTAAGGAACTAGTGAAGATCCTGGGCAGTGCTTTACGACCCTCACTATATTACCAAGATTTGCTTTTATCTACCTATATTTATATAAGCTAAAAATTAAACGAAGCACAACTGACTATTAAAGGATGAAAAGTCATTCCTTTTTTTTTTCTTTTTTTTTTCGTCCAAATCTGTGAATTTGTTTTGCTTATGCTAAGTCTCAAAAACACTATAAAATTCACAATTTTTTATCCATAATGTTGAAAGTGTTAAAATTCAACTTTTTAACAAGATCTCGAGTTGATGTTTAAAATTGCTGCAAAACATTTATTTATTTGTTTATCTATTAAGACATTGAATTTGTATTTATATACATTGTATTTATTATTGATTTTTTCCAGTTGAATTGTTCAACTATATTGCATATGATCCATTATTGTGCATAATTAGGTTACAATTAAATGTGTATATTATATTAATAGTGTTGTACTAGGGTGGGGTTATATCATAGATTCAGGAGAGGTAGCATGCACTGATCCTGGGTGAAGAGAATAGATAACATTCAATGACTCTTGGAAAAAGTTATAGTCATCTGTGTTTATGGCATGTCCAAAGATATTCCAGGTTTAGCGGAAAGAAAACGTCAAGGTGGTTCGATAAAAAAAATGAAGAGGTTCAGATGCTATTAAATGAAAAGAAGATTAGCATAAATAAGTAAAAAATGAAACCTTGTATAAGAAGATGTAAAAGTGTAAAGAACAATTTCGCCTCCGTAATATACAAGACACTTGCAGGAATAATGCCGAAGCAATTCAATCTGCATCTGATTCCAACAATACGAAATATATATACATACATATATCTAAATCAGGTGAAATTACCATCGAAAGGCGCTGCACTCTTCTGTGCACTGGTAGTACCGGAGAGGTATAACTCCGTGATAATAAAACCTGAACGATGTTGTTCATTGTGTTCATGGCCAAATATTTGCACCAATTCCTCGTTAACAGCACTTTCAAGTAGTGTGGCTGGTTCTACACAAGCCTTCACAACTCTAAACAAATCTTCTGTGTGGATTGTCTACAGTTCAATTCTGTCTTCCTTCTTTGCTATTCCACCTGATCAACAAGTCCAATGGTGTGAGAGTTAAGGCGACGGTGACAGGATTAAAAACTGAACTGAAAGACACTCATACGTTGAAAACGACGGGAGAGTTCATCATATATATATATATATATATATATATATATATATATATATATATATATATATATATATTGTGGTTAACATTTCTTCTCTCCCACCGTGCCTATCGTCAAAATGAACTGTGCCTTCATATATAAATTAAATAGTTTTGTTTGTATTAAGTGTTCTATAGTGAGGAATAAAGCCTAATTTAGGGTTACTCTGTTCCGCGTCTTTTATTACAATTTATTTCGCACTATGAATAGAAGACAACAATTGATAGAAAAATCAATTGAGTAAGAAGATATAAACAGAAAAAAAAGAGTTTTCTCACGACGATGAGGTCTTGGAGAGGATGTAAACAAGGAGGCTTATGCTTAACATCAGGAAGAGGCATCTGAAGTTTCTGGGACACATAATGAGGAAGGAAGGCCTGGAGAATTTGAAACTCACAGGTCGATATAGGGAAATAGAGACAAGGGAAAACAGCGCGTGACATACCTGACGAGCTTGAGCAGGTGGATGACAGAACGTGGTCTGAGGGAGGAAGCAGAGGAAAGGGGGCTTGCTGATAGCTGCAAGGGATAGAGGGAGGTGGAGAGTCATGATCGCCTACGTCCTGAAAGGACATGGCACATAAAAAAAAAGGAATGGAAGAGAGTTACTCAAAGATCCAATTACATTCATGTCAGGTAGTGGGTACTCTTTGATGAAGTTTTAAATAGGCCGACTCAAGTTAATGGTTGGTTTGTTGACTTGATTCACCGCAATTACACCAAAGAAAATATAGCTGAAACTCCTTCCCTTGAGAAAATTAGAATAATATTTAAAAACAAAAAACAACTGAATACTGATAAAAATCGCTTGCCGTGGATGGCATCTATTCTGAGATGCGGAAGTTAAATTCTGGTTCAACTTCTAATTAATTAAATACAAAAGGTTTATAGAGAGTGTACCAGATTGTTGAAAAGATGAACTGATAATCGTTCTCTATAAAGGGAAAAACAATTTGGGGCCTTAACTACGAAAGAATCACTGTGAGAATTACTGTGGGATAACTCCCCACTTTGTCTTCGGCAAGGTGTTATTTAAGATCTTGCTGGACAGATTTCTCAACAATATTCGCTGATGAAGTCTTTCTTGAATGCAGCTTCGCTTAAAACATGATAGAGGGACAGCAAACAAGTTCTTCTTTCTTTTATTCGTTTTCAATGCTAGAATGAAACAAAAATACACCAATTTCGCTTTTTTATGCACGATGATAGCAGCTTGAATAAATTCTAGTTAAAACTAAATTCTCCTGATACTATGTAATGACAAATTATTATTATTCTTTTAACTAAAGCAGATAAACTCTGAAGGACCTAACAGGTAATATTTGTCTATTTTCAGCTCAAACCTGAACGTCCTGGACCCAGTCAGTCATTTTCATCTCTAATTCCAGGTGAGATTTTTAACAGTCAAATTATCTTGCGTTGTGCTGTGTAAAAGTCGATAAATAAAATTCTAGTGACAAGAGAATTGTCGTAAGCATTTCATTCTCATCCTGAGGTCAAATATAATACAGTGATTACCTGCAGTTTATTTTCATGGTGACAACAGATTGAATGAACGAACTCAGAAGAATAAGATGTGGCACAAGGCTATTGTTTAAATGCAAGAGCACACTCTCGAGTCTGTATACAATGTGGAAATTGAATAATATGAAAGAATGGAAGAAATGTTAAAATATAATATGAAAAATATGAGTAAAGTGTTTTTATTAGTTGTATTCGATTGCAAAGCCAGGGCCAGTGCAAGGATCTCATGCACCCACCCCCGGAATCTTTTCATAAGGTAGTATTCATATAAAATACCAATTTTATTGTAACTTTATTATACAATAATGGATCATATGCAATATATGTAAACAATTCAACTAGAAAAATTGAAAATAAATACCATGTATCTAAATACAAATTAGAGACATATCATAATAGATCATTCCATCTTAAATAAATCAATGTTTTTTGCGGCAATTTTAAAATCAACTTGAGATTTTTTTTTGTTAAAAGTTCAATAATTTAACACATTCAAAATTATGGATAAAAAATAATAAATTTTACATAGAGTTTTTTCGAGACTTAGCATAAGCAAAACAAATTCACAGATTTGGACGAAATAAAAAAAAAACAGAATGGCGTTAAAATCCGAAAATTGTTGATCCTTTCATTGTCAGTTGTGCTTAGTTTAATTTATAACGTATATAAATGTAGGTAAAAAAAAAAATGGGAAATGTTGATAAGATAGCGAGGGTTAGAAAACGCTGCCAAACAGCCCTCTCCCGGTCGTAGGGGTAGTAGACACCGTCCCTGATGCTAGCTTATTATTAAGAATGAGAAAGAAAATCGTGCATACTCATCATTATCATCATTAAGATTATCATCATCCTCTTGATTTTGACCAACAAACGGCATAAAGCCTGAGAAGGCGCGTTCGGTGGAGTAATGGATTGAGGAATCGGAGAGCCGAGTTCAAATTCCAGTCGAATCCAATAAATTCACTTACGTGCTAAAACCCTTGGGAAAGATATAAATCCTCTTCTTCTCCCCCCAGCTATGGGTAAATAGCAGGACAGAACGGGTTCTATAGCCTTGGATGGTAACTGGTCTACCGCAGAAAGAAATGGCAACCTACTGCTGCAGGAAAAAATCTGCCTCGTCAGTCATGTATCAAAAGATACATGATCGCCTAAGCGTGTATCACGCATGGCACATAACTGACTGACTGACAGTATTGTGACGCTAAAGGAATTAATAATCGGAGGCCTTGAAATATCTTAGGTGGAAATATGTTTAAGAAAAAAAATGAATTGCCTGAACGGTGACATCTATTCGGAACTAGAGAATACTTTTGTATATGGCCGATTGCAAAAGTAGATCAGTCATACCAGCTTTTGCAACAGACGTTTAGACCTATCAGACTTCATTCTGCTAGTGCTGACATGGAAACGGTGGGTGTGACGGCCTCGGGCATCCATATCGGGAGAGCATCCAATCAAAGAGTGAAATAAAAGTTTAATTTATAGTTAATTTGAATAAAGTGCTTATTTCATGTTTCATCTGTTTTTACATATTTAAAATGTTTTCCTTTTTCAGTACTAACCCTCTACTTGTGTCTTGGGGCATACAATCAAGGACTTGCCTGCGGGCATCACCAGACCTCTGCATGTCACTGTAGGAAGACGGATTCCCAGTGAGAAGACACTTTTTAAGAAACCGCCATGATGGATATTATTTCATCTTAAGCTCTGATATGCCTTAACTCACCAATACTTTACCTGCTGATGTAAAAAAAAAAAAAAAAAAAAAAAACACTGGATATAGTTACTAGTTAATTTCCTTGGGATGCTCGCTGGACTGTGTGGTGCCTTTCACCGCACCTCTGCGGTTAGTTATTTTGCAATGTCCACTTTCCTGTTCAGTGATTAGCAAGCTTATTTCGCTAGATCAATTAGGACTGAGTAATGACTTCGTTCTTTCGGCCTTAGGTTGGCTTAGCAAATCAATATAAGGGGTGTTTCATTAAGACGGATCAGCAGCAAATTGCATAGTTGCTACTCGATTTCACCAATATGCCTTATTATCTCATCCTTCAGCTGTTGAATTGTTGTTGGTTGGCTTGTTGACATAGACCTTACTTTTGAGATGGCTCCAAAGGACGAAAACTAAAGGCGTCAAGTCGCAGGATCATGGTAGCCAATTGACTTCGCTGTTTCGAGAGATGATGCGACCAGGGAACTTATCGTTCAAATTCTGCTTGAACGTCCATTTTCGTAATAGGTTTCGATAACTTTAACACGTTGTTTGATTGTTAATCTTTCCATGGTTAAAATTGTCAAAGACTTAACTTGTTAAATCTGAAAGAAAAAGAAGAAAATCATTAGACGCTTAAACTTAATTCACATTTAAAATCGGTCCAAATTATTGGAACGCCCTCTGTAAGCAACTGTAATCAATTTTTAGCGTCTCCACTACTTACGTTAGTGTGATTTAAACAATAAAAAAGCGTAAAATTAACAAAGATTTACTAAATGTCATTTTATACTCTATTTAATAATTCTACTAATTAGTATTAATCCTTGAGCAACAGTTTAGTGATACAAGTCTTACTAATTAACCCATAGCCGAAGGGAGAAGAGGTGGATTCATACCTTTCCCACAGGTATTTACGCCTAAGTGAATATAACGAACTCAACTGGAACTCTACTTTTTGATTAACAATTCCATGCCATTACTCCACCTGCACATCCAAGCTTACAACACCTGGTAATTCCAAGTGGTCACTCATCTAGATACTAACCAGGCTCGATATTGCTTAACTTCCGTGATGGTACGAGAGTCGGTGTTTCAACGTGATGTGGCCGTAAGTCTTTGACTAATTCTTGAGTTGCTTATTAAAAAGACATTGTGTAGTACAATTAATTGCACGATACACTTCAGTTCGGTATCATTGCCAGAGTGAAGACAAAACAGTCTGTGTTGCTTTCGTTTTCTTTTCTTTTTTTTTTTCCTTTTTTTTTTTTCAAGTTCCATAAAAAGTGGGGTCTATAGGTTCGTGCATATATATTGGGTTAGCTAAAAAATTTCGTTCGCTTATTAAGTAGAACATTTACTTAAAAACCCGAACGAATATTTTGGCCAACCCAAGACTTCTTTGAAATAATATCAAACAAGTTTGTGTCGGCGTCGTGACTGTTAGACGAGTGATTATTTTATTAATTATTTTCTTTATCCAGTATTTGTAGTGGTGCCTCTGATCCTCCTAGGAATTATTGGTGCAGTTTCTTTTTACGCCTGGTAAGTAAAAATATTGCTTCATCGACAATCTTGAGTACCAAATAAAAGGCGGGATACGTAATAAATGAGTGGGTTGAAAAAATCGGAAAATTTAATTAACATGTTTTATATATTTATTATTAAAATAATAATAATAGTCATTATAATAATAATTATAAAAACAACAACGAGTTGAGAAATTATTAAAACATTTTAATTTTAAAATCCACCTTTCAAACTATCTATAACGATAAATTAAATAAATAAACTAAAATTAAATGACCAAAGCTTTTAAATGCTGTATTTTCATGAAAGTTTGCCAGAGTTACAAAATGAGTTAATTTATAATTCAAAATAATAATTTAAAAACTAATGAACTAGAAGAAGAGTGGGAAAAAGTCTAAAGAATTAACAATTGGTGGTTTTGGGAGAACGTTTATTTGCTACCAGAGAGTAGTATCCTTGTAAAATCTTGACCTGAGAAGTGTAGATACACTAGTAACATTTTTTCGAAGTTTTCGGCAATTTTGACCAAGGCTCACCTGGTGACAGATGATGCAATAGGGCGCAGTAGGGGTAAAAGTGTCCTAAAAACTGGTGTCATTTTACGAAGACTAATACTTGGAGTGGAAAGGATGTTAGATTTTGGAACCTACACAAATATTTATCTGCTGTTGCTGCTGCTGGTGTGTTTGTTTGTTTGTAATCTGGCTATATTGCTTTTATACTGAGTTTTTAGTCTTATTGTAAACTTAGAAAACTACGGAAATTGAAAAGGTCTAAGCCAGCACCCAAATTGGAATACGATAGACTCTTGATAGGCCTGAACAGGTTTTTTTTTATGAGAGATCGGCATTTGCACATGACACAGCACATCTCCATTCTCAACGCCACCGATGTTGTCCAAGGGAAAAGCAGAGGCCATTACAGCTTGGCACCGTCGTCATCGCAGAAGTTGCCAGAACGAAATTGAATATGACTCCGGCTCCAGATTTGAATTCAGTTTTCCTTCTCCTAGTTTGGTTGTCAACCATGACTACAGAGCCCAGACTGCCCTACTATTTATCCATAGTTGGATGTTTTGTATTCACTTCAGGGATTTTCCTTCTCAAGGCTATAGACCCCATTTTGTCAAACTATTTACTCATAGTTTGGGGTAGAAGTGATGGATCCATTTCCCAAGTACATATTAGTATGTATTGAAATATAATGAACTCGACTGGAATTCAAGTCGCAATCCTCCACCGTGCCTCTCTCATATATATATATATATGTGTGTGTGTGTGTAAATAAAGAGAGAACAGGAAAAACTATTCTTAGCCAACGTGTTTCGTACTTGGAGGGACTTTATCAAGACAATGTAAGTTTTTTGACCTTTCCACCACTTGATGACTGTTCATTAACGTTTTCAAGGACGAATATGTAAATAAAAAGAGACAAGAGGAAAAACTATTCTTAGCCGATATGTTTCGTCCTTGCAAATGTTTATGAACGTTTTTCAGGTGGTTGAAAGATCAGTCAAAACATGTGGAGTACGCAATGTATCATAATTCAAATTTCTTGAATATTACTCGCTGAATTCTTGCTACATTTTGAATTATGACCGTTCTCAAATTGAAAAGCCTTGATAAACCAATGACATCCTCGCTTTTGTATATAATCACGTGCAAAAAAATAAATCCTACATTGTCTTGATGAAGTCCCTCCGAGAACGAAACGCGTTGGTTGAGAATAGTTTTTCCTCTTGTCTCTTTTTATTCATTTTCTTCTTTTTACAGATACACTAACTGAAAATAATTCATTGATAATCCATATCAACTCTATGAAAATTTTAAGGGTTTCTATGTTCAACGTTTCAGATTTTGATTAAATTTTACTATGTGACGGTGTCCAACAGAAACGGTAAACCTGAAAATAGTAAAAAGAATAAAGATTTCTGGCTTCAGTTTACCTCTTTATGTTGGTACCTCTGTTGAGGAAAGTGTGTGTTTGCGTGTTGTTGTATTAGAAACACGTGTGTAACTCCTGGTAGAATATTAAAAGGTCCAACTACAAGAAAATTGCTGGACTTGAATTAAGTCCAACTGAAGATAAAAAAAGACAAAAAAAATGATATATATAATATAAACAAATATATGTATTAAACAAAATAATTTTACAATGAACAATAATATTTGTGTGTGTGTAAACATTGGTGTCTGTACTTAGGTGAATGTTCGTACGTACGTGTATGTGTGTATAATGTTCATGGCGTCTCCCACAAATGGAAAGACGCGGATCTTCTAAATGAGCTTACATTATAGTCGCTGAAATGAAAAAGAGAACGAGGCGAGAAGTCATCCAGTATTTATAGTAACAATTTGAGAATTAAGGAGGAGCTAACTCCGACACCTCCGAAAAAACGATACCTAAAGTTTAAAATTAATTTTAAAACTTTTTCCTGGAGCATTTTAATTTTAATTTCAGGCTAATAGATTAAATTTAATATTTCCAAAAAGAGAAATAATTTGCTGTATTACTTCAAACCGAATTTAAATTGATTGGAATGATTTTTTTAATCGTTAAAATCGGCTATATGGACAAATATTTCAACATAAAATAATTTTCTTTTATTAAAAATTTCAACCAAAATTTCCAAAATTCTAAAAAATATATAATTCAATAATCCTTTGGTTTTTCTTCCTAATAATAACAAAGATTTTGACAAAATGTATTTTTTTTTTTTGTTAAGTTGGGGGCATTTTTCCATCGTGGATGCTCGTTTTTTTAGCAAATATTTGTAGGTTAACACGCAATTTATTTGGACTGTGCTGGTTAGTAAGTTTTTTTCTTTTTTTTTTTTTTTTTTTTTTTTGTTACAGTAATTGATTGAGAAACTCTCAATAAACAGACGGGCGAATGACTCGAACTGTGCGGCAGCTTTCTTATATCTTATCCTTAAAGCACGACTCCACCCTTCCATAAGGTCTTTTATTTTTGCTAATGTAATCACCGTTTTGTATATATTCTCTTGTTCCATTCCTTAAAGTAAGTGGAGATTCCAATACCGGCGGAAAGCATTGAAGCTACCAAAGCCCGATCCGGAAACTGAGCTGCCTGGAAAATACAAATTGTCAAATTTATGTTCAATAAACATAAATGGTAACAGAGTATTGATGCCTCCATCTCCAAGCCAAAGAAAAGAATCTCGTGAACGAAATAGCTGTGAGTCTGAGGTGACCACTGCTGATAATATTTACGATCTACCGTAAGTGTTAAAGAAATTGTTCGACCAATGATCATTATTTGTTCTGTTTCAGAGTCCGGTGTAAAGCTAGAAATTGGAGCTAGCTTAAAATTTCTTGAAGTAATCTAGTCTACCCAAATTTTCTATATCCTGAAAAGAATTATTACCGTATTTGCCAGACTATTGGATGCACCCACGCATTGAACACACCCAGATTTTGGCATGGAATATCTCGGAAATAAAATACACACACCCCAACCAAAAGAAAATCAAAATTATAACCTTACCTTTATGCGACCTTCGCACTAACCATGAAGAAACACTTACAGTATTAGCCTAAATTATATTACTGGTATTTTTTTTAATAGAACCGAGGTAAGATTCAATTACCTGGACAGTTTTTGGAAAAGAAGAATTTTAGTACATTTCATACATTTATTGAAACTTCTTTTAGTTGTTTTTCAGGGAGCAATATCGGCACATACAGTAAATTCATAATAGTTACAAAGAAATTTACTGGTATTGGTGAACACTGGTACATAGGTATTTACCGGTGCGCCCACCTCCCAACCAGATGTGACACAAGGTCATTTTAAGGCGGGTTTTTTCGGCAGTACCGTGGAAAAATTTACAAACCCCCTCGACACTCCCCCTTTTGAGGACGCATCAGACGCGGGCCAATAAACTCACCTCTCTCTTGAGGTAGAGATAAAGCATGCGGATGCTCCCCTGGAACTTGGACTTAGTATTTTTATAAATGATCAAAATGCCATATGGTAATAGGAAAAAAAAAAAACAAACAGAAATATGGTACTTGTTGGTAAATGAAGTCCCATACCATACATGCAGTAAAGGTATTTCCAATGCCTGTATATCAAGAAAAACACACACAAAGCAAGCAGCAATATACTAGTCAAAGCAAATATTTCTGTAAAATTTGGTATTTCTACAGAACAAGCAGCAAAATATTGTGTTATTCCATAAATTTCTTTTTCCTGGGTGAATTTTTCTTGATATCATGTTTGCTCACTTCCCGGAGCCCTAGATTCAGTGCTAAGCTCTATGCGCGCATTGATTGCATCTGAACCTCACTTTTTTTATTGTCTACATGTCTCATACATGATACTGCTGTATTGGACGCAGGGTAATATTTTGGCGCATTTATTTTTAAATCCGCGTTCAATAGGCCGGTAAATACGGTAACAGATTTTAAGTTAATAAAGAAACGTCCTCGTTTGTTTTAGTTCAGAAAGTTCCTCTTACGAGAAAATTTGAAATTTCGTTGATCAAACAGCGTTACTGTCGGTTAAAATTTATGAAATGTTCATCTTAAATTGTTGGGGGCTTCCTGCCTAACCTTTTATTCGTTGTGTGTAAAGTGGTGTGGTGTAATGGATAATGGCTCAGAATGAGAAACAAGAGAGCCAATTTCGAATTCCGGTCAGGTTCGTTACATTCACTTAAGCGCAAATACACTTGGGGAAACGTATGAATCCATCTATTTTCCCTCCAGCTAAGGTTTGAATAGCAGGACAGACTGGGTTCTCTAGACTTGATTAGCAACCAGTCAATTGCAGAAGGGAACTTGCAATCTACTGCGGGAAAATCTTCTGCCTAGTCAGTTATGAATTGAAAGGGACATGATCGCCCAAGCGGGTATTACATATGAGTGTGGAAAGTCAGCAAAATGATTATCATTATTTTCTCTTTTTAGCTACATTTTAGTTGTTGCTGCTGCTGGGAATTTTCACGTGGTGTGCTTTTTGTTATTTGGTATTTTTTTTTTTTTTTCAATTCTGGAGTGGCGCCGCCAGTCCATGCGATTCGATGAAGATCCTAGAGGATTCATTCGATCAAAGCCATTATTTAATCATTGATAAGAGTCCATATTCTGACAAGGCTATTTAAAAACACTTTATAGTTAACGTTTTGGCTTTGTAGCATCTTACTGTATTGAACAAAACTCCTCCAAGCACAACTTATTTTATGTCCAATTTCCATCTCTATACTAAAGTTGTATGGATCAAGCGTATTTGAAATGTTTAGTATTTCATTCTACATTCTGAATTTTTATGGATGTGCCATCATTGCTTTCATTCTGATTCCAGATCAGTTGTTTTAGAAATTGACTTCTACTACTTGGAACAAGATATTTTTTTCTTTTTCTTCAAGATCATTCTTATCTAAACAATGAATCTTTATCAGCAATGGTACTCTCTCTCTCTCTCTCTTTATCAGTAAACTGGCCTCAGAAGCGAAAGCAGGAACACTATTTTCTGAGATTAGTTTAGGATACAATACATAATGCTTAAATAATGAATGTTCATTTCTTATGTTTTTGTGCATATGCAGAGCATAATAAAAGAGATTAGATTGGGACTCTTTTGTTTACTCCTTGTCATACTCTTGATAAAGTTTTCTTCATATAGTAGCATATCAACTCCATATAGATCATTTAATGCCTTAATTTTATTGGAAGCACTAGTAATCTTTTTTTACAAAAATATATTTCTGCTAATTTTTTTACTATTAAAATATATTGCTGGTATTTTTACTATAAATGTATTTTTATATATTCATAATGTTTTGACCCTGATTTTTAAGTATTTGCCCATAGTTGCAAACCTAACAGGTGCTACCTGAAAGCTCCCAATCAGAGGTCTTGCTGCAGGATGTAGCTTATCATCATACCCAGAAAACACCTGATGAGGTTTTAAATTTGATATTAGTTATATTAATTATATTATCGGCCTGTAACCAGCATTCAGCACTTCAAAAAGTTTTCTCTCAACAATCCAGGAAAGCTAAGTATTTCGAACTATCTCACTTCATCTACTTTTGAACAAATGCAAACCATATATCACTTCAGGGACAACAAACTCTCTTACCTTTTGTCTTAAAACATTTTTTAATATTATTTTGTGTCAGATCATTTAATCTGTTGTATGAACATTTCCACTTTATGACAAAAAGTTAAAACTACGAACTTTAAGAATTTGGATTTATTTTCCTGAAATGAGCTACTGACACAAATTTAAGCATGTGAATTCCTTATCTTGTTTTGCTAAAATTACTTGTGTGTTTCATGATCATCCTTCATTAATCTTCTGTTTGTTAAATCAACTATTCATTTTAACCCCTAATCCCACAGCTCTATAATGATTTCAGAGTTTCACCTCCTCAGCATTACTGTTATTATATAAAGGACAAAGGACTACAGGGTTTTGTTGACTTCAGTTTTCCTTATTGAAATAGATACTTTCAAAATATATGTTTTTTTTTTCCTTAATGAAAGCAAAAAAAAAAAAAAATTAAAATTTACCCAAAAAGGAATTATGCAATTTAAATGAAATTTTCAGCATTCATTAATGAACAAACTTAACACTGAACAGATTATTCTATTAGGGTTGAAGTTCTTGCTGGTGTAAAATTACTCACCATTTATATTATCACCCTATAACTAGCACACAGCACTTTAAAGAATTTTCTCACAACAATCAAGGAAAGCTAAGTATTTCAAACTAACTTCATCTACTTTTGAACAAATGTAAACCATATATCACTTCAGTGAGCAATGAACTCTCTTACCTTTTGTCTTAAACATTTTTAATATTATTTTGTGTCAGATCATTTAATCTATATCTAGAATTCTCAAAATGTGTGTATGATTGGATGTTATTTATGCATTTCCATAGTTTTCATTCGATTTCGATGAAGTTTTTTTTGTTTGATAGATAATTCTCCAGTGCCAGTTTTGTGTCCAAATTGGCTGGAAAAAATTACAACTTTGAAGGTGAAAAAATAAAAAAAATGATTTTTTACACTCTGCACAAAAATCAAAGGCAAAATTTAATGTCTGTGAAAAACAGCATACAATCAATTTAGAGAGTTGAAATCTAACGCAGGAGATTATTAGAATTATAAAAAAAAATTATATTATAAATAAAAATTGTATATTATTATTATTATTATTATTATTATGGTCCATGGAAGAGGTTCCTTCCTTGCAAGATTGAGAATGCAAAAACGACCCTTTTCAGGGCCACACACCATTCAAATTGTTAAGCCCTCATTTAAGGATGTGCCTCAGTTGCACCCATTTGTTGTTACTAATATTGATTTCTGGGTGGGCTGACTTTAAACTTAAACTGCTCCAATCGAACAGCAAAAATTCCCAGTAATGAAACACCTGGTTGAAGACATGTTATACTGCTATTCTGTTCTATGGACATTTCCTCTTTATGATGATATGTTAAAACTACAACCTTTAAGAATTCTAATTATTTTTCTGAAACAAGCTACTGACACTACTTTAAGCATATAAATTCATGAATAAATTCCTTGTTTTGTTTAAATTATCTATGTGTTTCCTCATCATTATCATCCTTCATTAATCTTCTTGGCGTGGATAAATCAACTTGATTTTAACCCCTAAGCCTCACACCACTATAATGCCATCATTACACCCCTTATCAGAACAAAAGCCAAATTGGGTCATTAGAAGTTGACTATCATTGAATGGTGAATCTGGTTAATACAATACTCATTAGTACTTTCACTATAAAGGATTCAATTACAATTCCTCTGTATATGTGTGGGTCTTCAGGATTACCTTTTTGTTTCCATAATGCATGATATAACTGCTTTAGGAGGTGCTTATGAAATTGAGGAATTTATTTTTAATTAGGTTGGGGGTAAAGTATGCTGCTTTCAAAAACTTTTTTCTTATAACTTCCTTGATTTTATTCTTGTATTTATAAGAAAAAAATAATTGGTCAACATGTTTCACAGAAGATTCATGTGTATTTTGAAGATAATTTAATTTCAAGATTTCATTGGTTAAAAGAAAAATTGGTGGCAATGTTTAACCTTTGTGCATGCATAAAAAGTTTTTGAAAATGATGGTTATTTCCTTGACACAGCTATTACTTTATACACTTTTGACTTCCTTGGCACTGATTAGAATTTTAATAAAATTCAAACAAGTGAAAGTGGATTTATACATTTTCTTCATTCTTGATAATTAAGAAATGAAGCCTAAATAGCACTTTGAGACTGGAGGGTACATATTTTTCTAACAAGATTTCTCAACTATTCAGGCCAGTAGATGGAAATAAATAAATATACAGATTTAATAATAAAAACACAGCATCTACTCAAATATGAGTATCCATTAAAAATAACATCTAAACAAATGAATTAAAAGTATATGGATTTTAATACATTTCCTAAAAAATTGTCTTTGTTTATGTTAGGATACAAAACAAAGCTGATATTTCGAGGATCAAGAAAGATGAGTTCAAAAGCATTATTTGGGCTTTGTTTGAACAGAAGGTCCTATATAGCCGGGTGATCAAAGCACGTCATATCTAATGAGGGTTTCCCCCTAATGGACACAGCCCTGAATCCTGGTGGAGGAAGCACATTTTTCTAACAAGATTTCTCAAATATTCAGAATGGTAGATGTAAAAAAATATACTGTTAAATGATAAAACAGAGCATCTAATCAAATATGAGTATCCATTAAAGATAACATTTAAACAAATAAATTACAAACATTAAATATATATATATATATATATATATATATATATATATATATACATATACATTTCTGATATGTCCCGGAAAGTAACCATGTAGTACATGGTAGCAGTAATCGACCAGTACTCGTTGTAGTCACAGGTAATAGGTGTAGACCAATAGGATAGCCAATGGCATAGTCCAATGGGTGTCGTCATAGACTTGAACTCTGTCATACCTACACATCCATCTGTATTTATGACAAACACCAGCTAATCATATTCCAGTGAGGGGGAACTCAGATGTATGCATATTCCATTATATCAATTTCTTTTATATGTATGTATTTATATATAAATATATATCGTTTATATTTATCTTATATAACTATATATATTTTATATATATCTTATATATCATTATATCATATACAAATATATCTCTTAGATGTGTATATATATATATATATATAATGCACACATATATATATATATATATATATACACACATATATATACATATATATATACACACACGTGTATATATATATATATATATATATATATATATATATATATATATATATATTTATTTATTTATTTATTTATGAATAAAAATGACAATAGGAAAACTGAAAATAATGTCAGTATTTGTCACTTGTGGAGAATATTGTCATTATATCTGTGTTGATGTATTTTCAGTTAACAATATGAAAATAACGTTTCTCTACATTCCAGTTGCTAGGTACATTCTGTTTTTGTTTTTATTAGTTACCTTGTTCAATTAAATTCATTTTGTATTTTGCTTTGATAAAGTCCACATTAGACGAAACGCATCAGCAATTACTAGTTTTCCTATTGTCATTTTTATTCATAAATATTGTCTTCTCTACTGGTTAAATCGGAGAAATTTTCATATATATATATATATATATATATATATATATATATATATACATATATATATAAAATCTTTTGATTTTTTTTATATATATAATTTTAAATGTTTTTCTTAACTCATACTGAAAAGTTCTCAACCCCATCAAAAAGGGTGTCGTAAAAAAAAAATTATGATGGGATGAGACCCTCTTCAGTATCTTAGAAATATTTTTCACTGTAATTAGTCATCTCAAGTTAACTGTTTCCCTCTTCATCTAACAAAGCATTAGTTTATACATTGAATGTATTTTTTTTTCATTTCTATTTACCAGGAGCACATATGAGGGAGATACTCAGCCAGTGTATGAAAATTGTGACATTTCATTTTATGAAAACTGTGATGTCTCACACTATGTCAACTTGAGATGATCATACAATGCATATATCATGGATGGTAATGCTACTAGCTAACAGCAAATGCAATCAAAGTGGACTAATATTTTAATTGATTTCCTATGATGATAGTCAACTACAGACTAACCTACTACCGCTCCCAACAAAAAAGCAAACTAAAAAACAGACTCTGAGTAAATATATATAAGAGATTTGCTACCACATGTATCAATTACTAATTAATCAGCAAGACAGATTAACTTCAATGTTAACATGTTCAAAATGCATGGTTATGGGGTTCATCATTTCTCTTGAAATGCAAAACCCAGCAATAATAAAAAAAAAAAAAGATATTGAAATTTTTTTTTTTAATAAGTGTTTATAAATTTTGAAAATTTTATCTTTTTGAACATTGTTCAGATGAAATTTTTATCAATACTTTTCACCATGAATAATGCTTGTTTCATCATTTTTTAAGGATCCATCATAATCTTTTAATCTTGTATATGTGAATTATATTTCACATACACACATAATTCATTGTTTACTTTGCTTAATTTATGACATCTTATTTTTCTGGTTAAGACTTGGATGAAAGAATATTAAATTCTGTATGAGTTTGAATTAACTTTTATTTTTTTTATCTTCAAAATAAAATATTTAAACAAGTGAAAAAAAATTGAAATATTCAACTTCTTCCTGTGGGTGTGTTGTGTATTTTTTTTTTTAAATATACAAAAAAAATTTATACAGTTATATAAAAAAATAGCCAACCTTTTACCCTGCTGAATAAAATCAAAAAAGGTTGAACCTTCTCAGATTGCAACAAGAGAAATAAAATGGCTTCTGCTACCTGTTGCTTAAGAATTTTTTTTCTTACACTAAAGAAAGCTGAAAGTATCTTGAATCTTGGATTTCCAGAAGGAACACCTTACCCATCTTGAGAGTTAAGGATTACTTTCTTTTTCTGCTCATAAATATGATAATAAAGATAAAGATGTGAAGGAAAGCTATATATATATATATATATATATATATATATATATATATATATATATTACACACACACAAATTCTAAATGTAAACATTGAAAAGATGGAGTAAGTAGTCTGTTTTTTTTTTAGACTGACAAATGAATATAATTGTATATAGCTGATTATTTCTGCAGTTTAACCATCGACCATTTGGAATAGACAAAAGTTCTTTTAGTTAAAATGGACTGTTTACTGCTTTTTGTGACTGGAAAATAGCCAATCAGATCAGTTTTCTTGTCAATAATGACAGCCACTCCTCTAGCTGAACTCATGATGATCCTAAAGCCATCATTTGTGTCCTTAAAGCATTGTTTGAATAGAAATTGTCAGTAGTCAAGCCAATCCTTGAGTAATTATGGCTGGTCGATGTCATTGGTGGTGGATATGTAGAGAAAGAAGCTGTAGTGGGTAGGTGGTATACAGAAGAAGAACGGCTCCAGTCATCTTTAAAAATCTGAATGGTCAGTTCTGATACCAAATTTGAGAGTCTGTTGTGCACATGGGCAAGGACCATTTGTTCATCAGCATCTCTTCGTACACGCACTTGAAGTGTTCCAACCTGCAAAGCAAAATTGGTTATAATTGTCAAAATAGGTTTTAATTCATAAAGTTGTTAATCAGTCAAATACTGAAAGAACAAGAATATTTAAAGTTTAGTTCTTTTTTTTTATGTTACAAGCATAAATCAAGAAGTGATAGGTAAAATTTTTCTATGCAATGATGTAAACATAATAGAAGTGGGTAAATTTTCATTTTAACACCCGAGTGCTAATATCCCTTCAATATTTTTCCCAAATAGTCTTATTTCCATGCAAATGTATATGCTGAACTCAAATTAACAATTAGATATTAAAGAAACCTACCTTTTTGTATGTTAAAAACCCCCAAAAAATCGGACTTTTTCCTGGTCTTTCGTCGGCCATTAGCGGCTTATTGATATGTAATTCAGTGCTGAAATCTGTCAGTGGATGTATACAATTTGGGCCTATTTACTCCCTTCACAGTAATTCCTTGTAGTTAACTTTCAAATTAGGGTTAGGTGTTTTTTTTTTTTGGTTATTCTTTTTTTTTTTTTTTTTTTTTTTAAAGAAGAAAGTTAACTTTCAAATTAAGGTTAGGTGTTTTTTTTTCTTTTGTTATTGTTTTATTTGTCAATGTTTACATATATTTGAAAGTTAACTTTATTCTTAAATTAAGTAAAAAAAAAAAATAAAATCGCTTTACGGAAACGTGTACTAATTTCTGAAAGGAAATGGTTCAGCAGTAACTGATACTCGGGTGTTAAAATGAAAATTTACCTGGAAGTGTGGATAAGAATTTATACCAGAGAGAAAAAAAAGCTTCTCCTCATACAAATGTTTTATAAAAAAAAAAAGGACTTCTTTCTTTCAAAGGATATCAAAAACAAATTCTCATTCTCTATATCTATCCCTCCTTTGCCGAATGAAGAAATAAAATTTTTTACATATTTATTTTAACATAATTCATAGCATTTAAACTAGCTACTGCAGAGGGCTCTTGATTGGACCTTCATCACAATAGGCAGAGAGAAGTAGAGGTGATAGGAAACAGACTACAAAAGAACTCAAAATTGATCACTGCATTTAAGTATTGAA
The DNA here is from genome assembly GCA_903632075.3 of Acanthosepion pharaonis. Classification (NCBI taxonomy): domain Eukaryota; kingdom Metazoa; phylum Mollusca; class Cephalopoda; order Sepiida; family Sepiidae; genus Acanthosepion; species Acanthosepion pharaonis. The sequence goes on from CAHIKZ030005392.1 coordinate 1,081,339, forward strand.
TTAATACTTAAGCTTACCTTTTAAAAGTTCAATGATAATTCTTCTGCTGCCACTTAATTTAAAGACAATTTGATGTATGTAGGTCCTTACTTTCCATACAAACAATTATTTTTATTTCATGGGTGACTTTTGCTGGATTTCACAATTAATTTTGATTATTCCCAAATTTATTTCCAAGTTATAAAAATTGTTATCGTACAAAAAAAAATAAAAATTGCCAAAAAACAATTGCAGTAACAAAAACTTGGTAATCCAAAATTTCAAGATTGTGGGTCTGGATCTGGCCAAGAATGTTTTTAATTTGCTCACAGAGTCATCCTGATTCCAAAATGGTATATGTTAAGCTACAGCCTCTAGGGGGTAATATTGAAAAAGTGTGACACACTAACATTCACATTTATTATACAGATTATATAGTCCCTCTGCAACCTTTCTTAAAAAAAACATTAATCTGTGTATGATAAAAACAAAATTTTTATCATAATAAAATTTAAATTAAATAATAAAAATAATATTATATAAAATAAAATAATAAATAATGTAATAAAATTTAATCATAAAAACGAAGATGCTAATACAAATAATTTATGGAATGGTCTTAAACAACAATTTAACTTGCTACTTTGATTAGCAAAAAAATGATTAAGTAATAGAGCTTACCAAAACTCCAAAAGATAGAGTCCAGAAGTGTTCATGACGGAATTCTAGAACACCATCCAAAGTTGATGCTTCTCGCAATAATTTGTCAAGTTGTCCAATGATGTGAGAGGGACTCGTCTTAAAAAGAGTGGGGTCAGGGAGAAAAGTTTCAATAATTGCATTATTTTAAAAGTACTTTCAAACTAAATATTTTTTTTCGTATTAATTAGATTGATACAATTACAATCTCAAATATGCTAAACAAATTTCATTATTATACACAATAGTATTACAGACGGAAACCCCAGTATCTGTCCACAATGGCATATGATAAAAATGGGTCATTCAAAATTATTTCCTTAATTTTAAGGTCAAAGAACAGACTGGCTTAAAAAACAAATAATGCATCTGTTGTAACCTAGGGAAGGTTACTGAATAGAATAATCACACAAAGGTTGGGGCACCTCGAGGTGGTGTAATGGTTAGCAAGCTTGTCTTGCTAGCACAATTATGACTGAGTAGTGAGTTCGATCCTCACTGGGTGCCCCATACTTTCGGCCTCATGCCACATCTGAGCTACACTTGGAAAATCACTAATCACACAAAGGTTGGTAATGAACAATAATACTTAGATGATAATAATATAATACTTAGGACAAGAACAACATGTATAAAATTTGCCAGCGACACATAAAAGAAGTAGTTAACTGCTAGTGAATCAAGTGAATTCCACAATGAATCTCCAACTGCAGACCAACATACAGTATTTACTACTGTATTTATGTGAATGGGGACATACCCATTATCATCCATAGGTATGCTACAACAGCCTCAAAACTAGGAAGGTGAGAAAATGTGTGACACTGATAATTCTCCTTTTCATTTTGGGTTGAAATCTTGCCATGGATCTAATGGACTGCAATTCTCATTAGGTGCCTTCTATTTGTAGCCTTGTGGCAAATTAAACCAAATGTAATCAATAAATTATAAATTAATAGTATCAACCTACAGCAGGAAAATTACATGTCACAAAGAGAAATCAAAATTTCCCTGAATGAGTTCTGAAGATTGAAATATCTTAATTTTTTTCTTTGTTTTTTTTTTATCATTTCACCCCAAGCAAAGCAATAAAGCCAGTAAGACACAAGAGAAAAAACATTGAAGAGAGAAAGAACAAGAATTAAGAAGACAGAAGATAACTGACATTACATTTAAATTTTTGAAGATCAAAGTTGACTGGAAAGCAAGAAGCCAGAAGAGAGTTCTACAAGTGAGTTGGCAGTGACAAGAGTCAGGAAATAATTTTATATTTGCTCAGAAAAGTAAAAAAAAAAAAAAAAAAAAAAAAACCAGCAGAATTTGAAGTACTTGCTATCACTTTGTAAAATTAAATTCTTAAAGAAAAAGGAGTGCTTTTTTTTAAACCAAGCCACTTGAAAGCCACTTGAAAAGTAGGAAAAAAAACTCAAATTCATTAAATTATTTACATTTATTCTTTAATCCTAATTCAGTTTCTCTACATTGGAAAGGAAATGTTTGAAATTTTCAGATTTGCTTCTGTTGTCCAGAAATAAACATTTTTAAACAAAACACTTATAAGCTGAATAACTTATAAACTGCCTCAAAGTGGATGAACAGAGAATTTAGTTTATCTTCTTTTTTTTACCTTATCTTCTACTGTATTCTCTATTATGTTTTTAACAAGTTTTTTTTTAACAATGAGCAGTTTTTATAACCTGACAGCTGTAAAAAAAAATGTGTTCCATTAGTTTATTGACAAAAAGCAAAAAAAAAACCCACAAAAAACACAGCATTGTTGTACTTTGATTAAATCATGCTTTAATAGAAGTGGTCATGACTTTTCCATTCTTCACTCTAGACAATGTCATGTGTTGAGCTTACAAAAAAGATAAAGATAAGTAGAGCTGTCCTGTTTACTTTGAAAGGTCATTGATCAAAATAATAAGAAAGGAAAAAAAAAAACGTGTTACCTGTAGAAGTATTTTCCCAGTGTACATACTCATTGGAAACATGGTACCCCAAGTCATCAAGGCAATGGAAACAGCAGCCAACGTATCAGCAGCATAATAATTCCTGGGGAAAATAGAGGGAAAAAAAAACAATCAAAATTCATGAATTAAGAATGTGAAAATGTTAAGTGTTATCATAAACCTACTGTGTATTTTTACAAGAACTCTAGAACATTTAACAATCAGATTAAAGAATGAACTAGAAATTAGAATTGAGCTTCTTTTTATGTTTCTCTAAAAATGTAATAAATGCTGAACTGTAGACTCTTCTCAAACCATTAAAAAAAGGTATTTTTTGTAAATTTCTAAAAGTAACAAATGCCTACAGTAATAGGGTCAACCATTTTATAAAATATTACCAATAATTTTCAGAGTGATTATTTAATGAACAGCATTCCATGTGCTATTTATCCCCATCTCATTTGTATCTCAAGGTTCATCATGTTTTTATCTTATCATTAGTTCATGAAATTTAAGAGCAAAACTGATACTACACAGCGATTGAATCAATCTAAAAAGCAGACTCCAATATATTGAAAAGGCCAGCACTTTTTCTACTCTGTGTGTGTGTGTGTGTGGAGGGGGAGGTATGAAACACAGTAACTACAGCTTTATTATCAACCACAGATATGGAAGTACCTAATAGCTATAATTCCTATCCAATTTTACAGCCCTCCTGAAGACTGGCTTCATTTTGTACACTTAATCTACTGATACTATCTTTTAAAAGTTCCTATGTACAGTGTGCACACTTTCTACAATATCTGTTACTTTCAGCTTATGGCATGCATTACTTTGCCACTGTAGATGCTCTACTATGCTGGATTTCAACATACTGCTTCAAATCATTTTTTTTAGTTAGCTCAGTTTTGGCTCACATCTGAACAGCTCTGAACAATAAGAATTTCGCATACAGGAGGACCTCATTATCGGCAGTAGATTCTCACACACAAAAGAATCAAGTGTTGAAAAAAGAAAAAAAAAACTTTTCTTCTCTGTTGACACTGTGTATCTCAGGCAACATTTATATAACATAATGTCCAGTCCTCCAGGGCCCTAACAATCAATGCGTGCGTCCCCCAGCGGTTGCTTCTTGGACTAACCATCATTTTCTTTTGCATAAATGATCTGCCTCTGATTGTGGGTGACAAATTATTTTCCATTCTACTGCTCCTTTCTCACAGATGAAATACAGCAAGCCTCTCACTGCTCTATCACCATTTCCACAGAAAGTGCTCAAAGGAACTACATTCCTTAGTTCAACCAGTTCTAACCTTTACAGATAGGACCCACATGCTATGCACATTCAAAGAAAACCACCCTTATTCCTGTTGTATTACATTTGTGAGATGTAAGTTTCAATCAAGCAGCTTCTTCCTGTGAACTGCTGCTCTGTGGAACCAACTCTTAAGAGGGTGTTTTCCCAATCACTACAATCTTAACCTGTTCAAGTCTAGGATTGTTATTTTTCCCAGATATCCACATAAACTGTGGCCCCCAAGCTTTGTGCTGGGTGAACATCAAATCTCTTTATCAATGCCTTTGATTCTTAATTGGGTGACAGTGCCATCTGGGAGGCTCACCTGTGATAACAATACTAGTTGTTTGTCTTTGATAACTCTTCCATTCAATCTTGTTATATAAAAAGAATGTTAAAATTTTATTAAAAGGGAAAATACAAAACATTTTGTGAACTGCTGCAATGTAGAACAGACTCCTGAGAGGATGCTTCCCTGATCCCTACAATATTAATATCTTCAAGTCTAGGGTCAACTGCTATTCATCCTACGTATCCTCATAATATGAACCTCTTGCTCTCCTCCACCACTGTATGCCCTTACAACAACCCCATTTAGCAACTCTACCTTGAGTGTCACTTGGACTTTGTATTGGCTAAACAATAGTAAAAAAAAAACTATATCATCGATTTTTAAAAGACAAATGTGAGTTTAAAGGGTATTGGGAAGGTTAATAGACAAATGATACGTTTTCTTTAAAAATGAATTTTTCCTCTTTACTTGTTTAAAGTGTTAAGAAAAAAAAACAGTTTAAATGGAATCTTTTTTTTTTCAATGAACTGAAAACAATGAAATATTTTGTGAATTGAAATGATGAAATATTTCCATTCAATTTACAAAGATCAAGTAATAAAGAGATTGAAAACTGGAGGCAAATATAGATGTGCTTACTTTGTGTCAATGAGGATGTAAGTGATGAATAGGGCAATTGCTCCAGCAAATGCAATCAGGGCAAATGGATTCAGGCGAGGCAGAAGCAATTTACTGAGGCCAGGAATCACATGACACAGACTGAAAAAAAAAAAAAAAAAATGGAAAATGCATAGTTACTGAACTTGTCATAATCTCATACAAGACAAAATGAGAAGAAGTAAAAATAAAGAAATTATACTGTACCAATCTATCAAATAGAAAATCTGTCTGCATTGGAAATTAGTATTCAAAATCCTGGTTGCTTGGAAACATGCACTGATCTCAGCCACACAACACTTCCGTTACTACATAATGAGCATAAAAAATACTTCTTTGGGCCCAATGCTCATTGTATTCAAGAACATTCTGGATGATTCATAGTTGTTGAAATCTACCATGTTTTTGTTTTATATACTGAGTATCTGCACAGTGAAGTAATGGATAGCCGCTCGGATTGATGAATTGAAGATCCGAGTTCAAATTCCAGTCGAACCCATTACATTCACTTACGTGCTAATACCCTTGGAAAAGGTATGGATCCTCTTCTTCTCCCCTCAGCTATGGGTAAATAGCAGGACAGACCAGGTTCTATAGCCTTGGAAGAAAGAAATGGCAACCTACTACAGGAAAAATCCCACAGAAAGAAATGGCAAACTATTACGAGAAAAAAAAAATCTGCCTTGTCAGTCATGTATCAAAAGATCACCTACGCGTGTATCATGTATGGCATATAACTGATTGATCTGCCCATCATGTCTAACTATTTTTATACAACTTTGAGTAGCTGGTTTTTTAGTTCAGAATTGTCCTTCTTATAGGAATGGTTGCCAATCATGGCTAGAGAATCCAGTCTGCCTTACTATTTAATACCTAATACACGGTTATATATGCTAACAATAAAATAGCATACATATTTGTATACTGGTATCTATGATGAAAAAAATGTTGAAATATAATCAAATGAAAGTGTTAGGTCACACACACATCAATAATTTTTAGCTTAGAAGAATTTGGTGTATTTGATTTCCTGCTATTACCAATGTTTGTTTTGCTTGTGAAGATGGCATGGGACATCTGATATGGAACATCTGTCTATATTTTTGAGATGGGCACTTGTAAATATTTATACTACTTGGACTGTTATCCTGGTCTTTATTGCCATACTCATGACGTTTCAGCTATTGTACGCTCTGGCCTTCTTCAAGTGATTTTAGTTGTAATTTTGAACTGAACCCCTTATTTAGTCCAATGGGATAGATTGTTCTAATTCCACATGCCATGTCTCTGGATATCTCAGTTTCAGTTAATTCCCCTTGGTAACTCAATTCTCCTAGTTTTTGTTCACCTCTGCTGTAGCTAGGTATTGAACTCACAGCTCTTTGGGCCAAGTCACTTTTGGATCATTCAACCAAAACCACCGGCAAGTTATATTGGAAAAATAGGGAAACATTACAAATGCATTGGGTTAATGTGGATGGTGTAATTTAAGAACTGTTTATTTTCTTTCTTTCTGTTTCTTATTCATTCCTATCAGATTTCATCATACTTATTATAAAACCCAGGTTGTGTGTGTGTGTGTACGTTTATATATTGGATCAGATTTCCTACATTTTTTCAACTGATTTCAACAAAACTTCACAGGACTATGTAAAATTACCTTGTGGTGGTTCTGACAGTGCCAAAAATTGGAAAAACACAATTGTTTTTGCACGAAATCAATTTGAAAACACAATTAAGAGTCATTAATGAAAGGGAGACAACTCATCGAGTTATACTTATTAATATCGAGTTATCAAGTTATACTTATTATAAAACCCAGGTTGGTTGTTTGTGTGTGTGTGTGTGTGTGTTCATTTATATATGGGATCGGATTTCCTACATTTTTCAACCGATTTCAACAAAACTTCACTTTTTTTTTTGGCTGGTAGTGTTTCTTATTGTCTTGCACACTTTTTTCTTTATTTTTACATTCAGAATGCTTTAAAAATTCCATTTACAAGACAATTGTTTATAATAAAATTCTATTCAATCAGTAGACTCATAACAATTGAAAACAATGTTTTTGTTTGAGTTTGGGTTTGACCAATTCGTAAAAAAAAAAAAAAAAAATAAAACCAATTAAGACATGCGTGTTCGTCAACCTTAAACAATAATCTTTGTCAATTTTATTTTTCAGTCTTTATGATGGTCAATACTTGATCTATCTCTTACTGTTACATCCCCGGGCAACGCCGGGCTCTACTGCTAGTATGTGATAAACATATTTTCATTTCTTCATCAATGAAATTTATGAAGAATCAGCTATTTTTTTAGAGAGTCTGATAATGACTGATTTAAATCCCTTGAGAAAGGCAAAAGGAAAAGGATTATCCCCTACTTAACGATTAAAGAATTTAGCATCCAGTTTAAAATATCAAATGACAAAGACTTGACTTACACATGGAAGCCATGTTTGTGGTGTCTCTAGCTTTTTAAAAATAAAGATTTGTTTTAAATATAAAAAAAATAAGTCATAAATTACTCTTCTGTTAACTTGGAGCACACTTGGTTACCTTTCAGGATACATTAGTGTACCTGGGCACACCAGTTAAGAAATGCTGATATATAATCATTATTATTAACATATATATAATCACAAGAAGGAATTTCACCAACCTTTCACTCATATCTGTCATGTGCTCTTGGAGCCAGCTGGAACTGGAAGCAGCAATCACATGGTTTATGGCACGATTGGTAATGCCATATGTGACAACCATGTGCACAACAAAAGCAACGATTGTGCCAACAAGCAAGCGGCCACTGAGAAGAGACAAGTATACAAAGTCATTTTGCAAATAAAATGGATCATTGGTAAAATAAGAATGGAAAAAGACAACAACAAAAATACATAACTGAAGATTTGCAAATCAGATAAACAGCAACAAATAAATTTATGATGCAAAGGCATGGAAAATTATAATGGAAAGACATTATCAACAGGTTTGTACAATTTCTCAGAATTCAACAATGATAAATATATTTTAAGAAAATAATTCCTAATGAATTACATTTTTACCTTAATATTCTCCACATAGGATTAGGTTGGCTTGGCTTGGCTTGGTTTATTATTATGATGTTAACCCTTGTTGGGTTATTTTATATCAAAATCATTTTTTTGTTACATTTTGAGCCTATAAGCATTTTGTTCAGAGATAGTTATTGTCTGTTTATATTTAAGTCCATAAGCATTTACTTAGTAGGTGGCCCCTTTTTGGGGGAGAAAATGTTACCCTCTTCTGCCAGGAGTGCAGTCAGCATATTCTAAGTCCCACTGACTGGGCTGTGCTGATCAGAAATGATCCAGACATTTAATATTAACTAGCATAGTACCTATAAAGATGGCAGGATTATTTATGAATTGATCAGCACAAAGATCAGTGTAGTATCTGTGCAAAGTATTACACACAGATGTAACATAGACATAACCTACCTATGAGTTCATTTCCACAACAGGGTTGGGAAAAGCCAAAGGAACAGAGTAAAAGGGAAATGTAAAAGGTAAGAAAGATAGATAGACAAAAATGAAAACAAAGGGTGAAGCATTGGAGACATACAAACAAGTTTGCTATCTGGGGTTTTGTTACTCTTTTACCCCTTTATTTTTTTTTTGATTTTTAAAGTGGGTGAAGCTTTTTTTTTTAATAAGTATGACACACTTTACATCATAAGATAGATTGAGTGATTGATTCATTTTCTAGTGGCTTATCTACTCTTTGCAGGTTATTTAAAGCCAGAAAATATGTTTAGATTGTAAGAATTTTTTTTTTTTGAGATAATAATTGTTTAGTGATACAAATTTTATTAATTAACCCATAGCTGAAGGAAGAAAAGCTGGATTCATACCTTTCCCAAGGGTATTTGTGCATAAGTGAATATAAAAAACCCAACTGGAATTGAAACTTGGCTTTCTGATTAACAATTCCAAGAAATTATGCATTACACCACTCACACATCCAAGCTTACAGTACCTGGTATCCCCAAGAAGTCATCTATCTAGGTACTGACAAGGCTCAACATTGCTTAACTTCAGTAATCATACAGGAACCAGTATTTCAACGTGATGTGGACATAAACCATAAAATAATACAGTACTAACATATATTTTTCATATAGGAGTTCTAACTGGAAATGATCTGATTGTTTAATATTAATGGAAAAATATCATTAGAAAATAGTACTGAACTGTTATATTGTATTAATTCCCATATATGGCAGTAAATGCTGGACAATCTCTTCACAGATGAAGAAGAGACTTGAAGCAACAGAAATAGAGTTCTACAGAAGGATGCTGAGCATATCATGGACTAAACATGTGAGCAACAACAAAGTTCAAGAGACAACAAAAAAGATATCTATGCTTAACAGGAAGAGACAGTTGAGATTTCTGGGAAATATAATGAGGAAGGAGGGCTCGAAATAGGTCAAACAGATTGAAAATAAGAGACACAGAGGAAAGCAACACACAAGTTACCTGGTGAGCTTGAGTGAATGGATGGCGAAGCTTGGTATGGGAGAGATGGCAAAAAGACAAGTTATTAAGAGCTACAAGGGGCAGGAAACTGTGATCGCCAATGTACTGAAGGGACACGGTACATAGCAGGAGCTTTAGTCTACTGAGAACTCTATAGGTTTATCCCACCCTCCCTAACACATATCATAAAAATCTCTTTCAATATCACCATTAGCTATTATGTTATATTCTCCACATCCACAGTTTGAAATCTCTCTTTCAATGGTGATTTTAGCACTGAGAACCAAAATTGGACTGAAGAAGGAACTGACAAACCTAGACAATGCAATTATTTTGTCAAAAGATCATGCATGAGCCAAGAAGGAGTAATCAAGAAATTCAAAATGGCTGGATACTTTGCAGACTGTCTGAGGAATCCCCAGATTTTTTTCTAATTCTGAAACTGTTAATCCCTGATTTAATTTTATTGCAGCACAGACATGTTCAACATCTCCAATGTTCTGCTTCTGATTTGATTTTTTTTTACAACTTATAAACCCTTTTTTTAACTGTGGTTCACCCTCTACAAGGCTCATGGAACACTTGAGGTAGAGGGTTACATTAAGAGGTAGTTTACACAGATAGGAGGGGAAGATAACATTCAACCCTAGACTTTATAGGTTAAGAATGTAGTAATAGGAGAAACATCCTCTTTGGAGTCAGTTCTACAGAGCAGCTGTTCACAGGAAGAAGTTGCTTGAGTGGAACAATTCTCACCAATGAAATACAGAGGGAATGTGGGTGGTTTGCTACAATGTAAGTGGCACGATGGGCCCTAGCCATGAAAGTTAGGACTGGTGGAACCAAGGAGTATAGTTCATCTGAGCACTTTCCATGAAAGTAGTGATAAAGCAATGAGAGGCTTGCCACAACCTTCCTGTCAGAGAAAAGTTGGAAGGTGGAAAATAATGTCGCCCACAAGGACTCAGAGACACTTTTGTACTCTATGAAGACTGGAAAGTGAGGACTGCGCAGCTTGCACCCAAATATGACAACAGTACTCAATTCTCGGCCTAATTTGGTTCTTGTAAAGGTAGAGGATAGCATAAGGTGTCAGGTACTTACTAGAGCGGTACAGGGTTATTTAAAGCTGAAACATATTTTGGATTGGATGAAAATTTTTTTTGTGAGGGAATATTGTATTAAGAATTTCTTTTGACAATAACAATGATTTTTCCAGATATAAGTCATACTATTTAATCCATAGTTGGGATCTATGTCTTGAAAACCTTCCAGAATGTAGATCACTTTAAATAAATTTCCAGTCAAGTTTGAATTGTCAGTATGAAAATTTTATTTTGTCTTCACTGAATTATCCTCAAAAACTTTCTTAATCATCTGAATAGTTTCCATTGATGAATGCCCAAATTTCAAGAAAAAAACTTGATACATATTTTATGGGAATACAATGGTCACACAATACACAGACTAACACAATGGTCTCAAACTACTGAGTAACCCCATAAGAGAACATCTGTTCATGCATACACAGTCAAGTTCTTCTCAGTAGTTGCTAAATTACACTAAGGCTGCATAACTGGTTCTTGAAATATTCAAAATGGCTAGATAATTTCCAAACAAGCCATGTATTTTTACAAAAGTAAAAAAAAAAAAATAGAAATTTTAAAAAAGCAATATTTACGTGTGTATCTCAGGTTGTTGTAACATTCGTTCAATACTGAAATTTAAAATAAGATCAAACTTTAATAAGTACATAATTAATAAAATCTATATTCTGTAGCTTACAGAAAAGCCTACCAAACAGTTTTGTATAGCTTTATACCAATTCTTATTAACAATCCTTCTTTAAAATGGTGAATGTTAGTTGTTTATTTACATATTTCAATGATGACATAAAATGCAATGAAAAATGCATCATATTTTGATAATGGCCAGAAGTGTGATCAAAAGCACTAATTCCTAAATATCTGGATGATACAAATCCAGACATATTCACTTGTACATGAACAAGAAATGTTAAACAATTTTTAAAGAATTCCTTCTTTAATCAAACATGTGTTAGTGAAGGACTGTAGCCTAAATAGACATGCACACATATACATGAAAGCCCACAAACACACAAATCTCCAACATTATAATGAAAAGATGTTTCCTTTACTGAAATGCATAAAAACTTATAAAATACACACAGGCTTTTATAAGCCATTGACACCAAACCAATATTCCCATTGCATTGCTTATTTTTTAGCTATTAAGACAGATATACCAATATACATGTTCATATCTTTCTACTTAGCAAAAAATGCAGATAAACTGTCACTTATTTCAAAAGAACTTTCAATGTAAAATTAGTCAAAAGACTTTCTCAGGAAAAATTGGTCAAAGACATTTTCCTTCTCTTTTCATGTTCTATCATGGTTTGCAACAGGGTTTGTTTGATTGATTTGCTTTTTATGACTTATCAATCTTTTGCAGGTTATTTAATGTCAGAAAATATTTTTAGATTACAAGTCTTGTTATTTAATCCATAGCTAGGAGAAGAGGTGAATTCATATCTTTCCTAAGAGTATTTGCACGTAACAAACCCAACTGAAATTTGAACTTGATTTTCTGATTTCTAATTTATCCATTACACCACCCACACATCAAATATTACAGCACCTGATATTCCCCTGCAGTCACCCTTCTAGGTATTGACCAGATTCAAGTTTGCTTAGCTTCAGTGATTGGACAAAAACCAGTGTTTCAATGTGATATGGTCATAAGCCACTGAATTGTAGTGATTGGGGAAACATCCTCTTGAGAATCAGTTTCACAAAGTAGCAGTTCATGGGAAGAAACTGCAAGAGTGAAACTTACATCTCACCAATGGATTACGAAGGGAATGAGGATGGTTTACTACAATGTCCATGATATGGCAAGTCTTAACTGCAAAGGTTAGAACCGGTAGGACTAAGGAACGTAGATTGTCTGAACACTTTCTATGGAAATAGTGATAGAACATTGACGCTTGTAATTTTTTGTCTGTAGGAAAGGGGTTGTAGGGTGGAAAATACATCATTACCTACAAGGACACGGAGACACTTTTAGAATGGAAACTGAAGACTGGGCAGTTCCTACCCATATATGATTTCAGTACTCCATTTTTGACCTGAACTGGTTCTTGTAAAGGTACAGGATAGCAAGAGGAGTTAGACAATTACTGGAGTGGCACAGGTACGATTTTTTCCAGCATCTTTTATGTATGAGTACCATTTGAGGTCTAGGTTGAGCTTAAGTCCCATTAGGCACTCAAGTCTACTGTTCATTGGGATAGGCAAAAATTCAGTCTCCACTTGGTGATGATGGAATGTCACTAGATTTTCATAAAGTGAACTTATTGAATTACCAAAATAAAAATAAGAAACAAGGATTCATTCACCAGGCATTAATCTCTGTCTGGGAAAGCTAGAATAATGTTAGAAATCAAGTACAGTTGATTTGAAAAAGGAAATGCTGTTGATATATTAATAGAAAACTAAAACCAATGTTTGACAAAGAATGTTATTTTGGAATTACAAAGCCCACTACTGAAAAAAATCCTAAATTTATTGAAAAGTGCTAAAATGAACAATTTCTAGCTAGAAAAAGAAATTAAACTTGACAAGTCTGTCGAGTGATTTTTGCATGAAGTCTAAAAATGCCAATCCTCATCCTATTGTAAATATTTCTTTGGCAGCAAAATCTAATGAAACAATCTGTATGGATTTAAAAATTTAGGAGAAACTGTATTTTTTAATTATTGTTGAGCTTGCCATCAGATTTTGTGAAACTTGAAGCTTTCATTTTTTTTGTGCTGTCAAACAACCTTTGACACTTCTAAAAAATTGTTGGCAGACAATGGTTGTTGGGAATTTGTTAAAACCTCAATCAACTTTGATCTTCAAAAATTTAAATGCAATGACAATCATCTTCTGTCTCTTTAATTCCTCTTCTTCTATTATTTTCTCTCCTTAATAATGTTTTTTTTCTCATATTCTTTCACACTCAGTAACCCTTTGCATCTTAGTGGTTTTATCACTTTGATTGGGGTAAAATAATAAATAAAAAACACGAATTTTGAATCATAAACAAAAACAAAGGAAAAGAACCAAGACATTACCTTTCTTTGATGATAAAAAGAGCTCCAAGTTGGGCTAACATGGTGCTGGCAAAGACAGCAAGAACCACAAATCGGTCATAGCTAAACATAAAGAAAATTGTAAACATGAAACAACTTTAACCACACTAATAAATGTAGTTGTAAACAGAATAAAGGGAAGCACTTTGTATTGAAACAGAAAGTTTAAAAAAAAATTATTTCATATTTTCACTGAAGATTTTACTTTTTTAATGAAGTCAATTTCAGATATTAATTAGTCACTGTCTTCAGGGGAAGACTTCTTCAAAGTACACTGTACTTAATTCTTGTGCACAGCAGCCCAGTATAATTTGATTTGTGTTTTATGAAATCCCACCCCACTGGACAAAAGATCTCAAAATTTAATTATTAGAAATGTCTCACAATTCAGTCAGACAGTTACATGATACACGCTTAGACAATCAGGCATCTTTCGATACATGACTGACAAGGCAGATTTTTTTCCCACAGTAGGTTGCCATTTTTTTCTGTGGTAGACCAGTTGTCATCCAAGGCTATAGAACTAGGTCTGTCCTGCTATTTACTCATAGCTGGAGGGAGAGGAAGAGGACTCATACCTTTCCCAAGGGTATTAGCACATAAGTGAATGTGATGGATTTGACTGGAATTCAAACTCAGCTCTCTGATTCCTCAATCTGAACTGCTATCCATTATGCCATCATACCTCCATCTCACAATTCAAAATTCATTATTCTTGTATTATCTTCCTATATACAGTATAAGAATATAAAATATTCAAACAATTCCTGGAAATTTTCTTCATGGTAATTAATGTAGAAAACAAATATTTAAACTATTTATTCAAATAAGACTTATATATTTACTTACAAATTAAAACAAAGAAAAAATACTTAAATAAAAGGAGAGCTGTGAATAACCCAAGAAGATGTTGATGTCATTAAATCTACTAATGTAACAATGAGAAAGAGTACTGTTTACATGTCCCATTTTCTGTTATATTATGCTGGTGCACAGGATTATGATACTGTTGTAGAGTAGTGTCACAGTGGAGGCTTGTATTTCACTAAGTCGGTCCTAAAAAGGTTTGACGTACAAAACGTTAGGAACTTGATATAATAGGTAATGATGCAGAGAAATCTAGTGGTGGTCGCTGATACTCTTAGTGTCCAACATCAACTGACTGACCGACTGACTTAGCGACTCGTTACTATTACTACTACTACTACTACTACTACTTATTATAGGTGGGAGAGTCTATTAACTATAGAATAGGTGTGTTCCAGTATAACAGATACAAAGTTTAGGTGAAACACATTAAGGTGTTGATGTACCAGACAATTAAATTTATATCGAAATAAAGGAAAATAAAATGGTATTTGCTTACCCAAAAGAGAAAGTAGATGATGATTTTTGAGACTGGACCCACAATGTCAGAAGACACGTAAGTAAACTGCAATTGAGAATCAGATATTTTGACAAATGAAGAAAGGCTTTAAAAACTGCAAGTGTTCTGTTAATGAACTGAAAACTTTTTTCACAAATAAAAAAGAATAAAATAATAAAAGTGAGCAAATACAAAAAAAGAAGGAAATTTAAAAACCAAAGACAAGTTGGTATTTTGATTTTTTTACAGATTCAACTGCTGTATTGTTAAAGCATTGTTGTTTGGCTTTGCTGGTCCATTTGGGGAAAAATAGGAAATTGCTATTTATTGAAAATAAATGATACTGACAGTGATTTCTCATGTATGTTGCCATTTTGGTTTTGAAATAGTACTCAACAGTACAACTAACTAGACCACTTGTGGCAATGTCCCCATTTGTTATCATAGGGAGTTTGGATGCATATAGATGAGGAGACACAAAGCACTACCTTGCAGTTTCCATCTGAATCTGAATAATTATGTCTCATCCATTATACAGTATGAAAAATCTGTTTTTGACTGATATCATTGTAGTTCAGTGCAACAAATCTAGTCTGTTAGATTCTGCCATTGACCACATCCAATATCTTACTGCTAATGTCTTCACCATAATCCTGGCTGGGGTGGCTTCTGGATGTCATGCCAAAAGAAACCTATGATTTGGTCCCAGGACCACATATGGTTTTCAGTCCAGTGTTTTCATTTTCCAAGACTGATTGCCAAACACAGCGAGAGAGCCCAGACTGCCCTTCTATTTAGCCCATATCTGGGGGGAAGAGATGGATTCATACCATTCTACAATATAAATTAAGCTAAACTACACCTCCAACAAAATATAATAAAAATATTTCACAAAACAGTGCCATATTGTATGCTTCTATATGTTTACACTGGCTTGGAAAATGCACTAAGCACTAGTTTATAGTGTCTTTAATATATATATATATATATATATATATATATATATATATATATATATATATATATATATATATATATTATCCCTCACCAGTAGCATGACTCAGAGTTTCAAGCACAACATAAGCTTCAGGTGTTGGATAGAGAGTAAAAAGTGACTATTACATAATTTAAATTTTAATAAAAATATCTGGTTAACATAATGCTTGTGCCATCCATATATTATACAGGGATTACAGTTTTTTTATTTTAAAAATATATGTTGCATTTAAAATAGGATTTATATTTCATATATATATATATATATATTTTAAGACATTTTATGTTTATACATTCTTTTTATAGATACAAATATTAAAAATGTCTTAAAATAATTGTCGGACTTTGTCCATTTCATAATGTGTGACGTCATTTGTTTACATTTGATACGCCATGAGCAGATATAAATGTACTTGAGAGATTCATGGAAGATTGAAGTTTAAAGACAGTAAATTCGACCTTACTAACCGAACGCGCATCTGTGGCTAAATTGGTAAAGGCACGTCAAGCTAAATGACGGTTCCATATAGGATACAGGTTCAAATCCTTTCAGAGGACGAATATTTCCTGTGAAAATTTCTCGGACATTCATGCCGGTAAATGTTGTTTAATACTGTTTATTATAAACTTAAATTTACTTAAATATTTGTATCTATAAAAAGAATGTATAAACATAAAAATGTCTTAAAATAATTGTCGGACTTTGTCCATTTCATAATGTGTGACGTTATATATATATATATATATAAAATAAAGAGAGATAAATATTTTATTTTATATTTAAACTAAACACAGAATAATGGTATTTATTAAAAAAAAAATTAATTAAAATAGACAAATCTAAAACTATAACACCAGCACTCTATGTGTGATATTTTATATTTATATCTATATAATAAATATGAATGTCAGTGTGTCACACTTTTTCAACTTTACTCTTAGAGGCTGCAGCCCAACATATCATAGCCATTTTGGAATCAGGCCAACTCTGTGAGGAAATTAAAAACATTCAGGGCCAGATTTGGATCTGCAGTCCCTAAATTTTGGATTCCCAAATTTTCATTACTGTGATTGTTTTTGGAAATTTTTTTTATGTGATTTTTTTTGTACAATAACAATTTTTATAACTTGGGAATAATCAAAATTAATTGCTAAATCCAGCAAAAGTCACCCATGAAATAAAAATAATTGTTTGTACAGAAAGTAAGAACCTAAGTACATAAAAATGTCTTTAAATTAAGTGACGGCAGAAGAATTATTGTTGAACTTTTAAAAAGTAAGCTTAAATATTAATGTAATACTTAAATGCAGCTATCAATCTTAAGTTCTTCTGTAGTTTATTGTTGCCTATCACATCTACTCCGCCCTACTTATTGTGATGAAGACCTAATCAAGAGCCACAGGAGATACCTTAAATGCTATGAATTATGTTAAAACAAATGTGTAAAAGATTTTATTTCATCATTCAGCAAGAGAGCGATAGATATAGAGAATGAAAATTTGTTTTTGATATCCTTTGAAAGAAAGAAGTCTTTTTTTATAAAACATTTTATGAGAAGCTAGTGTGGCTTTTAAACTAGTATATATATGTGTGTGTGTGTGTGTGTGTGTGTGTGTGGATATTGTGGTCAACACCCAGCAGCAACAGTTTCTTTGATGCTTAAATGCTAGTCCAGGTCATGAAGATTGTGTTTAAGCATGAAACAGATTCACACTTTTGGGTGTTGACCTCAATGCCCACTTTCATATTTACAAATGCCCTATCCCTGATATTGAGCACTTAACCCATAAATATAGCATATCTTAAAACTATATGTGTGTGTGTGTGTGTGTGTGTGTGAACAGCAAGCAATATAAGTTTCATATTTTCATAAAGATGTATAAGTACATCCACAGCAGCTGAAGTGTTAATTATTGAAATTGTTGTCAAATTAACATTCCTCCAAAAATGATGAGATTCCTTTTGCACATTTCTTTCTTTGATGTTTGAGGCAGATAGACTTGAAGTTTTAAATATCACTTGGCTATTTTGTTATATATTTGTTTCTGTTTTTACTTATAGACATTACACCATAGAAAACACAGGGGAAAAACTCAATCACTTACCTGAATATATCAAATATTGTCAAATAAGTATAAGCCGTGAGAGCTGCAAAGAGAAGGAGTTTCGATATAAGTAAATCAGAATACAAACAGCATTTTATTATAATATTTAACAAAATTGTTTGTGTAATATGTGTCCCACCCCAGATCACGTTAGAATAGATTCATTGTTTTTCAGAAAAGCCAAGTGAAGGGTTAAGCTTGTTGAGTGCTGATCCACATGATTTGCCCAGCTGTGTGAGTGTAGGAAAAAAACTGTATGACAGGTAAATATATAAACATCAACCCAAGAACTTTCATACAATTCCACTTTCATAGTAGTCCCTAAAGCCATACACACTCACTGGCTAACAGTATTTTGACAAAGACCAGAGTTGAATAAAATATGTTATATGTGAGAAATTTAGTCTCATGTTTTCATGAGTAATAGGCAAAGATAATATTACACATTGTTAAATCTGATTTTTGCACAGTTTCCATTAAATCACCATTCCACCCCAGTCAACCTTTATACTCCTCAATTCTTCTTCTTCATGTGCTGTGTCTCATCAGGATGAGTCACAGCAATTTCCTGTCTACAATTTCCTGCCTATTGTAGCTCTTAATAAATTATCTTTAATCTTTTTGTTATTTCTTCTAAACCCTGATCCACCATCCATTTACTCAAACTCACTAAGTATGTTATACATTGTTTTTGTCTGTCCCTCAATCTGTCATATGAGTAGTAGATTTTTCCATTCTTTTCTTCATTATGTACTCCCAGAAGTTTTAACTGTCTCTTCCTGATGTTAATGTTAAGTATAAGTATCCTTTTTGTTGCCATTGTCTCTAGAACTTTGTCATTGCTCAAATGTTAGTTCATGGTATCCTCAGCATCCTTCAGTAGAACTACATCTCTGTTGCTTCAAGTCTCTTCATCTTTGAGTAGATTGTCCAGCATTTACTGCCATACAGGAAGACAGATATCACATAACAGTTCAGTACTTTTTTCTTTGTTTCTAACAAAGTTTTTCTCTTTCATAATACTATGCTTAGCTCTTGAAATGCATCTTTGGCCATCCTAATGAGTCATCGGATATGTTGATTTACTATAGGATTTACATTTTTTCTCTCTGCCTCTACATAGTTTACATTTGCTATTTTTCTGTCTTTGTGTCATGTTAATTTTGGCTTTAATAAATTGTGTACAGAAGTTTCCAAACTACCTAATTAAAAAAAAATATAAAAAACTTATTTCCTTTGTATTTCATTAGTAAGGAGTAATTTTGACTTGGATAGCTTCTATCCAAGAACTGTTGCTTTGTGGAACAGAATCCCAGAATGCTTTACCAACTAGTACCATCTTTTAAGGTCTAGGGTTAAATGTTATCTTTCACACAAATTCTCATCCAGTTTAAAGATGATAGTAGAAACCATAGATGGAGTTACAATAGTGACTTGGTTCTAAGTGGAAAGTCAAGCAAAGATACTCCAGATGAGTCGAGAGTGGAATTTGAAGAGAATTTATCAGCAGATGTTAAAACCTCAAAGAACAAAGAGAAGAGCGATAGAAGACTTACTCTTATTTAACATGTAGTGAGCCTTGATAAAAATAAAATATATAAACAAAAATAAAAAGAATTCAAATTAAGACATTTGCGCTTTACTTTAAAATCCATATCTCTTTCTTTCTCTCTCTATACTTCTTTCAACCTATGAGAAGGCAACCCCCAAATAAAGAGAGGAAGAAAAGACTGAGCCTGGTCAAAACACTGGAAGTTTGCAGAAGCAGAGCTTACTTATTTGTGAGTGAAAAATACCAAAAATCAGACAGGCTCCATGCATAACTTCCATTATAAAAAAAAAATGAAAAAGAAAGGAACACCAGAAAATAAAATAATTTAACTAATCAAAAAAATTGACACAAAGAGATTTTTTGATGATTAACTGAAACCAAAGTTACCGCCACAAACTCTGAGCCTATTCAAAAGGATATAAACCAATATCTCTTGGCTTGTGGCAGATGGAACAACAGAAGAGGACAGAACAAAAGAATGCTACTGCATAGAAACTAGCCATGTATGATACATGAAGAAGCAGTTAAGATGTCATCTGCTACTGACATTTCTGTCCTGTTCAGGGCTGATAAAAAATACAGTAGATTGACACTGGCCTACTTTTGCCCTACTCTTGGTATGATGATAAACTATATCCATGTCCTGGGTGAGACGATGAACTACATCTGGCAGTGGGGCCTCTGGTCAGGAGGTTTTGAGGAGCATGGAGCCACCTCTTGGTTGCTGGTGTTCCTAGGTCCACCCTGGCCCAGGGTGGTGGCACCTGTTGGGGTACCAACTATGGGTAAGTGGTTAGCCCCCAAACTGGGGTCAGAGCACTGTGTAATGTGGTGATGGGTTTTAATACCAGAAATACTTTGTAAAAAATATTTATTACCAGCAATACATTTTTGAAAGAAGGTATGTATACATTTTTGAGGAAAAAATATTACCAGAAACAAAAATTGTCAGCATTAAATAACCCATTGAGGTTGATATGCTGTAAAACAAACCAAACCAAACTATCTTATCAGGGTCTTACTTCAAAACAACCACTAATGCACATTTCTCCAGACTATCTGCCTGATGAACAAAATGTTGCGACCAAAGGACTCACTTATCACTCTAAAATAAATAAAAAATATATTATTTATTTTTACCCTTGAGTCAGTTTATTCCAAATGTCCCTGTAAAGAAAATCCTATCCAACCACCTATCCACACTGGTGACTTTCTGATGTGAATACACATTATTAAAGAGCCACCAGTAGTCCTGAGATCCAAACATATTAGAGGCTGTATGGTACATCATTCTGTCAGGAAGCAAAAAACTTAGCCTCTTTGAGGACATGTTTACAATTATTATGAGCAAATATAAATGATGAGAACTATCACACAGGTACACCTGGAGAAAGTGATTCCTGTGGGCTATAGCAGCTGAACAGGCCAGTGTGAACCAAGGAGAAGATTGTGGTTTCACTTGGTATTTCTGAGAAAGTACAAAATCATTGATGCTGGCTTTAACCCAAGAAGAAACCTCTATGACACAATTTTCAATAGGAAGATTAAGAATATTAATCCAAGGAACATTTCAAAGAAAGTCACAAAATTAATCCCAATCAGTATACAGGTAACAGAAAGAAGTCTTGTAAATAGGAGGCTCCTATCTAATAGATGACACACAAGAAATACCAACAGATACTACAGCATGATCCGAATTGCCAAGAGGATAGAGTTGTGATGCTCAAAAAGAGCTAGGAGAGCAACAAATCATGTAAAGAAGAATGTTGATCAGAATTATTAAAGAAACAAGTAGGGAAATCCACTATTTGACTGAGCAAAAGAAAAAGTGAAAGTCTAAATACTGGTAATATCAGTTACATTAGAAAAATTAAGCCATCTGACATGATGAGCATTATTAACTATTTGACTGAGTGACTGAGCAAAAGAAAAAGTGAAAGTCTAAATACTGGTAATATCAGTTACATTAGAAAAATTAAGCCATCTGACATGATGAGCATTATTAACTATTTGACTGAGTGACTGAGCAAAAGAAAAAGTGAAAGTCTAAATACTGGTAATATCTGTTACATTAGAAAAATTAAGCCATCTGACATGATGAGCATTAAAATAACTGTTGTGGTAAACCCTCTTACAGTATAATGAACTCTTCCTTCTCTCATAAATACAAACTGTGAGAGTCAGACGGGAGCGAAGAGTGTGAAGTGGAATGGAGTAGTAGATCCAGTGCTAATCTACTTATTACTAACACTATTGTTTTGTATATATCTTCAGTATACTTCTTCAACCTACCTTCATCTTCCGTGTCTTTCTTTCTGGCCCCTAAACAGGCCACAACAATAACCAAATACAAAAATTATCACAGATGAATGTAGAGAGAGAGAGCCATTTCTGTAGTGTCAGATATTTTATCTAATATGTCCTGAGAAGAAGGAGAGCAATAAAGGAAAAGGAGATAGCTAACAGTGTGCAATAAAGAAAGATGAAAGTACATGAAAGAATCATGTGGGGACTCAAGAGACAATTCCCTTTCTGTTGGAAGATTTTCCCAGGTGTAAATATCAAGGCTATGCTAGAATCTTTTCAACAAAGAGAAAGATAGCCAGGAACAGAAAATTAATTGGTAATGATAAAAGAATTTAAATTAGTTTCCCAAAATTCAAAGATATCTGGAGAACATTTCCAGAGAAAAGATTTGACATTATAGAAATTGGTCCAAATACCATGAATATTGGAGAAAGGAAGACTGAGTGGGTAGGTGAGTTTTTGTTTATTGGTTTACTCATATTTCTTTTAATTGTATCTATCATAAGATTATATTTTGAGAAGGAAAAGGCCAAGATAATTATACATATCCATCATCTTTGGCAATGCAAACTATACAGAAGGTGGCTCAGACTAAATTATAATGTGACTTCAGGGTTGCCCACCAGAAATACATGCAGGGTCACCTTTTTATGTGCAATATGGCACTACAAATACCTCGATATGATGTGACTGTTTATTAGAGCAACCTCTCTAAGCACTACCAACGAGTTCAGGCTCCTTACCACCAATGAGATGTGGCAACCAGAAAACTGCCAATTTGGTACCCGCATAATGAAAAGTCAAAGCCACTGATCAGTCAGATCACCTAAAAATTAAGACAGTTAAACCATTATGGCCACAGAAGAAAAAACTGTATACCATATTCTAAACAGAAAACAAGGCATAAATCTCTACTCCTGTTCAATAAACATAGAAGGAGCATTGACTGAACAATAGGTGAACCTATCTACTCCTATTAACCTGTCGCCAGCACAGGAGGCAGGGTACTTTTATAGAGACACCATCTTTAGGAAGGTTGCCAAATAAAGCTCTAGACCCCTTCCAGGCCAAGCGGGAATTACTAAATTATTGAAACCTCCCTTAAAGTTATCCTAAGAGTTAAAATCAAAGTAATATTAACATAAAACTAGATTACTTAATATATTACAATCCTGTGAAGGAGTATAATGATAAAGGAAAAAGAGATAGCTAACAGAGGGCAATAACTGCTTATCTAGCTTGTTAACCATCACTCTAGACCAGACATCCACCAAATTAACATGTGTATACCATCATTACTATCTTCAAAATAGGTCTATTGCTTTGGAGCTATAATAGTAGCATTAGTGAAAAGTTAATGATGATGATGATGCATTTCTTGTGTTGTGATGAATTCCATTATTAGTTTCAGTTTGGTTGGCATCCTGGGTAAGACAATAAACAATGTCCAACAGCAAGGTTCCTGGTCAGCAGGTTTAGAGGAGCATGGTTCCCAGGCACACTATGATCCGAGGTGGTAGCACCTGTTAGGGACCCAGTTATGGGTAAATAGCTAACTCCTAAAACACTATAAAAGTGTAAAATAGATTTTAATACCAGAAATACTTTGCAAAAAATTATTACCAGCAATACATTTTTGAAAAAAAATATTGCCAGCTATAAAAATCTTGTCAGCATTAAATAACTGGTTGAAGTTGATATACTGTAAAACAAACAAAACCAAACCAGCTATACATTTTTTGAATAGATTTTTGAAGAAATAAAAATATTACCAGCAATACATTTTTGAAGAGAAAAAAATTAACAGCAATAAATATCTTGTTGACATTAAATGACCCATTAAGATTGATATGCCATAAAACAAAACAGTTTGGTTGGAGCTTCCGAGCAAAAATCTGAAAATTAAAGACAAGATGTTGCTCACCTATGCTACCAGTTGTATGGCACCAGAACAACAAGATGATGGTTCCAAATATATTAATGGCACCAAACAGGAGAATTTTCTGGGCCTGAAATTATAAAACAGAATTAAAAAATACAAGTAAAAAGAAGATATAAATAGAATGAAAACAGAATTTTTTTTAAATTTCACCAACAAATTAATTCTTTAAAATTAAACAGTTACTCTTTGCACAGACAAGAACACAGATAAACAACCTTACTCACTGGTAG
Source organism: Acanthosepion pharaonis (assembly GCA_903632075.3). Taxonomy (NCBI): domain Eukaryota; kingdom Metazoa; phylum Mollusca; class Cephalopoda; order Sepiida; family Sepiidae; genus Acanthosepion; species Acanthosepion pharaonis. The sequence goes on from CAHIKZ030005392.1 coordinate 1,105,386, forward strand.
AGTTCATATCAAACTCCGCCTGAAAATGGTTAAACATTAAATTCCATCTCATAATATCAAAATAACTGTACCAAAGATAATCTGGAATCAAAACACAGTAGCAGAATGATTAGGGATAAAAATACAGATATATTATGACAGTTTTTGTAATGCAAAAGGGTTTTTTTGGTTTTTTTACATGGAATAGTAAATTCCCAAGAGCTCTTCTTTCATTATGTGTCATGCATGATACACGCTTAGGCAATCATGTATCTTTTGATAGATGACTGACGAGGCAGATTTTTTCTCACAGTAGGTTGCTATTTCTTTCTGCAGTTGATCATTTGCCATCCAAGGCTATAGAACCCAGTCTGGCTTGCTATTTTACCCACAGCTAGCAGGAGAAGAAGAGGATACATACCTTTCTTAAGGGTATTAGCATGTAAGTAAATGTATTGGATTCGAATGTTATTCCTTGTTCTGATTTCTTGCAAGTTAACAACTGGAGGATATTCTTCAGCAGAAAGGTCCAGTTCACACTCCTCCCCAATCATAGAGGATTATACTTTGTTTCCAATTTAGGATTGGTTTTCTGGTCCCTTCTAAAGTCTACTTCAACTCTATACTTCTAACGTCTCTTGCCTAAACTTTGAAATTTTATTTACTATTTATTTCTTTTATTTTTTTTCTTCACTAGGAATGGATAGATTTGCCTATCAACAGGTTCATACTACTCCCTGGTCTTTTAAACATAAGTGTTTCCTGTTTAGGACAGGGTTTCCAGTTCCTTCTAAAGTATTTACATTCTCTTTCACTTCACTTCTCTTGCATCTTAGAGGCATTATCAGCTTGCTTGGGGTGAATTGATTAAAAAAAAAAAGAAAGAAAAAAATGTTCCCGTTAGCATGTAGGCAATCATAAATAATTTCAACAGCTGTTCATTACCTCTTTTATCTTCATGATGTCTGATATTTCTTTGAAGAAAACATCTGGAAGAGAATGCTGGGTTGCTGAGAATGGATAAATGGTCCCCTGTAAAGAAAAAAGAATAGAGAAAATAATAATGATACCAGAAACTCAAAATTTAATTTCAGAGGATCTAACTTTTAAATTCTGACAATAGTTCTATTAGAAGCTCATTGTAAAAACAATAACTTATTCTATAAATTTGTTTGTTCATATCTACTTAAAGTCAGATTGACTTAAAATGTTGATATTCCTGTATTCTTCAACAAATATTGACTTCTGTAAGGTTTTATCTTACTGCCCACCAATCTATTAATGATCCTATCAGGATGCTGAGTAATTTCTTTTTGTGGCAACTCTCAAAGCAATGGCACCAGCACAAGAAGCAATTATTATAATCAGACACCCATGATAGATTGCCTTACAAGCCAAATAACACTAACTAATCTACTATTCAGCTATAGCTAAGGGAAAAAGGTCCCATGCCTTTCTAAAGAGTACTAATGCAAAGTGAATGCAAATTGTTCCAACACAGACAAATGCAAACTTTTAATATGACTTATCAGAACTTCTGGAATGACTGATTCAATTTTGTCAAGACTAGCAATGAAGGTAACAGCTTTGCAATTACTGTCTGGGCAGTAATTAGAGTGTAGTTTGCTAAAGTTTACTCAGCCATTCTTTTCTCCATTGATCAATGTGACATGCCAGTGACAAGACATTTTGTCTTGATATCTGCTAAAACTGCAGATAGCATGGAGAAGTAAATTCATGCCATTTCCAAAGACACAGTTATAAACTGAATATCAACAGCATCAAATTTGGCTCACTAATCCTGTTTTCTGTACCAATGTTACACCACCCGGCACCTCCATTCTGAAACAAAATAAGCTCATTTGTCAGAGTTTGTTTTTAGTTGTTAATTTATTTACAATTAAAATCTGTTTTAACCATGTTCCAATTTTCCCTCCTCATTTGTTATTTACTAATGTGTCTTTGATTGTTTCCTGCTGCTCACCAACATTCACCTTTTGAGAAATTGTTGGCTGAAAGTGTTTCCTCAAGGTGAAATAATGACGTCCACTCTATTTAAATCTATTTTCTTCTTCTGTGGGTAAAAGTCTTTGTTTATATATATATATATATATATATATATATATATATATAAAAGAATAATAGATCTCAGAATCACTATTAAAAAATAGTTGCCAATTTTGAAAAATCTCTAAGCATGAAACAGCACTGTAAATGGGCAAATAAAACAAAACAGTTATTTTTTATGTGCATAAAGAAGTTCTTTTAAAAGTATTTAAAACAGAACTCTCATATACATAAGAAAAGAAACATAGAAATATATATGCACAAATGAACATGTATGTATGTATGTATTGATGGTTGTGCTATCAGAAAGCCACAAGTAATTTTGACTCAGAGTTTGAGCATGCTCTCGCCGTTCACACTGTTGATCCCAGATTGCGCACTCTCTCTCAGAAACTGTAACTAAGGTCTGCTCAACATAACTGCAGTATAAATCACAGCTGGGATCTGTGTTTGTTGGAGAAACACAAAAGTGAGTGAGCAGGCATCTGCAACAGGAATTAGGTAGCTGCCCTAGCAGACAGGTGTGCTCGGAAATCGAGTAGCCAGCTATCATGTATGTTCATAGTGAGTTTTAGCAACAGTTAGAAAAGTATGATGCATGCATCATTTAAGGTTCCCCAATTAAAAAGTTAAAAAAAATCTTAGGTTAACTATATTTAAAAAAAAAAAAAAGAAAACATGGAGAAGGTAGCACAAGATATGAGTCATAAATCTATAACATAATATACAATAGAAATTGCTTTTAAGACATTTGATATTTTATGGAAATCATATATCATACTTATTATAAAACCCAGGTTGTGTGTGTGTGTGTCTGTACGTTTATATATTGGATCGGATTTCCTACATTTTTCAACCGATTTCAACAAAACTTCACAGGACTACATAAAATTACCTTGCAGTGGTTCTGACAGCGCCAAAAATTGGAAAAACACAATTGTTTTTGCATGAAATCAATTTGAAAACACAATTAAGAGGCATCGCGAGAATGAAAGAGGGACAACTCATATCAAGTTATAGTTATTATAAAACCCAGGTTGGCTGTGTGTGTGTGTGTGTGTGTTCCTTTATATATGGGATCAGATTTCCTACACTTTTCAACCGACTTCAACAAAACATCACTTTTTTTTGGCAGGTAGTGTTTCTTATTGTCTTGCACACTTTTTTCTTATTTTTACATTCAGAATGCTTTAAAAATTCCATTTACAAGACAATTGTTTATAATAAAATTCTATTCAATCGGTAGAGACTCATAACGATTGAAAACAATGTTTTTGTTTGAGTTTGGGTTTGACCAATTCATAAAAAAAAAAAAATAAAACAAAAAAAATAACTAATTAAGACATGTGTGTCTGTCAACCTTCAACAATAATCTTTGTCAATTTTATTTTTCAGTCTTTATGATGGTCGATACTTGATCTATCTCTTACTGTTGCAACGCCGGGCTCTACTGCTAGTTAGTGAATAAATGAATCAATTAAATTGATTTTTGCTTTTACACTAGATCCACATAGGTATCTGTCATAAAAGCAGTGATTTAGCAAAGGTTATTGACTATATTTACCAGATTCGGAGTTCAATCCTAACTTGGTATACAGTTTCTGACTTGTGCTATAAGCTAAACTTAGTAAATATCTTTTTTTATATAAATTACACAGTGCTTGCTTGACATAGAACAATGAATCTCACACTAGTTTCCTTTTTTCTGTTACTTGTATGTAACAAAGTGTGATCCTAATGTAATAGTGAGTTGTTGTTATAAGATAAAGATTATACTTACCAAAGATTGATACTTTGGACTTCGAGAAACAGAGGCTTCTATATTACCTAATTAAGAAAGACAGAAAAGGTATTTAAATGTTGTATTTACTAGCATTTAAGAACTCCCCATCTATTTACCTCCAATATTAAGAATCCATGACAAAAGCAGTGGACAAAATCCCAGGCTCTTATCTCAAAAGGGGACAAAATCCCAGTTTCATATAAGATTAATTAATAAGATTAGTTATAAAGGCCTGTTATCATATTAAATTAAGATAATATATATATTGTCAGTATTACTTTTATTGTAGTATCTTGCTACTCTGTTCAATTTGTATTAGTCCAAGGCATTTGATAGTGTCGGCAATCGGTATCCGGCTGCTTCCTGTAGACCACCAGATTCAAACCCGACTTCTGACAGTGGATTAGTCTCCTGTATTGCTCCCCCAGTGCTGTGAAGCAGGTGAACGGAAAGCTGTTGTGTGCTTCTGCGCTATCTCAGTTGGGTCATCATGGTCACCTGTTGTTGCCCCTACTTTATGCTTTGGCACTGGAGCCCCTCGCTGTTCCTGGTGGGGCTCGAGCCAGAGTTTTCAAGTATGCCAATGACATGCCAACTTTTGTGTTGTCCTGCAGTGATATTGAGGTAATGCTGAAGGTGTTCAAATGGTACAAAAAGGTGACAGGGACCAAGATTAACTGTGATAAGACTTCCAGTTTGCAGTTAGGTGCCTGGAAGAGGGTCAATCTTCCGTTGGTTGGACAGACAAGCCCATCCACATTCTCAAAGTGTGGTTCGGACCTGGACTCCAGTAGGAGAAAAATTAGAATGAAGTGCAGGCAAAGGTCAGAATGTCAGTCCAGATTTGGCACCAGAGGTGGTTGTCCTTGAAAGGGAGAGCTGAGGTGTGTGCCACTTACGTCTTTCCTCTCAACCTTTACTGGCTGTCTGTACTTCCTCTCTGTAAGGAACATAAAGTGATCAAGTGCTTACTGTCCTCCTGTTTGTAGGGTGGATGTAAGCATCATGTGGATAGAGATGTCTGTGCCCAACGTCCATGTCATGGGAATCTGGGAATGCCACACTTGGTGATTCACTGATACACCTCGAGACTGACTTTCCTATGCCGTGCATTGACAAAGGATTTGATCTTGAAGGGGAGTATAAGGGCTGTATTTCCTTGGCTTACCATCACTCCTGTTTCTGTCGCTGAGTGCCATCTTAAGCCTCAGTATCAGTTTGATTTCCTTGAGTGTCATTTGGCCTTGAGGATCATTCCTTAGTCTAGTGACTTTTCTCAGCCGAGGAGTATTGAGAATTAGTGGAGAGGGTCGCAAAGGACCTGCTTTGCAACCAGTTCAGTTTGTTGGTGACTGAGTTGCGCTCTTTCTGGTCTTTAGCTCCAGTGACAAATTATCTCAACAACCCTGAGTTTTCGCTTACCTGGCAATTGGTTTGGAATCGACTAGCTCTCAGTGACATAGCTTTCAAATGGGGTTTGGCGAATTTGCTAGACTATCAGCTGTGTGACCTTTGGCTTAGAAGAAATGGCTTCACACGCCTTCTATCATTGTTCTTGTGTCTGCCCCTTTTGGGACTATGTTGGCGAGTTGCCGACTTGTACTGCTCCCGAAAAGCTCATGCTCATTGATCGCATATACGCATGTGACAATATGTTGTCCCCATATTCTGGATTGTAACAGATGGTGTTTCTGATGCTGCTGGCCATGGCTCAAATGGTGATTTGGATGACGCAGATGGAGGAAACCTTGACATGTGATCACTATTTTCATCAGGATCTGTCAGCATCCACTAAGAATGAAGATTAGAATTGTTAGAAAGCAGTTGGTATTGACAGGTGGATAACTGTGGCAAGTCTTGTTCACATGAACAGGCTAGCCTTGATTTTCCTTTTTAAGTCTATCCTAAATCACAATCAGGCGGTTTTCCTGAGGAGCCCTCTCCTAGTTAAAATAGGTTCTTCTAAGTGTACCTAGTTAATGTGTCATTCCTGGCTTGTTATCAGCTTTCTCTTTGGTTATGATCCAAGTTGAGATTCCCTACCTCCCCAGTTTGCTTTGGTCCGCCTTTTTTATCTTGACTGGATCAGTCTTTTGATTTTTTTTTTTAATGCCCATATTTTTTATCTTTTTTTCCTCCCTTAGCCTCTTGATTTTGTCAGAAGACAGCAGTCACTCTTATTTTTGTAGGGTGGACAGGTCCTACTAACATCTTTCCTTTTTCAGGATCATTCATCCTCATCATTTCATTTCATTGATTAATGTGGCATGTTGGAGTAATGGGTAACAGCTCAGATTGAGGAATCAGAGAGCCAAGTTCAAATCAGGTCGAATCCATTACATTCACTTACATGCTAATACCCTTGGGAAAGACATGAATCTTCTTCTCCCCTTAGCTATGGATAAATAGCAGGACAGACTGGGTTCTATAGCCTTAGATGGCAACTGGTCTACCACAGAAAAAAATGGCAACCTACTGTGGGAAAAAATCTGCCTAGTCATTCATGTACCGAAAGATATATGATCGCTTAAGTGTGTATCACACAACTAAATTAATATGTATATATTTGTTTTGCATAGCTAAATTTTTAACTCATAGGGTAGTTTTTACTCAGTATGTGCTCTGTGTGTGTGAGGAATTTGGGTGTATGAAGGAGCAAATGTTGACATAAATTCTTATGGTGAATGAGTATATTGTAACGAATGAATGGGTCACAAATCCAATTAGCTAGGTATAAGATAGCTAGCGATGACCAATAGTATAATATACCAATCATTACAATTTCTTCATCAGCAGTGCTTTTTTTTCTCCAATCTATTTTTGCACATGAGAAATGAACATTTCTCATTACTAGATTTCAAATTCCCAATCGCAGCTTTTCATCTGATTTCTTGGAACTCTTTTCAACATCTACCTTTTACATTTTCTTTCTTGGAATTGTATTTTGTATTTACGAAAAATAAATTTTGGCATATTTATTTGAATTACACGTTTTTGTTGTCCTTGCTTTTGAGATCATTGTGTTTATTATTAAATGTTAGTGGGTACCATCTGAATGAACTAACCCAGAAACATGTGTACAGCTACACTTTTCTTCATTCAACTGTACATTTATTTCAAGTCATTATTCATTATGTAGCATAAATTTGGGAGTACAAAATATTGGATAATATGTTTATTGTCCAAATTTGACATTAGTGTATATATTGAATATTGTACATAAAAAGTGTATATATTGGAATTGGGTATTTGTCTCAATCTGACATTAAGATTTGAATTAAAAAAGTTCCTTGAATTTTCAATGTTAAATTAATTTTTTTTTATACGAATCTTTTTATATATTTTATTTATTTATTTATGGCAGTTACTGAGATTTTATCGACTTTTTGAAGTGGAAGAGGCTGGGATTTTGTCCCGTTACCCAAAATTGAGTTAGACTAAAAAAAAAAAACAATAACTGGGTAAATTAGCTTCGCTTTAACATCGCATAGAAGACTGAGAAGATTTTTTTTTTTTTTTTTTAGATATTTTTACGGAAAAAAGGGCGTGGGGGGTCATAAGCATGTATATTTTCACAAAAGAGCCCTTACTTTTTTTTCCTTGGGATTATCAGTGTAACTGATGAAAATCTGTATATTCACTGGTTTACGATATTTATTTTTTAATCTTTAACGTGCAGCATAATCTACGGCAGATAGCCACTGCGATGTATGTTAAAAAAAAAACTTAAGTTTTGAATTTGACGAACGAAAAAAACAAATTGTTTACCTCCTGTATGTCCCCCACTGTTCAGATCGATACTAACACTGCTACTTATGAGGTCTGGCATTATGTTATGGTTGTGGCTGTGACTGTGGCCATGATTATGACCGCTCATTTTGGTAATTCTCACAATTTCTTTCCAGAAAAAAAAAATTCCCAATAAGAAAATGACGGGAAAAAGAAGTGCCACGAACAAAGTTATTTTGTATTTCATACATTGAAGAGTTCATTTGTTCACGCGATCGTGGGAGTTGTCTCCCTTGCACCTAATGCCAACCTAAACCAAAGAAAGAAAGCCACTTAGAGTGACATCAAAGGTTAGCGTCCTGTCTCCTACGCTCGCTAAGAGTAGTTGATGAATACTTCAGAAATTATTGATTTTTTTTTTTACTATGTCCTGCAATAGAATCTATGTAAGTCGATGGTTGAGAAGCAAAATTTTTACTACTAGTTAGTTAATGAGCTCGGTCCTCACCAAGAAGTGCTTCACTTTCTTTCTTTTTTTTTTTTTATGAAGCTAAACTGAGCTAAGTTTTGTACGTATGTGTGTGGAGGGGAAAATGAAACACTGGTGTAATAAATATATTCCTTGTCATATTGTTATGGCCAGTTCATCCTTAAAATATCTGAAGTTTGTCAAAAAAAAAAAATCATATATGATCTTTTGCAATACTCACAAACAAGTAAGAAATTGGTTAATCACATATATGAAGCCACATGATTAAAGATCATCTGACAAAGTTTGGTGACATTGTGAGGTACTGTTGAAATATCCTAGTTTAGAGGTAATATTAATAACCTTCCAATCCCCAACTCCTGCCTAACTATAGGGCCATCATCTCAAGAACGAAGCAGCACTAGCTATTTTTAGTTCAGAGTAGGAAAAAAAACTTTCCTAGATTTTCCCGTGTCTATGTTATTGTCTGCTTTGTATTATCAGCAAATTCTATTTCAGCTCTCCATCAGAATCAATTTGTTTAAAAACCCATTAAAAGTGACTCAGAACGAAATTTATTTATCTCAAATCAATCCAAGTACCCAACAATCCATCAAATCGGCTCCGGACGAGAAGTAACTAAAAAAACGCTTTCTGATTGACTAATAAACAACAACAACAACAAAAAACATCATAATTTCGTACGTTCTCAACTACGTACGCATCATATTGCTTTAATGTGTGTTCTAAGCAGATACAAATTTGCGCCAAATTTTTTGGAGCCTCCTACGTGACTTGAAACACCAATGAATACGAAACAGACATGAAACAAAGATATCCATCGTCAAAAGCTCTATAATCACTGAGTATGGCTCATGTGAGCCGAAAGCTTAGGACCAAATTAATTAAAAATATATTCAAATGTTGGACAATTTTTGTCTTTATTTTCACCAGAAATTAAAGCAAACATTGAAACATTAGAACCGCTCATGATCAGACATAATACATTGTCTGTTATGTTTAAATAATGATCTGCTGCTCTAACACGTTATGCATACACACACTCCTGGTCAAAATCTTAAGACCAGATACAAAAGGGTTAAAAAATAAAATACTGTTACTTTAATCAAAATATATTTGCGAAACATTTACATTTAATTAAAAAAATGTAGTTTATCAACAAACAAATGAAAATTTTAAGTTTTTAACTGATTAATATTTTAAACATTGAAAAAAGGATTTTTTTGGTTGGTCATAAAGATGTAAATAAAAACAGCAAATACAGAACAAATAAGTCACAACGACAATTTAATTCTCAGTATATCCTCCATTTTTGCGAATTACTTCGTAAATTCGCGTTGGCATACTCATTATTAACTTGTGCATGAGAGTGCTTGGGATGCTCGCCCAGGATGCAGCACGAAAAGCATCCACTGTTTCAAATTGCGATCCATGTTTCTAAATATCCTTTGCCATCCATCCCCGAACATTCTCGATTTGGTTTCGATCTGGAGAGCGTTGTGGATTGCAGCATGGTCCTGCTGGAAAATCCAGTTTTCTCCACATAGATGAGGGCCTTCACTGATTAGCGATGCCTTTCTTAACATGTCAATGTAACTAGTAGCTGTTTGACGACCTTTTACCTCTTGTAACACAAGAGTTCCATTGTACGAAAATGAATCCCAGACCATAATTGATCCACCTCCACTGTGTCGTGTGAGAAAATTTCTTTTGGGACATGCCAGTAACGCTGAAAACCGTCTGGGCCATCAAGATCGAACTTTTTATTGTCTGAAAACAAAACTTTCTTCCATTATCCACATCCCAAGTTTGAAAATCGGAGCCAAATTGTAAACAAGTTTTATATGGCGAAGAAGAAGGCGAGGCCTCTGCAGCCGTTTCAAGGTCTTAAATCCTTTCTTATCTAAATGCCGTCGAATTGTTCGAGAGCTGCATTCAGCATCTTTATTCGCTTTTATCTGATTTGATGTTAGGATTGACTCTCTCTTAATTTCTCGCCTAATGAGTCTGTCTAGAGATGGTGAGACTTTATGGGGCGACCGCTTGATTTTTTAGAAGCATACGAATCCGGATTTTTAATGAAGTTAAGAATAACAGTTTTGCTACGGACAATTTCATTTGCAATGTCTCATTGCGAGAGACCACGTCTTTGAAGTTCAACAATCCTGCCCTGTTCGAACTTTGTTAAAATTTTACTCTTAGCCATTTTAAAATCTGAAATTGAGCTACGTAGATGTCTACACGCCTGAAGCTATGAGCACACTGAGTAGTTCTAAAATTTTTGTCCAGTAATTTGTTTGTTTGTTTTTTTTTTCACACACGGTCTTTTCTTTTTGACCAACCAAAAAAAAAATCCTTTTTTCAATGTCTGTTTAAATTAATCAATTAAAAACTTTAAATTTTCACTTGTTTGTTGCATAAATGTTTCGTAAATATATTTTGATTAAAGTAACAGTATTTCATTTTTTTTTTTTTTTTTAACTCTTTTGTATGCGGTCTTAAGATTATGACCAGGGGTGCGTATATATATATATATATATATATATATACACACACACACACACACATTTTTATTATTATTAATACATTCATTAACATATTTATACTTATTACAAGCTAATCACATTGACAATCAACAGCCATTCTTTTGTCTACATAAAAAGGTTTCTTAGATTTTTTTTTAAGCAAAGTTTCAAGGGCTTTTCTTTTTCCAGGATTCCTTTTTCTTTGTTGCATCTTTTAAATTCTGCATTTTCACTTTTTTCTTAGTATTTACGAACCTATTTCTGCTTTTATCTTTATTAAGTATTTACTGTGCGTTTCCTTTTATTTTTGCTATTTCCATTTAAAATGTGTGTTTGCGTCTCTGCCGCATACTTGGTTTTTGAATAAAATTTAAAAAAAAAAAAAACCTTGTTCGTCAAGGGAGACAACTGTTGATTGTTTGGCGCCATTCGTGTGGGCCAAACGAGAATGTTGAGCGATGGCCGACGTTTATTCTTTACTTTTAATCACCGTTCTCCATCTATACAATGGTTGTTGGCCACTCTTTCCTGTGGCACAGCCCTCGGACTTTTATTGCAGAAACTCCAAGGTATATAAACTAATTCATAACCTATCACGTTCCGGCTGACAACAAACATTTTTTTAATCCTTACCTAATTCAATTGTGTTTTTTTTTTTTAATTATAAAAATTATTTTTTGCATTAAAACTTGAATGTTAAAAATAAAATATTATTTAGAGAATCATTAGGCAAGTAAAAAAAAAAAAAAAAAATAGTGTTTAACTGTTTAATGACAGCTTTTTAAACACTTTTTTATTACCTGCTAGCTATCACTGAGTACGTTTTTATCACTTTAATTTAGTCATGTGACCCAACTGATTTGTAATCAGTACTTCATGAATCCGATATTTTTTTTTTTTTTTAGTAAATTGTTATCTTTTTGTTAAAGGTTTCTCTTTTTTTACATAGCATAATGAAAAAAAAGTCGATTTTTGCTCTTTTTATACTTTTTTTTTTAATTTATTTTTTATTCTTTTTAAATATTACATTCACGTTCGGTTATTTTAATTTTCTATGAATTTAATTTTTTTTAAAACAAAAAAATCTTTTACACACAGTTACACATAAAGTTAAATTTCTGTTTATTTTGTTTTAAGTTTTTTTAGGCATAGAAATTATACGAGAACATAAAAACATGTCTTGGAAACTGGTTCACCACTCGTTCTTAAAAATATGAAAAAAAAAAAACATTCGGGGAATAATTTTTAGATAGGTACCTCCACGAAATTGCAAAAAAATTTTAGACCTTCCTCGAGCCATATTTGTCAGACTCGAAAAGTATTGATTTAGTTTTTATTGATTTAGTTTTAGAAAGAGGATTTTGTTTGTTCATGATATCGATACAGTTAAAAATCGATCCCAGTTTTTTACAGAGTTATTGAACCTAGTTGTTATTTACAAAAATAAAGTTTAAAAAAAACTGTCTACACCCTCTACACTACAGTTTTTTCATTGATACTTGCATGTTTTGGTGGGAAGGGGATAGGATTTTTTTTCAGAAACACGTGCACAAACATTGTTTTGGGAGGATAATGATTCAGTCAGTCAGTTATGTGCCATGCATAATACACGCTTAGGCGATCATGTATCTTTCGATACATGACTGACGAGGCAGATTTTTTTTCCCGCAGTAGGTTGCTATTTCTTTCTGTGGTAGACCAGTTGCCATCCAAGGCTATAGAACCCAGGCTGTCCTGCTATTTACCCATAGCTGGGGGAGAAGAGGAGGATTCATACTTTTCCCAAGGTTATTAGCACACCAGTGAATGTAATAGATTTGACGGGAATTCGAACTCGACTCTCCAATTCTTCAATCCAAACCACTATCCATTGCTCCACTGTGTGTCCTTAATAATAATTAAATGAGGAAAATACGGATATGTTACTTTTATTAATTTTTATGTACATTTTTGTTCTTTAATTAAAATGTAGCCGTTTCTTGATTTAAAACTAATTTTTTTTTAAAGGCTGTTTTCATGTCCAGAATAGTTAAGTTCAGATAACTTTGTAAAAAGTTAGGAATTGAGTACACTGTATCGATATTATGACAGCCACTAAATTATAAAATGATAAAAATAGATATTTAAATGTTGCTCCTTGAATGCTAGTCTACAAAAATTATTTACCCCAAAAAATATTTCCCTATTTCTTTTTACAAGTGGACCACTCTACTTAAGTGGCGTCAAAGTCTTAAAAAAAGTAAGCAGTTGATGGTTTTATATATATATTATATATATATATTATATATATATATATATATATATATATATATTCAAAAATTATAACATAAATATGTTATAAAATCACTACATAAATAACCATTTTGTTTCAACACTTCTGATGTCTTATTTCAACACTATCACTTGATTAGACACCAGAAGCATTGAAACAAAATGGCTATTTTTGTAGTGATTTTATGACATTTATGTTACAATTTTCGAATAAATAATTATATTTGCTCTACTCTGTATTGAGCACACTTTAAAGAATAGTATTTGCTGGTTATTGGAATTTATTCCGTATACACTAATCCTATACTTGTGTGTGTGTGTGTGTGTATATATATATATATATATAATTAATAAAAGTTTCATGACGACTCTACTCATAATGGCTAGAGGATCAGATAAGTCTATTGCATTATTGTGTGATAGATTTATTAACTATTCTCACGGTAATTCCATTCAGTTCAGTTTATTGATAAAAATTCTGCTCTCCTTGGAATCATTTTCTAATAATTTTATGTATTTTGATGTTATTGATTTGTAATATTAATATATATACAAGATGTGATGGATAAATTGTCTAAATCATGTAAATTCAGTTCATTTTTGGTGTTACAGGGAGTTTTGTTGGTCTCATGCTCAACTACGCCTCACACATAATAATCAAGGGGGTTGAAATCTGGGGAGTGAGGTAGCCAGATGTAAGGGGTGATGTGGCTGCAGAAATTGTCTGACAAGGCACTTGATGTAGGCTCTACCAACAAATTCAGGATTTCTTATCAGAATGGTCAGAGTGAGTTTTTCAAGCTGCCGTACCTTCATAATCACCATTAGACTCATCCAACTCTTTCTGAATCTTCTGTGCTGTCCTTTGATTGACACCCAAACACTTTAAAATGTTCATATTGTTACTTCTGGTATGAATGCCAAGCAGTACAGCATGCTGTTTCCAAATTCCTGGCAGAGTGAATTGTGTCATGGTGCTCTTTTTCTCACAGATGGTGCCCAACTGACCCAACTATACTGTGCAGTTGACAAAATCAAAAACAAGGTGCATGCATGAATTTAAAAATATAAAATGCTGTTAAGTGATTTATATGATTGGCTACAATGAAAGTGGATCTAGTAAATGTATTTATCTACTTTCATTTTTTAATCTTTATTTTTTCTTTTTCTAATGTTGGGTATATTCTGAAGATCATGTTTTGAGCTGGAAATTATTTCTCTGATGGGTCTTTGTTGGTTTTTAATTTCCATTGTTGTAAGCCATCAGGGATATTTTTTATTATGGCTTTGATAATTGCATAGTATTCAATATGGAAAACATAAATTTGACATGTTTATTATTATTATCATCTTCGTTTTTTCCAAATATTCTAAACCCACTTTATGATTTCTTAGTTCCAAAGCTCTTATATATTTAACTTTAACATTATCAAATATTTCCTTAATGGTGGAGTTGGTGGATAATCTAACTTGGACTGAATATTTAGATTGTGATTTTTTAAAAATTTTAAGTTTTTTTCTCACTTGGTCTCTATTATGATGGCTAGTTTGTGAACAGTGAGGGATAATATTTATATTTATTAATATATACTTAATAGCTCTATTGTATTATATCAAGCACTGTTTTATTAACACCAACACTTTATATGCAATATAAGTGACCATATTTATATGGAAGGTGTTTCTAGATATAAGCAATGTGAATTTACAAATGAACACTGCCAGTCAACATGTAGGATTCATTTTGATGCCTACACTATATATTTTTAATCATTTTTTAGTGGAATGTATCAATTGAAAAAGGGAAAAATTAAATTTAGCCTTAAAGTCAGCAAAAATCAAAGAAAGTGGCAACCTTAACTTGTCAACTGCAGTGTTCAGGTGAGGAGTGTCTTGGGGTTGTGTTGAGGAAATATGATATTAGTCACCTATTCCTATCTCTACCATCAGTGACTTGATAACCAGGCTATAAAACAATAAAAAGTAGAAAGGGGGCAATAAACAGACAACTTATATATCAAAGACTTTGTCCTCACCATTTTTTCTTACATATGTCAGGGTGGGGGGAATTTTTTCAAATAAATGTTTAGTTTCATAGAATTATTACAATTAATATTAAAATACTAAAATGTGTTTTTTTTTAATTTCATGGACAGAGATTTTTAAATATAATATATTTTAGTTAGAGTAAAGGCTAAAACAAAATTTTGTACCGCTAAGAAAATAATGATATATGAGAGAGAGAGAGAGTAATGGATAGTAGCTTTGACTGAAGAATCAGAAAGCCAAGTTCAGTCTCAATTGAGTTCATTACATTACATATAGGAAAGATATGAACCCAGCCTTTCTTCACCCCCTCCAGATATGGGTAAATAGCATTCCAGACAGGATCTTATAGCCTTTGGTAGCAACTCTGAATTCAAAACCTCATGAATATTGACAAATTCTTTGGGAGCTTTTTTTTTTTTTTTTTTTTTTTGCTCTAGATTTTGTGGTTTTCCTTTTTTCTTTTTTGTTATTGTAGTTATCTTAAAAACAAAAAAAGAAAGTGGTAATAACATTGCTTTATTTTTCTCCTTTTTTGTTCTAGTGTTTGAGGCAAATCGAATGCAGCAGCAATTGTTGTTTGAAAACTTTATTTTGATGAAAACATTCTTCTCAGCTGTTGTCAGTGGTAAGTATTGTGGTGATGAAACTACACTCAATTGCTTTACACAGGTGGAGGGGTGGCTTTAATAATTGTAGACATCAGAATTTTTCTTCATATGCAATAAACAGAAGAAGTTTCAATAAAATGGGAGGGATTGAAAATCATTTAAAGGTTCAAAAGTGTAAAATTTATAAACAGAGTAGTGGAAGATTTCTTTTAAAAAAAAAATTACTGATTTATTATGCACCTAACTGTATAAGTTACTGATTTATTATGCACCTAACTGTATAAGTTAGACAATGTACTCTTATCTGAAATTCTGAAAACTGAAATTTTTTTGCATGGAAAAATTGTTTGATGAAACATATGCCAGTGATTATAAAATTCCTGTCCGAATTTCTAATATTAGGAGTTATTATTTAAATTTGGACTATTACATTATCAATAATCATGTTTTGAGACAAAAAGGCAAGTATTTTCTCTTGAATGAATTTTTCACATAAATATATATACATAAAACCTTACACACATCCATACATCACTACTCACTGGAAAATGATTTGTGAAACTAACTTGATAACATTACACCATGATGGGATAGCAACAAGTTTCATGCATAAGTTCATATTACTTTTAAATCAGTACCTCCAAAGATTTTCTAAAAAAGAGCATACCATGATGAAGAAAGGCTCCAAACTAGATGAAAACAAAGTTTTTATCATCAAAATGTTTGTTATTAATAAGAGGAAAGACCAAAGTATTTTTTGATTGTTTTATTAAATTTTTTAATGTTAAAAATCTTGTTTTCTTGCGTCAGATTAGTATTAAGATTTTTATCTTTTTTTTGGCATTAAAAACACATTTGTTTTGGAAATTCTGGCAAAAATCAAATAGTTGTTGGATTTTAATGAAATTTTCATGACTTATTCACAAATGAATGAATTTTTTTTTTGTTACATAAGTTACCGCCCTTTACTTAATTTTATGAAAATTTTGAGAAATTAAAATTTCAGCCATTTGTATTTATATTGGTTAAAAGCAGGACCCTTTGGAGAATTTAAATTATCACTTTGCTATTGTTAAACAAAAACAACATCTATTAAAAATTTGCTCTGAATCATACAATAAAAAACGCAATAAAACTATCACATTATTTAATTAGAAAAGCTTTTAATTGCTTTTATAAATAAGATACATTAAGGACACTATTGTCTTAAGAAAAAAAATTTCAGTTAATAATAAAGTTTTACAAGAATTGATTTCATTTTTTTTTTTGTAAAAATTTATTAAGTTTTAATTTTTTTAAAATTCTTTATTAATTTCAGTCTTTTAGATGATATTATTAAGTGAAAATTATATTAACTAATCATAAATGGAAAAGCTTAATACAAATCATCAAGCACCAATATTTTCTTTTTTTTATATGTATAAATGTGCCCATTTTTGTAAGTATGGCATTATCAGAAAATAAGTGATGACCATAGTAAATTTAAAGTCAGCATTTTTAAAATTTAATAAAGCATTAGATTACAGAGAATATTTTCCTAAATGTTTAAGATTAAGGCTCTCATTTTCTTAAATTATGTTTTACAGATAAAGTCTCCATAGAACAACATTAGACTTGTCACCAGGCTTTCAGCATGTCAAAACAGTTACTATCAGGTTAAAAAATGCATTTTTGTGATATTTTAAACTTAAAGTAAATAATATTTGTTTCAAATCAGGTTAATTATACTTTAATTCAGCTAATATTCCTCAAATAAAGTTTCAGAAAAGTATATTTTTGTTTTTGGAAAATTTTCTCGTAAAGAGAATTACATTGCGATGAAAGATGATTAAAAAATGGCGCTAACCAGCTATTTTAGGGAAAAAAAACCTTCCAGTCAATTTAAATTAGTTTTTGAAATACTGCAAAATATTTTGCTTATTGGAAATATTAAATTTAATCTATTAGCTTAAAACTAAAATAAAAGCTCAAAGAAAGATTCTTCATTTTTAAAACTTCATTTTAAACCTTACATTTTTTTGTTTTTTTGGAGGCTGGGGAGGGCATTTTTGGAAGTACCTACTCTTAAAATATATTCCTGATATACAATAGGACAAATTGCATTTAAAACAAAACCATTCATAAGTATCTACTTTAAATATTTTTATAAAAGTTGAAATCCTTTTCTTATTGATTTCCATGTACATTTTCCTATTTTCTGTTCAATCAGAAATAATAATTGATTTCTATTAATAAGTAGCGTTTTTAATTATCAATTATAAGTAATTTCCATTTTTGGGAACCAATTGTAATGACGAATGTATCATCCTAATTACTAATCATACGTGGCAGGTGTGAATAAATTTGGAGTACATTAACACCTGGCAAAGGCAGCATAAACACTAGATCAAAGGAAAAATATTGTTCTCCGTGACAATACAAGACTACATACCACAAAAATAACATTGAAAAAAGAATTTGGAGCATTTCTGGCCTGTTCTGCCCCCACCTACCATATTCACTTAACCTTGCATGGTTAGACCTGGTGGAACTAAGGAATGTAATTCATCTGAAGACTTTTCATGGTCTGTGATCATAAGTAAATAATAACATGCTGATCTGGCTTAAAAACAATGGAAAAGGACATAAGGTAGAAAAATCATGCTTATTCAATAATCTATCTCAGAAACAAACAAGTTTTATTAAAATCAGTTTCCATTTGAATGTACCTGATTTTTATAAATTGGTATTGTAGTGTGCTAATTACAATCTTAAACTCAATTTTAATTATATATATATATATATATATATAAATCACAGATTATTTCTCTATCAAATGAATATTTTTCTTTTTCAAATTCTCACAGTAACAGATGCACATTTCATCTTATTTATTCTTAGTATTTATTTTGTCTTACTTGTTTTACTACTTCTGTAACTTTTTGAAGTTATGACATTGTGGTATAGATTATCGCCCCTTATACGTATTCTGTATTCTCCATTCTAAGTTGAATAAAGCTACAGATAAGATTATGAACTGTATAATTTTTTACTTGTAGAACCTTAATAATTTTAAGTTGTCTAAATTTCTAGGTGAAATATCAAGATTTTCACTATTTTTCCTTTTGGTCTCATTTTTAGTGCCTTTTCTGTTTTTAAATCATAACACTCAATTTTCCATTCTACAAAAATTCATCTTATTCTTTATTTCAAATCTATGCTTGCTTAACAGACAGATATTACTCCTTGTGAAATATAATGCCATGGACCACATTGTGATATTTGTATATTATTTTTATGGCAACAAACTGTCCAGATCACACTCCTCCCCCAGTCTTTTGAATCAGAGTAGAGGTTTATACATTGTTTTCCTGTTTAGTTCCTTAAAGTCTATTTCAATCTCTTTTGCTCTTAGTAGCTTCTTGCATCTTAGTGAGATAATTGCTTGGAGTGAATTGATTAAAAAAAAAAAAAAAGAATTCCAGACTTTTTTTACCACTATCCTAGAACAGTCCCCAAAACAACTTTAATCAATCAAAAAAAAGTTTAAACTTTCCTGAAATCAAAATGTTTTTGTTTTTTTTACATTATCATTTATAGTTGTTTATAGCATAAAAACATTAAAATAATTAGGAAATACATTTTAAAAAAAGATAAAATGCTAATGTTTGAAAAAGGAATAAATAAAAAACAAAACGAATTCATTAAATTTTTAATATTTTTATTCATTATATTTTTCATAAAAATTATAACTATTTTGCTTGAATATTTTGGATAAATCACCTTAAATAAGTTTACACAAAAAATGTTCTTATTTAATTTTCCACCTGAGAATAAATCTTATTTTAGTGAAACACCCTACCCATATATTTTTAATTGGTTGTATTCTCTTATCCAGTATGCCTGTTTTTATAGGGATGAATCATGCAGCTGGTGTACTTAGGACAATCCTTTAAGCAAATAAGCTCATCCTCATGGGGGATACCCATGGCCAAGGGATGGCCTCAGTTTGGTTTTGAAATTTCAGATAGATACTTACTATCTTGTAAAATTTTGAATTACTGGTTGAGTTTGATTTATAAACATGAATTGTTGTCTAAGTACACATTACCAACTGTTTCTTTATTTCATATTTTTCAGGAAGGTAGGTCTCTTCAACTTTTATGAGTTTTTTTAATCTTAAACAGAAATTTCAAATGACCATGACCATGGCTCATTTTGTTTCGGCATTAAACGTACTATTTTCTGGCTGTTTCTAGTAATGCAAATACAGTTGTGTATATGGTTGTGGTTAGAACCAATCTTGATTGTGTCTCCCATAGTATGTTGCTTTTTATAGTGTCATCTTTCCTTTCATCCCTCCCACAAGAAAAATCTTACTTTTTTTTATTTATTTGATTGTTTATATTGAATTTATTTCCTTTATTTTGATTGACAAATAACAAAAAATAAAAACATGGAAAATTTTTGGTATTTTAGTACACATGTACCAAAATACTTTCAGAATTTTAATAGACACCAGCACAGTATTAAACCTCATAACATCTTGAAATGCCCCCCTCCCACACACACAATCAGATAAAAAAAAATTTTCATCAAATTTTATTTTTATCTTCTCCTTTTTTTTTTTTTTTTTTTTTTTTTTTATTAATTTGAACTTTTTCTGTTGAATTCTTAAAATCATTTTCAAACTACCAATAAAGGTTTATGTTTGTCTTTTTTCTTTTTCTTTTGTTGTTTTTGTTTATATTTTGCTGTTAGGAAATATATTTTGCCAGGAAGCTTTAGTTTCTAAAGTGAAACTGGTTGGCATGGAAGAAGTTTTACTGTATGTAATTTCAACTGTACACAATATAGCAAATATTAACCAAACACTAACTTGTACTAATTGAGACTGTATTAATTTCTAATTTGTACTTGATTTCATACTAATCAAGGCCATTCTATATTTTGTTCCTTTCTCTAGGAATCTTTGTCTGCAGCATTTTAAGCATGTTGCCACACACCAACCAGATGCTGAGGGCAACTATGGCCTGGTACCCACTGAATTTTGAAAACAGAAGTTACACTTCTTGTGCCCTGGGTGGAACACTTTTGGGTTCAGGAATGGCACTTTCAGGCGCAGTAAGTAAAATAAAGAAATAAAAACAATTTGGCATTTATTAAAAATATTTTTAACCTTTTTAAATCTAGTGATCCCAGCATTGATTACAAACCAGACTTCCTTCTCTTTCTCAAATTTCTACTACAAACAAATATTTACAAATATCTAACTACCCTCCTCCTCCTTTTCCTCCTTCTTTTTTTCTTTTCCCCCCTCCATTCTTCTTTTTCTCCATTTATCTGATTTTCTTTCCCCACTCCTTCACAGTGGGCTAGGTCCAGACAGCAATTTTTGAAGTTGCTACTTTTAAGCTAGCTAAGGGCATATCTTGGAGGCATAGTGAAGTAATGGATAGTGGCTCGGATTGAGAAATCTAAGAACTGAGTTCAAATTCCAGTCAAATCCATTACATTCACTTACCCTTGGGAAAGGTATGAATCCTCTACTTCTCCCTTCAGCTATGGGTAAATAGCAGGACAGACCAGGTTCTATAGCCTTGGATGGCAACTGGTCTACCGCAGAAAGAAATGGCTACCTACTGCAGGAAAAAATCTGCGTTGTCTGTCTTGTATTGAAAGATACATGATTGCCTACACATGTATCACGCATGGCACATAACTGAAGGGCATATATAAATCTGGAGAACAGTTGCTTTCTTTTACATTTTGTTCATATAATAAAATTCCCAGAACAATTCTGTGGATAAGACAAGTTGGTTTAAGAATGACAATAGAAAAAAATCTTGGTTTTTTGTCGCCACATTCCATCTTTTGACTTTATCAAGGCAAAACTGAAGCAAAATGTTTTTTTAAATAGTTACATTAAAATCCAAAATTTAAAAAGAGAGACACTTTTGCATAAGCCTCTTTCTGGCTAATGTTAACTTCCTTTAGACTAAGAGTTTTTGTGTTTTTTTTTTTCTTCCATGTTGACAATAGAATAACATTCCCAGAAGTTAACATAAGCCAAAAAGGGGCTTACACAAAAGCATCTCTCTCTTTTTAAATTTTTGATTTTAATGTAACTATGTATATAAAAACATTTCATTTCAATTTTGCCTTGATAAAGTCAGAAGACAAAATGCATCAACAAAAAATAAGATATTTTTCCTATTGTCATTCTTATACTATTTTGTTCATATTACCCAGTCAAAAGTTATTGCTTTAAAAGTTAAGTGTTTTTTTTTGTTTTTTTTTTTTAAAAAACCATCACCCAAATTTTCTATGCTTTTCTCAGAACATTGAATGAACGTCTTGAAAATGTCACATTTTATGTTTTCATTTATCACTCACTTAAACTGAAATCACCCAGAAAATAACCATGCTGATTTTTACCCCAAAACAACATCTTTGAACGTCAATAGAAAATAGACCCCCTCCACGAGGCAGAACATGCTACACACACACACACACATATATATAAAAGTAGAAATTATATACAACACTTTTCTAGAGGTTTCATGCTGTTTTATCTCAGTTATTTGAACAATTGTCGTTTTTAATATTTTGCCTTTCACATGCATAAAAATGTTTGTCCCTTCTGGTTTGTTCATAAATTCAATCCTCTCCTGTTGACAGTCTCATCTAGATGCTGTAAAACCTGCTGCTTTTGCTTTAGTCATTATCTGTCTTTGTTCAAATGCAATTTTGAAAAATTTGTCACTTTCACAATAGTGTGAATTCAAATTCAAACAAGCCCTCAGCCACTTCCCTAAAAATTATTTTTGCTTAAATTCTTTCAATTTTTTGGTTTTGGGGCCCAAATGACCAAATGTGAAAATTTTGCCCCAGATCCCCCAGGTTTGGGAAAAAATTAAATATTTTATCCCTTTTCTGAATGGTCTTGCCAATACGATTTTAACAAACCTTTAACCACCCTCAAAGCATATTTATTTTGCAAAGTTATGATCAAATGTCTGTAATAACCCACTGTACCCTCCCTTTTCTCTTTTTTTTCTGTTTATCTCCACCCCCTCCTCCTATCTTTTTTCTGTCTTCCCTGTCTATATTCTCACTTTTTTTTTTTCTAATGATGATTTTTTTTTAATTTCAGCATTGTCCAAGTTTTCTTCTATGTGCCATGTCTCTTCAGTACATGAGCGATCGTGATTCTCTACAACTTCCTATCACTTGTAACTCTTAAGATTTGTCTTTTTGCTATCTCTTCTAATCCCTGCCAACCATTTTGCACAAGCTTGTTAGATAGGTTATTCGCTGGATTGCTCTGTCCCTCTTGCCTTCAACATGTCTTGTGAGTGTTAAATTTTCCAAGTACTCTTTCTTCATTATGTGCCATATAAATTTCAATTGTCTCTTTCTGATTCTATGTCTTTTTGTTTCCATTTTCTCTAAAATTTCATCATTGCTTACATGTTCAGTCCATAGTATTCTCAGCATCCTTCTGTAGAATCACATTTCTATTATCTCAAATCTCTTTTTCATCTGTAAGGAGATTGTCTAGCATTCACTGACAGATAGGAGGACCAATATTACATAACAGTTCAGCACTCTTTTCTTTTGTTTCTTATGAAATTTTCCTGGTTCTTAATACTTTGCTTAATTTTTAGAAGGCATCTTTTGCTATTCCAGTGTTCCTTCAGATTTCAGTGTCGCATTTTCCATCATCTGTTAAAACACTTCTCAGATATTTAAATTTTTGTATTTGCTTGATTTTGGTGACTCCAATTTGTAGTTTGCATTTCAGGTTGCTTCATTTACATATCATACCACACAAACAGCTAGTCAGATACTGTGAAACACTGCACAGACTGGGAAAAGTTGTTCATCAAATAAGGCTAGTACATTTATGTAATGGTGCCAACCTATCACATGGCAATACCAATCCACACATTACCAATCTAACAAGAGTGACTCTAGCTATATGGTTGGGATCTTTTATTACATCCACCGCATAGTCCTGACTTGGTTCCTTCAGATTATTATCTGTTTGGACATATCAAACAACATCTATCGAACAAGTGGTTCTACTATGGATGTTGTTGTAGATGTGCAAGGTTGGCTCCAATTACTTAACACCAATTTTATTCCAGTAGAATATTCACGTGTGTGTGCACTGACAAAACAATCAAACTTAATGATGACTACATGGGAAAATAACATAGTATCACTGGTAACATTAGCATGATATTTTATTTGTATAGTAATAAACATGTTGGATTAGAAAATGTTTGTATCTTACTTTTATAAAGGTTAATTTAAACTTAATGTTTATATTAGAAGTTTCAAAGTTGAACAACAACTTCTTTTTATTTTATCAATGCAAATTGTAAGCCATTGTTATTAGCTCAACTTCAGTAAACCTGACCCACATACTCCTGAAGTCAGTTTAAATTGATGCTTTCTTTTTTCCATATATTGCTACCAGTTCATTTTTTTTTCTTAATTACAGATGAAAATTTTCCAAGATTTCAGTGAAATTTTCACTTTTTAAAATTATAATTATTTAGCTACATGGAAAAAAAAGTGTCGCTTTAAACTAATGCCAGGAGGATATATAACACTTGGTAAAATAGGTGGTAAAGCGTTGGTGAGTTTGTTAGTTAAGATAATTAAAGAAGTTTATGCAGTTAGGGAGGGTGTAATAAATAACTAGGGACTAAAATTTTGACTTGGCATATGTATTTGTTTATTAGGACATTTAACTCTACCCTGAATAGTCTGGTAGAGTCCTAGAGAGTTCTTTGTAGAAATTATTGATTTGGTTATATAGTTCAATGTCTTCTGATGATGATGATGATGACTATTTATCTCTTGTCTGGTGGTTTTATGGTGATGTTGTTATCTTGAATAGATTTTATCACCTTACATTCATGTTTCATAAAATTGTTTATGTTATTTATATGCAGATTGTCTTCCATATGTTATTTATATGCAAGTTGTCTTCCATATTGAACACAATCTGTCTGGACTGAATTTGCTTCAGACACAGAGAGCATGAAAGACTCTGGTCTTGTTGCAAAAAAGACAGAAATTGAAATCTATGGAAGTAGTTTCCTTTCTTTAATTTTCAATATTAAAATTTTGTTTTCTTCCAACTTTCCACTTTCTGTTAAAAAGATTGCCTTCCAGCCCAAACCATTTTCTTGTTTATTAATATGATAGGCTTCAAATTCTTTAGTGAATGACACAAGTGCTGTTCCAGACAGTTTTTCTCATCAGAATCCATCTTGCATATTTATAAAGCTACCATTCAACCATGCATTGAATATTGCTGCCATATCTGGTCTGGTGCTCCGGCCATAAATCTTAAAATTCTCGACAAAATCTAAAGAATGGTCTGTATTGTAATCAGTTCTGACCTGGCATCTTGACTTCAGTTACTTTTCCATCACTCTGATGTGGTTTCCCTTCTGTTTTTTTTGTATAAATATTTTCATGGCAATCGTTCTAATGAGCTCTCCTCCTTGGTACTTCAACAATGTGAATTTAAGTGCAGTACTAGATTGGCAAGTAGGTCTCATCATGTGTTCTATTCTAATAGTTTCTTTTCTCACACTTCTCCCTTCTGTAATTCTCTTCCAGTTTCTTGTTTCCCTGTCACCTACAAACTTCAAAAATTTAAATGCAACATCAATTGCCATCTTCTGTCTTCCTGAATCCTGTTCTTTTATTCTTTCTCCTCTTTAAAGTCTTCTCACTCAATTCCACTTTCAGTAACCCCCTTGCATCTTAGTGGCATTATCACCTTGCTTAGGATGAAAAGATTAAAATAAAAATTTAGTTAAAAATAATGAATTAGAGCTCATTTAAAGAATTAGTTGTATGGGGAGAGAGCTATTGTGATGTAATTTGAAATGGATGATTTTTTTTTTTTTTTTTGCATTACAAGTGCCATTAAGGTCCTAGGGACATCACATGTACTGCAACTATAGCAGCAGTGTTGTGTCTAGGACAAGATAACCAACCAGAGGAGAGAAGGGCCCTATCAGGCTTTCAGAGTTTTCTTTCTAGGCTGGTTGCCACATCAAGGCAAAAGAGCCCAGTCACTCTTGTTATTTAACTCATAATTTTGAAGAAATAGATTTATAAATCTTTCTCAAGTGTACTTATGCAAAACTGAACATAACAAACTTGGGTGAAATTCGAACTCAACTCACCAATTTCTCTTTCTGAGTTACTAATTCTTACAGTACCCCAGCATCTATGATGTACTAAATTTTATTTACTTGTTTGGAATTGCTTTAACAAAAAAAAAAATCATTTTCATGCTGACAAACCTGCCTGCTTTCAGCTCCATCTTTAAAAACTGTGTATTAAATACATACGACAATATAATTCCTGAGAAAAACATTTCATATCAAAACCAAAAAATGACTTGATCATTTGTAATTTCCAGTGTCCAACCACTTTGTTTGTTCAGCTTGGTTCAGGTGTTCCCAATGCAGGTGAGTAACTGTCTTTCTTTGCTTTTCTTCTTTTGGGTATTTCATCTATTTTGCTTCTTCCTACAATGTGTGTCCTCTCAAAGATATACAAGATCTTTGAAAGTGTTCAATCATTTAACATTAACAAAATAATAGCCAACCTAGGAAAATACCACCTTAGTCCTCTTCAAAGCACTGAAGGGCTTCATGCACCCACCCCAGCATCCCTTGCTCTTTTTAAAATGCTCTGCAAAATTCTTTTTTGGGTTTGCCATCAGCTACTTCACCACCTTCTCCTTAATCATAACCATTATCTAAAATCTACCTTTCATAGATGATTTTAGCTTTGGGAAAAGTCTGAAGTCTGAGAGAATCAAATAATGCCCTTGGTAAAGGTATAAATTCCTTCCTCTTTGACATCTATTGATTTTCATGGTGATATTTCATATTTTCAAGATTTCTATTTTGCTTAAATGAAAGAAAGTGAATCAGCATTCTTCTGTTGTTTTTTTTTTTTTTTTTTTTTTTTTGTTCTCCAAATAAATGTTAATCAAATGATAAGTACAATATTCCTTAACACTTTAGCATTCAACCCACCTTATAAATATCAGTTCTCTATGTTCAACCTACCATATATACTCTGCTGTGTATTCTGGAAAAAAAAGAAAAAATAGTTTTTAGTAGGTTTCAAAGGCCTTAAACTAATATTAGATTAATCTGCATAATAACTTCAGTCAATTCATTTTCTTAAATTCCAAATATCACAAAATATAACCATTAAAAGTGGCTAAAAATCTAGTTAAAGATTTTACCCAGTTTAAATTTGACAAATATTGGTTCTGGAATTTTTGAGTTATTGAAGTTTTTGGGATTTACATAATAACTTCAGATGGGCTGTAGATGGTGCATTGGTATGAGTGCAAATACATTGAAAGATTTATTAGAATATCTATTAGCCCCTAGCATGCATTTACTGTATCCAAATCAAAATCAATATCATCCGTCAGGTTGCAGTGTTTTTTGTTTTTGTTTTCTGTTAATGTAATTTTTAGTTTGTGTCACTGCACGTTGCAAATGAAGCTGAAGCAAGCAGATATAGGCTCATAGATGTCCCAACAAGAAACATGCTTTTGTTAAATAGGTAATTCAAAACTTGCCTTGCCAGGCTGGTATCTGCTGCTGAACTGGTAGACACACTTTGGCTCAGTGGATTTCCCTGATGAAAAGAAATGAGGTGCAGGTTCGATTCCTGTTGGAGAGACTTTTTTTTTTTTTGTTAGTAGGATTTCTCAATTTAGGCCAATTGTTATTAATTTCACTGTTTAATAAAATAAAAGAAAAACAGGGCTAGCAACTCAAACACATGTACCCACTGAAAATAATGTTTATAATAACAGAGGTTTGTATAAACTATATTCATTCTGAAAAATCCAGGGAAATTTTTCAACATTTCTGTTCGAAAAAGTAGGGTATTTGATGATCCAGAAAAGGTTATGTGTGATGAATCTGGGTACATATGTCCATTTCCCCTACTGTATTCTGGCAGAAATCAAATTTTCTGGTCCCCCCGCTACCCACATGTAGTGGCGAGAGTAAATGACTATCTCTGTACCATGATAGTTGTTACATTTTGATATTAAATAATAATAGTGGGTTACTTTATGAGTACACCCATCTACTCAAGTGGTTAACTAATCTTTGTAGCAGATGTCTGCTCAGGCACATTTGTGTTTCTTCAACAACCACAGAACCAGTCTGTGGTTTAAACTGCAACTATTCTGACCTTAGTTACCAGTTCTGGGAGAAAGTGCATAATCTGGTATGATCAACAGTTAAAAAAAGCCAATCCTCTCAAACACTCGGTCACAGTGACTTGTAAATTTGTGCTTCAACAACTATTTATGACTTCCAAACATTTTCGTCTCCCCAATTTCCCTCACAGGGCTTAGGTCAACCATAATATTTCCAACAGTGCCACATGTTGTGATCACCACCCCAGGCTGATAACATCAAAAAATCACCTCTCTAATAAATTGGCCAATGTGAGATGCAAAACCCAGTTCTCATGAATGGTACTTCAATGTTCTAACCTCTTAGCCATACCCTAAATGTAACAAGTATTTATGGACAGAGGTAGTACATTGCTATATTCTTATTGTTTTGCTCACTCTCAATTGATTGAAAATGAACTTTTTATATTGTTAGAATATAGTACACTAGCAGGAGAGCCCGGCATTGCCTGGGGATGTAACAGTAAGAGATAGATCAAGTATCGACCATCATAAAGACTGAAAAATAAAATTGACAAAGATTATTGTTTAAGGTTGACGGACACGCATGTCTTAATTAGTTTTTTTTTTTTTTTTTTTTTTTTTTTTAATTGGTCAAACCCAAACTCAAACAAAAACATTGTTTTCAATCATTATGAGTCTACCAACTGAATATAATTTTATTATAAACAATTGTCTTGTAAATGGAATTTTTAAAGTATTCTGAATGTAAAAAATAAAGAAAAAAGTGTGCAAGACAATAAGAAACACAAAGTGAAGTTTTGTTGAAATCGGTTGAAAAATGTAGGAAATCCGATCCAATATATACACACACACACAAACAACCTGGGTTTTATAATAAGTATAACTCGATATGAGTTGTCCCCCTTTCATTAATGCCTCTTAATTGTGTTTTCAAAATGATTTTGTGCAAAAACAATTGTTTTTCC
This sequence comes from Acanthosepion pharaonis, assembly GCA_903632075.3. Taxonomy (NCBI): domain Eukaryota; kingdom Metazoa; phylum Mollusca; class Cephalopoda; order Sepiida; family Sepiidae; genus Acanthosepion; species Acanthosepion pharaonis. The sequence goes on from CAHIKZ030005392.1 coordinate 1,134,072, forward strand.
AATTTTTGGCACTGTCAGAACCACTGCAAGGTAATTTTACGCAGTCCTGTGAAGTTTTGTTGAAATCGGTTGAAAAATGTAGGAAATCCGATCCAATATATAAACGAACACACACACACAACCTTGGTTTTATAATAAGTATGATTTAATCTATATAATAAATTCCAATGTCAGTGTGTCACCCTTTTTCAATTAAAGGGACACAACTCTCAATAGCTCATCTTCCTGTACTTTTAAAAAGTAAACTTAAATATTAATGCAATACTTAAATGCAGCAATCAATTTTGAGTTCTTCTATAGTTTATTATTGCCTATTGAATCTACTCCTCCCCATCTATTATGATGAAGGCCCAATCAAGAGCCCTATACAGTAGCTAGCTTAAATGCCACCTGATAGTGCGGCTTTTAGACTAGTAATAAATAATTTCTTGTTTCTGTCCCAAAATAAAATAATCATTTTTTTATCTTGAATTTGGATTGTAATCTTGTTATTTCTTTCACAGTCTGGGTGCTTGCTGGAGGATATTGTGCTACAGTCACCTTTGACATTCTCAGACCAGTCATCAGTAACTGCTTATTCCGGAGAAAATGTCTTGTACCTTTTTAGTAAGATTCTTTTGAATTTTCCCCTGTTATCACAATGTAGCATTTGGAATGATTCTGTAAGAAAATATTCTCATATCTTTGTGTGTGTCAGGCTTACTACAGGTGAGTGCTGCAAAGTTCTTTCCAAACCTGCCTAAATAACATTTTGTTTTTTAATGAATCCCTCTTAAGTTAGACAAAGAACTTTGCAGTGCAAACTCATAGAAACAATTTGATTGGTATTTTTAAAATTTTGTCATGAAAAGAGTTTTATGGATAGATCTAAAATAATCTTGGTTGGTTGGTTGGTTGGTTGGTCCCATAACCTGGAAGTTGTTGATGTCATGCAAGATTTTTGCTGTTCATAACATTTTATAATTTACATAAAATATCTCACAGCTACCAAATAATATATTGCAAATTATTTCTAATAAAAACAGATATAAATTGAAATTCACATGACAGAATTTTGAACATGCTAGAAAGGATTAAAAAGCTTAAAATAATGAAAATAAAAATATTTGGTCTTTCCTCTTAATAATAACATAAACATTTTGATGATAAAATTTTGTTTTTATCAAGTTTGGGGCGTTTTTTTCATCATATAAACACGATACAAAAAACACGATACCTAAAGTTCAAAATGAATTTTTGAAAATGAAAAATCTTTCTTGAAGCTTTTATTTTAATTTTAATTTCAAGTTAAAAGATAAAATTTATTATGTCCAATAAGTTGTACTTCAAAAACTAATTTAAATTGACTGGAAGGAGTTTTTTGGGTTTTTTTTCTGAAATAGCTGATTAGTACCTTTTATAGCAATGTAAGTCTCTAGAAAAATCTTCCAAAAATAAAACATACTTTTCTGGAACTTTATTTGAGGAATATTAGCTGATTTAAAGTATAATTAACCTGATTTGAAACAAATATTATTTACTTCAAGTTTAAAATATCACAGAAATGCATTTTTTTGACCCAATAGTAGTTGTTTAGGCATTGACAGCCTGATGACAGATATAATGTTGTTCTATGGAGACTTTATCTGTAACTATATTTGAAGAAAATGATATGAGTGCTTTTTTTTAAGCACTTTGTAATCTTTTTTAAGCACTTTGTAATCTTAAAAATTTAGGAAAATATCCCTCATAATCTAATGCTTTATTGAATTTTAGAAATGTTGGATTTAAATTTGCTATAGTTATTCTTCTTATTTTCTGATAATATTGTGTATGGTTGACTGTACTTAGAAAAATTGGTACATTTATACACATACAAAAAAATTCAAAATCCTTGTAAAAATTTTGATGTTTGATGTTTTGTATAAAGCTTTTACGTTTATGATTAGTAAATATAGTTTTAACTTAATAATAATATCATCTAAAAGGCTGATATTAATACAGAATTTTAAAAGATTTCAAACATAATAAATTTTTATAATTAAAATTTTAAAAAAATGAAAACAATTCTTTTAAAAATTCCTTATTCATTGAAAACTTTTTCTTAAGACAATAGTGTCCTTAATATATCTTATTTATAAAAGCAATTAAAAGCTTTTCTAATTAAATAGTGTTATAGTTTTATTGCATTTTTTATTTTACAATTCCGAGCAGATGTTTCTGTTTGGCAAAAGCAAATTGATGATTTAAATTCTCTAAGGAGTCCTGCTTTTAACTGATATAAATTTGAAGAGGCTGAAAATTTAATTTTTGGAAATTTCATATCCTTAAATGGGGATAACGGAGTTAAAAAAAAAAAAAAAAAAAATTTCAAAAGTAATTCATTTGTGAATAAGTCATAAAAATTTATAACAATTTTTATTTGATTTTTTGCAAGAATTTCCAAAACAATGTTTTTTAATGACAAAAAAAAAAAAAATGCTAAAATTACCAATACTAGTCTTTGGCTCACCTGTTGGCACAAAAAAAAAAAAAACAAGATTTTTAACCAAAATTTTGAACATGCTAGAAAGGATTAAAAAGCTTAAAATAATGAAAAAAAAATACTTTGGTCTTTCCTCTTAATAATAACATAAACATTTTGATGATAAAATTTTGTTTTTATCAAGTTTGGGGCATTTTTTTCATCATATAAAGCAGTCAACAATTTTCATTGGAGTTTTTTTTTTTTTTTTTTTTTCCCCATAAGGTGGGGGGGGGCAACCCTTAAAACACATGACTTTTTATTAATAGTTTTATCAGTTTGTACATCAATATTTCAGAAATTCTGCATCGATATACATATATAAAAACAAATCAAAATTCTTTTAAAATAGTCGGGATATTCAGATTGTAATAATCTTTAAAATGTATGATTAGTAAATATAGTTTTACTTAATAACAATATTCCATAAAAATTATCTCATTGAAATTGAACTTTAAAAGATGCAAAAAACTTTGTAAATTATTCAATTTTAAATTGTAAAAAAATTGTAAAAAATGAAAACAAATCTTGTAAAAATTCATTTTTCTTCGAAAATTTTTTTTTTCTTCAGACAATATTGTCTTTAATATATATTATTCATAAAAGCAATTAAAAGCTTCTCTAATTAAAGTCTTAGTTTTATTGCATTTTTTATTTTCCAATTCAGAGCAGGTTTTCAGTAAGACCAGGACCGATTTTGCAAAATAAAATCAGTGATTTAAGTTCTTAATAAAATTTTGCTTTTAACTAATATAGTCACTGAAAATTATTTTGATGAATTTCTGAAGCTTTCATAAAGTTAAGTAAAGGGTAGAAACACGTAAAGAAAAAAAAGATTATTTTTACCAAGATTTTTCTAATAAAAAAAAATAGTTAAAAATAATTCAATTCATTTGTGCATAACTCCTGAAAATTTCATTAAAATCTGATAATTATTTAATTAATGTGTCTGTCATTGCAAAAAACGGGTGAAAATTTGCTATGCTAAAAGTTAGTACAACTGTTGACGCAAGAAAAACAAATGAAAAAATCTCAAATGTTCTAAAAAGGAGCAAAAAATTAATTAAAAAAATACTTTGCTCCTTCCTCTTAATAATAACATAATGATTTTGATGATAAAACTATGTTTTCATTACATTTGGAGAATGTTTTCATCATGGTATGCAGATTTTTGAGCGTTTTCTGGAGGTACCTAATTTTAACTCTTAGATGGCGGGGAAAGGTTGTATAAACTTGTTTGCCGAATACATAAAAAAGGTAGTTTTTATGCATAATTTCACTTTAATTCTTTAGATTATGAAAAATAAAGAAAAAATATAAATAAAACAAGTTAGGTTCCTAAATGTAATATTTATTAACAGTATGATAATCCTTGAAGAGTTATGTATTCACTGCACCAAACTATCATCATTTTTTTTGCCTTTTTTTCTCTTCAAGGAATATGAATGCAGACATAGTATTGTCTTTGACTTGTTCTTCCAACTTTATTTACAGGCAGATATTCCAGGAAATGATGTAACCTCATGAATCCAAAACTTGCTCATAAATCATTTAAACGTGAATAATGAATGATGTTCCTATCATTGGGAAAAAGAGGTTTAAAACATCAATTGATGATATTAACTGATCTCCAAGGAAACATCAATTGATGATACCAGCCATTTAATGATTAACAGATTAGTGACAGTTATTGAATTATCAAAAATATGGTTCAACATGACAGCGATCAATACACATTTTGAAGCATTTGGATAGTATCTCACACTATTCGATTAGGCTTGGGCAGTATTTCACCCTACCTGATTAGCTTTAGGCAGTATCTCACCCTATACGATTAGCCTTGGGCAGTATCTCACAAAGATAAATTTTATTTTATACCTATTTTTTCCAGCTTACATCGATGGATGATGACACCCTATTTTAATGTTTCCCTTCCAATTGCTGTTATGCTGGCCACTGCAACGTTTTCCTTGGAACTCTGGAAACCTAAAGAATCTCATCCAGTGAGTGAAATAATTTAATTTCTATTCTGCATGCAAATAGGGTCCACCATCTAAAGCGTGTTTATCTGCTGTAATCAAACACAAATAGTCTACATATTTCTGCAAATGTAATTCTTATGTAAATGTCAAGCTCTCTAATTTTAGTTTTAAAAGAAAAATATATCCATATAAATTATATAATATTAGGCAAATGAAAGACAAAATGGGGAAAAACACATTTGTCCTTCATAGAGGATAGATCAAATTACACAGAATCTTTTCTACTTTGTCATTCATTTGCCTAACATTGGCCTTATATATAAAAATTAATATATCATATTCTTCAATAATATATTTAAATAACATAATCATATTTTTTAATCATTTCACTCCACACAAGGGGTTACTGAGTGTGAAAGAATATAAAAAAAAAAAAATAAAGAACATTAAGGAGAGAGCACAATAACAATAAAAGAACATGAATTAAGAAAACAGAAGATTATGATTAACATTGCATTTAAACTTTTGAAGATCAAAGTTGACTGGGAGGCAAGAATCCAGAAGAGAGTTCCACAAGTGAGAAGTGCAAGAGAAGAACATAGAATTAGGGTTACATCTCGACATTTCAACTGTAAAATGGTGAAACCTAGCTGCCAATCTAGTACTGCACTTAAATTCATAAAGTCTAAGTACCGTAGTGGAAAGTTCATCAGAACAATTGCTGTGAAAATATTTATAGAAAAGACACAGGGAAACTACATTACAGCAATGGTAAAGTGACTGGAGCTGAAATTCCAGATCAGGACAGATAACATTGAAGATTCTTTGGATTTTATCAAAGATCTCAAAATATATAACAGAAGCACCAGACCATAGGTGACACTAATATCCAAAATATAGACAAATGGCAGGCTTATAAATATGTAATATAGATTTGGGCGAGAAAAATTGTTTTGCACAACACAGTGAACCAACTTTCCTAGCAGTAGACCTAGCAACTGATTCAGTATAAACTTTCCACTTCCTGCCAGCAAAAAACATTAGCCCAAGAAGAGACAATGAGTACTCGCATGGAGGTTAGCGTCAGCTAAGCTGATGTAAAGCAAAAAAAGTTCTCTAGGACAATTAGACGAGAGCAGTTAAAATTAACAAGCTATTTCTAACCCCAGTTAACAAGATAGGTCATTTTTTAGTTCAGCTGCCAATTTGGCCGTATCAAACCAAGTAGACTTACCATTAAGACAGGAGTAGATAGTTGTGTCATTAGCATAGATATGAAGCTGACATTGGGAAGGTGGTTAATGAAAATTAGGAATAGCAAAGGTTCAAGGATAGCCCTGGGGACATGCCTGTTAATGCAAAAGTATCTAGAAGCATAGCCGTCCAAGACAACTTTTATTTTGTGATTTGATAAGAAAGATTGAATCAGATCAAAAATTCATCCAGAAATACAATAACCTTTCAACTTGTGAAGAAGACCATGTCAAACCCTGTAAAATGCCTTCAAGATATCCAAAGCAACATCCAGAGCTTCACCATTCTTATCTAAAACTTGATAGATTCTTTATGCAATAAGTGTTAACACATCAGCAATTGACGAGAGAAGCAAAAGCCATATTGCTTGTCTGAAAGAAGAATCTATGAAGTAAGATGCTTAACCAATTCAGAGTTGATTAGAGGCTGTAGTACTTTGCCAAAAAGAGGTAAAAGTCTAATAGGCCGAGAGTTTCCAACAAGCAGGAAAGCAAGAAGTAGCAAGACATTTATTGTAGTTTAGAGAGATCAGGTGCCAGTTTAAGAGCACATTTTTTTTAAGAACTATTGCAGGGATACTATCAAGTCCACATACTTTGTGAGGATCCAGTTTAGAGATGACAGCAGAAACCATGGACAGAGTTGTATGTATATCATACAGAAGAGATTCAGTTCTAAGCATAAAATCAGGCAAAGATACTCCAGATGAGATGAGAGTAGAATTGGAAGAGAATTTACAAGCAAAACAGTTTGCTTTATCAGCAGATGTCAACACCTCAAATTGAGTGAAGAGGGGAAGAATAGAAGACTTACTCTTATTTAATACACTATTACAGAGCTACCAAAAGTCACGTGAACCAAACTTGTTAGAGGTTGTCAACAAGATATATATATATATATATATATATATATATATATATATATATATATTGAATTGGGATCAAATATGTATCAGAATCTAAGAGAATGATAGGATAAAAAGCAAATAGGAAATGTTTATAAATCTAACATGTTTCACTTTTATTAAAGCTTCATATGAGAAAGAAAGAAATTTTGGTATTTTTATTTTTGCATTGTTTGATTTTCAGTTGTTAAGCAGTGTTAATATAAGTTATGGTGTTTTGAACTCAAAGAGAGATTATGTATCCTTTCAATTCTCCCAAAAAGTAATGGATACCAAGCTTAACTGAAGAAAGAAATGTAAACATTGATTTATGTATGTAAGTGTATCATAAATCTAGTTTATCTATGTGATAAAGTGATAAAATCTGTCGGTTTAATAAATGAATAAACAAAAAAATATCTATTACTTCTTATATACAAAATTTATTACATGTGTAGCAGCAATGTGTTGAAGTGCATATAACAAACCATTTAATGCCATTTTGCATTTCTACTAATTTCTGGTCAGCTCCCTTATATTGGGGAGCTTGTTTTAACAAGGATCATTATAAAATAGACATAATCTTACTTATTATAAAACGCAGATTGTGTGTGTGTGTCTGTACGTTTATATATTGGATTTCCTACATTTTTCAACCGATTTCAACAAAACTTCACAGGACTACGTAAAATTACCTTGCGGTTGCAGTATTTCTAACAGCGCCAAAAATTGGAAAAACACAATTGTTTTTGCATGAAATCAATTTGAAAACTCGATAAAACACGATTCTGTCACCAGAATGAAAGGGGGACAACTCATATCGAGTTATACTTATTATAAAACCCAGGTTGTTTGTGTGTGTGTTTGTTTATATATGGGATCGAATTTCCTACATTTTTTAACCGATTTCAACAAAACATCACTTTTTTTTGGCAGGTAGTGTTTCTTATTGTCTTGCACACTTTTTTTTTTATTTTTACATTCAGAATGCTTTAAAATTCCATTTACAAGACAATTGTTTATAATAAAATTCTATTCAATCGATAGACTCATAATGATTGAAAACAATGTTTTTGTTTGAGTTTGGGGCTTGACCAATTTGTAAAAAAAAAAAAACACAAAACAAAACAAAAAAAATAATTAAGACATGCGTGTCCGTCAGCCTTAAATATTAATCTATGTCAATTTTATTTTTCAGTCTTTAGGATGGTCGATACTTGATCTATCTCTTACTGTTACATCCCCAGGCAACGCCGGGCTCTACTGCTTGTATGTCTATATTATTCAATGAAATATATATAATCATGGCATTCTTTATTAAAGTCCAAGTCACAGTGCATCTCTCACCCAGAGACCAATCTGAAATCTCATTGTTTTTTGAGAGGGAAGATTTTTAGTTTCAATTTGGGTTTGCTTCTGTAGTTAGCTTAAGAAACTTGAAGAAAAAAAGTAGAGTTCAAAAAACATAATTTGGCTGGAAAAGTTAATCCTCTTTATCATGGTATATGTTTCTTCACTAACATTTTATTACAATTAATATAGAATTTAACAGATCTTCAGATCCATCACTTCCCACTTCATTAACAAGGGTATAAAAAAATGTTTTATACATTTTAATCTTTGAATTAATTATCCACATTAAAACAGTTTTAATGAAACAAAAATGACTTTGAAACTATGAACTCTGGAACAAAAATATGACCTGAAACAAAATAAACATGAAAGTAATTTCTTATTTTATTGTTTTGAAATAAAGTAACTATTGTTATGCTAACTTATATTGTCATAACTATACTTTTTTTATGATTATAGAAGTAGAAAAATATTGACTCTAAAAATGTGGTTTAGCAGCAGGGTTAGGGTTAATGTTTTGTACAGCTCATTTGCAATATCTAACAATATCAGATCAAATTTATTAAATTTAATTATAACATTAACATTACATAATGTAATTTAAGTCCATTGATTTTGTAATATTATGTTTACTCCTATTTTATGCTTTTAACTAAACTAAAATTCAACATACTTTTTTAAAAAAATAACTTTTAGAAAGAAAATCACAAATTACTCATAAAAAATTAAATTTTATCATCAATATATTTGTTTCTAACAACATCATAGATGCTATATTAATTTTGATTTATACATCAAACTCTCTCATTAAAATGATTTGAACTGGAAAAGTTTTATTTTGTCCATAATGTTTTACAGAGGAATTTCAAGAATCTTTGTATTTTATTGTCTATCCTGGGATTTAAATTTTACAGCCATTTTATAATCCCCCTGCCATCCTTGAAAAAAGTACTAGTACTCCTGTGTATTCACAGCACTCTGCTTGAACGCACTACTCTCCAGAATGACTGCATCTTTCAATGCTGGAAAAAAATTTTACTCTGAAATAAATGCTTGGATAACCAGTGACATGACTCCATAGTGTGTGTGAATGGCCAAAATAATTTGAAATGGCCACATTGTCTTTCAGGGTAACAAAAGTAAAAAATTAATGAAACATGTGAAAACTTCTATGTGTTATGTCCCTTCAGGATTTTATTGATCATGACCCTCCATAACTTCCTATCCTTTATAGCTCTTAGTAACATTTGTCTTTATACCAGTCTTTCCAATACCCCCTCTCCTTCATTCTGCCATTCATTCCCACAAGTTGGTCAGGTAGGTGGCCTGCTGCCTTTCCCCATCCCTTTAGCCTTTGGTATGTCCTGTGTGTATCAAATTTTCTAACTCTTCTTTCCTCATTATGTGTCTAAGAAATTTATGTTCTTTCTGTTTCCTTTTTCCATAAAATTTCTGCATTACTTATGCACACCATCCATCATATTCACACATGAAAACTAATGAAATAAAATAAAAATTTATAAAAAAGCAATTAACTATTTTAATGTTTATTATAATTATTTTTTTTTATTTTTTACATGAAGGTCCTTGTCCAAGAATTACAACCAACTCCAGTTGCATGGTCCCCATATATTGTTGGAATCTTAATTTCATTGCTTCACTTGTCCTTGATTGGAATTTTTTACAGATTTATCAGTAAGTCTTTTTCTTTAGACACTTTCAAGAACATTCTGTTTATAAACTTTTCCTCCAAACTGACTACTCCATTCAGGATAATTGTTTTCAAGTTCATCAGTATCGGCTGATTTTATTTAAAATGATTCACTTTAAACATTGCTAATAATAAAACATTCATTGAAAGAAGAAAGTAAATTTAATAAATAGACATCATGATTCAAATTAACATTTCACTGTTCACTTTGAAATTTGCTCATTTTGAGTAAAATAACTAAAAGTTTTCATGTATAATCTGATGAGAATTAATATAATCCAAGATTTCTCACAGGATTAACCAGTGATTTTTCCAATATGAATGAGGATATGCAGGTGGTTGTAATAGATATTGGCTCAGAATGAGAAGCATCCTGGGCATGATGATTAACTACATCCAGCAGCAAGACCTCTGATTGGGAAGTTTTGAGGAGCATGGAACCACCTCTTAATTGCTGTTGTCCACCAGGTCCACCCTGACCTGAAATGGTAGCACCTGTTAGTGTTCCATCTATGGGCAAATAGTTAACCCCCAAACTGGGGTCAAAACACTATGAAAGTATAAAAATATATTTTTATAGTAAAAATTCTAGCAATACATTATTGAAAAAAAAAAATACCAGCAATACATGTTTGAAAAAAATATATATTACCAGCAATACATTTGACTCAAAAAAAATAAATTAACTTACTATGAATGCACACATAAAAACGGCTAAATGTAATAATAATCAACAACAAATAATTAAGTAATCAATAATAAATGATGAGTAAAAGTTAAGAAACCAAGCTATAAAATAACTACAAATAACCATATTCAAATCTACAATTATTCCAACTGAATAGCCTCTAGAATAATTTGAAGCATAGCTGTCACTACCTACACACTCACATTAGTAAATGCATGTGTCTGAATAGACATCTGTTTGTTTTTTAAGTGTAAATTTACATCTACCAACCTGTGCATTCAAGAGACTCCTTATTAATGTTCTCAATTGCACAAGCCAGTAAATGTAAATTTATACTGTTTAAAAACAGGGATATCTACTCAAACATGTGTAGCCACAAAATATAATGTTTAACCCTAGAACACTAACCATGGGTATATAGTACTCAGCGCAAATTTTCCTATTTTTAATTACAATTTTCAGTACCTGATTTTTTTTACCTAAATAATGTTTTTCAGTTCCTATTAATGTTAACTTAAAGTACAAAGTTTGAAGTGCCTGCATGTAAAATATTTCAAATAAAGATTTATATTTAATATTTTTTTTTTATATTTTCAAAATTGTGTATGATATACCTATGGTTAGTAATAGTGTAACTTTAATTGATGGTTAGTGTTCTAGGGTTAAAACAACGTTTTCATTACCGCTTCTCTAATACACCCTGAAAGGTAGCCAGATGTGCCCCAAGTTAACAGAAGAGTAATTTATGAATTTTTATATTTAGAAAATCTTTATTTTAAAAAGCTAGAGACAGCAAGCACATGGCTTCCATCTCTTTGTCAAGTCTTTGTCAATTGATGTCTTAAACTGGATGCTAAATTCTTTAAGGATAATTCTTTCCCTTTTACCTTTTTGTTATCAGCCTGTAACAGAAAAATATAATTTACACATAGAGATAACAAATTTACACAATTATTACAAAACATATATCTCTAACTAAACACCAATTTTCATTTAAGTCACATAAACACTGTACTCTACTCAAAACAAATTTTAAAAGAAACACAAATGTATCAGACTGTGTTGTAGTTTTCACAGTGGAGGCTTGTCGGTCCTAAAAAGAGTCCGACATACAAAACGTTAGGAACTTGAAATAAGAGTTAACGACGCAGCAATCTAGTTGTGATGGTTGATGCTTCAATTTCCGACATCGACTGACTCACTCAACACCACTGAGCTCAACTGGCCACTGCTACTACTACTTATTATCTGTGGGAGAGCCTATTATAATAGAATAGGTGATGTTCTGGTATAACAGACTGCTAGCCATTATTGAGGCAAATCTTGTTTGCCATAAATGCTTTCGACTACGTCCGTGTGTTTCCCTTATATAGGCTATAAGAAACTGAACAGTAGCACACCAACAGAAAGCAGAGTGAGAGATTTTACACACAGATGGCTGCCTTTCCAACCATTGGGCTTTGTAAGCAGTCTCCTGTAAACACAGTAAATGAATAGAGCCTATCAATGCAATAAGCATAAATCAATAACTACCAAGCAGTCAGCTATGGTTAAACATATTGCTTTTTCACGCCCTCACTTCACACCTAGTGTACTACACATTCGACCTGCTACAGTATACCACAAGAGACATTTTTATAACTTGTATATAAAAATAAATATTTAGTCATTTATCTAAATGAACATCCAAGTTTGTTTCTTCTATTTCAACCAACATCCAACCCCAAAATCAACAGGCCTCTCTCTCTTAAAAAAAGAGCAGTTTCTTTATAAATCCCTTTAAATGAAAACTGCTAATCTTCTTTGGGAATGCTAAACCAAAATTTCATGCTTTCAAATTTTGTGATTAATTTTTCCTTATTAAAATTTAAAGTGCACCCCCAGTGTTTTTGTTATTCTACAAGTGCACCCTAAAGTAAAAAAGGTTGAGAAACACTGTTTTAAAGTATAAGAAATAATATCAGAATAAATAAAATACAATGATTCCTTAGAAATATATATATATATATATATATCCAAGTATAGGATTGGTGTAGATGGAATAAATTCCAATAACCAAAAACACTATTCTTAAAAGAGTGCTTAATACAGAGTAGAGCAAATATTTATTCAAAAATTATAACATAAACATATTATAATATCACTACAAAAATAGCCATCTTGTTTCAAGACTTCTGGCTATTTTTGTAGTGATGTTATTACATGTTTGTTATAATTTTTGAGTAAATAAAAATTATATGCAAACATCTACATGTATGCACCCACATATATATACCTAGATAAAATCTCTTAATGTATTTTCTTTCTTTTCAGCCAACAGTGATGTATTTACAATTGTCAATGATTCATTTCTCTACCTGCTGAAAAACAGACGGCTCCCATCTAACATCTTTCCTGTAAGTCCGCCTGTTCATTTCACTAAGCATTTAGTAGACTGATCACTGAACAGAATTCTTTGCCTTTTAAAGTCTTGTTCGGCATCAACATGACCATTTCAACATTTTGTGATATTTGAAAGGAACTTTATACTATTTTATATATATATATATATATATATATATATATATTTAAAAACTTTTAATTCGAGGTTGTTGAACATGAATAAATACCTAAAACTTCCAGGTCAGGAGAGTCTACTTTGAAAATCAGAATTTTAAATCCTGACTTTTACCTGGAGTTGAACATCTAACAGTTATTTGCTAGTATGTATAGCAAGCCAAATGGCTGTTAGCATAAAAGTTACATCTAGCCATTTCAACTGTAAAATTTTGGGACCTTGCCACCAATCTAGTACTGTGTGTAAATTCATAAAGTTTAGTTACCATAGAGAAAAGCTCATTAAAACAATCACTGTGAAAAAAAGGAAAGCCACAGGAAAGCTATGTTATGGTGGTGGGAAAATGACTGAAGCCGAGATACCAAGTCAGAACCAATATCATTGCAGATTCTTCTTTGTATTTTATCAAGAATCTCTAAATATATAACAGAAGCACCAGGTCAGATGTGGCAGCAATATTCAATGCATGGACAAATGGTAGACTTATAACATTGTAAGAGATTCTGGCAAGAAAAATTGTCTAACACAACACAGTGAACCAAATTTTGTAGCAACATCCTAGCAATTGATACAGTATAAGCTTTCAACATTAGTCCAAGAAGGTGCAATGAGTCATTCTCTGAAGGTTAGCATCAGCCATGCTGATGGAAGGCAAAAATGATTCTCAGACAATTAAGAGAGCAGTTTTGTTTTCTTGCCCCATTTTGTAATTTTTGAAATCAATGATTCATTGTTTAAAAAAAAAAATGCTGACAAAGTATAGTCAACTCATTTGATTGTATTCATTTTAGATATTTAAGAATTATTTTTGTGAGTACACCTGTTTAAGAAGACACTGTTAATACTTTATTATTATTTCTTATTTTAAACAATCTGAATTGTCTATCAATCATTTGAGAAACTTTATAAAGAAAATATACCAGAGTATATTGTCTTTATTACTTCTTTGTTTAAAATAATAATAAAAAAATATGTCGGGTTCTAATCAAATCTGTGTATTCACAAAAATAAGAAATAATGTTGAATTAAAAAATTTAAAAATTATTTTGTTTACATTTCATATATCTAAGTTGTACATTGTAGCGTAATAGATATTGGCTCGGAATGAGAGAGCCGAGTCCAAATTCTAGTCGAGTTTGTTATATTTACTTACGCACAAATACCCTTGGGAAAGGTATGAATCCATCTCTTCTCCTCTCAGCTATGGGTTAAATAGCAGGACAGACTGGTTTCTTTTGTCTTGGTCGGCAAACAGTCTACAACAGGAAGAAATGGCAACCTAGCGTGGGGAAAATCTGCTTTGTCAGTCATGTATCAAAAGATACATGATCACCCAAGTGTATATCACGTATGGCACTTAACTGATTGAAGTATATTTAGAAATGCAGCTGGACCAACTACTTCTGCTCAGTCATATAAAGCAAGTTTGATTATTTTCACTTGACCTGTCATAGCCCCCGGTTTGTAGGGTGGGAATAAACATTAAAAAGTGTTTAGTAACCTGCCTGAAATCAGTTGAGGGCTGGAGATAAAGGTCAGGAAAAAACAATGTTGACCTGTGGATTTTTATTCTCCCACTTGACTCTTAAGAATTTATTTACCTATCAATTTTCCCATGTTATGAGGGGGGTGGTAGCATAATTAACTTTAATTCTTTTGTCCTAGAGAGAATGTTCATGTGCCAATCTCACGGCTTCTTTGTAATGAATGAATGATGATGATGATGATGATGATCCTCAGCATGTGGTGATTTTATATTAGGTTGAGTCCTGAATTATTTGCGTTTTTGTTGATCAGGCTTAGGCTTAGGCCTACTACTGGCCACATGGACGGGTGGTTGGCATCTAAACAAGCCTTCCCCCACCTCTACACACACTAGCTTTTCTGCTGGTGGGGTGAGTGGCATGTCACCCCACAGAATGGAAAACAAGGTCTGTCAAAGGGTGGATTTGCTTTTTATAGGAGCCACCACATATGTTGACTCCTATAAAAAGCTATTGTGTAAAACTGATACATTAGTGTCTTCCAAATTTATTCTTAATTGCCATGTATGATTAGTAGTTCAGATGATATATTCATTACAATTGATTCTGAAAAACAGTAATTACTTATGACTCAACCTAACAGAAACTGTCTTCTAACTGTGAATGAAAATTTCAATGACTGGTGAAATTAATGGGGAGTAGTCAAATTTGAAACTTTGATTATAAAGCCCTACTTTTACAAAAATCAGTTTGGAAGAAATGATGCTTTTATACATTGTAATGAAACTTTACTTTCAGATTTTCTTCAATTTGGGAGTCACTCTTGGAGCATATTTATCATCATTCTTCTCTTCTCAACCAGCAGTTTGGGAAATTCCTTCGTGGTACCAGTCTTTCTTTGGAGGAATGTCTGTTTTCTTTGGTTCCAAACTTGCAGCAGGTTGTTCTGTGTAAGTAACTCACATTTTATTTCTTAAATCTTCAAATATTAACTTGTTTATCTGCAGTATCATAGCTAGAGGGAGGGGGGGTCCACATTTTTAGGACTATTGTATAAGCTGATATTGAAATAAAAGTGGTTTTAATGTCAGGACACTACTCACAGTTGAAGGACCTTTTCAATTTAGAGTAATTTAAACTATGGCATATGTATTCAAGCAATTGTTATCTTGGTCAAACAATAAACATTATTCAGATGTATTCAGGTCTGTTTTATCATTGTTAACAATGTGAAACCTGTGAACAGACACAGGATGCATTCTTTTAATGCCACAACATTGCTGTGTGATTATATAAATTTCAGTTATTTTCCTTGACAGAAGTTTGATGGTATGTGTTGCTCTATTTTTTGCATTTTGTACCTGTTAGTTGTGTGTGTGTGCATAAAAATGTGTGTGGTATGAGGGAGTCATTGTGCAAAATGTTGTATTTGGGGAGGTGGGGGTACACACTCTAGCTATGCCAGTGTGTGTAATATAATTCTCATAGATGTTAGCAGAATCAAACCTATTCTAAGATGAAAGTTAGAAATTTGCAGCTATTATAACTTAAATTTTCATAATGTTATGATGGTTCTTGGCGGGGAGATCATAAACTTCCAGAAAATGTATAGTTCATGTTCTTTGTGAGCTTGATACTCCACAAACATGGATAAATTGAATAGTTTGAATTTCAATTTATGTTGACTTTGGCCATAAATAAACGAGACTTATTGTTGTGGTCAAAGCAAAATGAATTAAATTTATTTGATTAATGGTAACGTTAGCTATTTGCTTATTAGGAAACTTTTTGCACTCATTGACTGTCATTTTAAGTTTATAAAATCTTTCTCTTAAAACAATACATTTTTCAAGTCCAGTAACTGTTATTGCTCTTTCTAGTAGTGATAGGTGTTTCTAACATTTTCTTTGAAGTAGTGTCAAACATCAACATCTTGATGTCATTATTTTCTCATTGAGTTATGTTTTATTAATTTTAGTAGTTGCTACTGTTGAAAATCTTCAAGTGATGTGGTTTTTGTCATTTGGTATAATTCTTTGTGATTCTGTAGTGCCAGTCCAGATGTCTTCATTAAGACTTACAGGCTTCATTTGCTTGAAGCCACATTTAACCATCAATCGGTTGTACTTGCTTACAACAAAGTATTTTATATTACAAATATTTTCTTAAAATTTAACTGGCCATATCATATTGAAACACCGGTTCTTGTGCAATCACCAAAGTTAAGCAACGTCAAGTCTGGTCAGTACCTAGATGGAATACCTTGTGTTGTAATCTTGGATGTGCAGGTGGTGTAATGAATAATGGTTCAGAATTGGAGAACATATTAACTGATATATTCACTTAGACATAAATACCCTTGGGAAAGATATTAAATGTACTTCTTGGTTAATTAGTAGGACTTGTATTAGTAAAATTATCACCTGCAAAGAGTTGATAAGCTATAAAAAAAAAAAAAAAATAACCACACACACACAATCTTAGAATTTAACTGATGTTCTCATTTATCAGAGAATTCATCTCTTAAGCCTTTTGCACAATTTTTTATATTGAGTTCATGTGATCTTCAGTAAGCACTACTCTAGATTGGTGGTCCCAGATTTTTCTTACATAGTGCACTTTGTATATAAATTTCTTGTAGCTGATTCTTAACACATGAACTTCATTACAAATTTCAATTCATATTAAAAACATTTTGAAATATAATCTTGCACTTTCTGTGGAGGGAAAGTTATTAAAATTTAAACTGAAAATGCTGGTTAATTCTGTAACTAATTTTTGTTTTGTTTTCTTTTCTTTTCAGTGGTCATGGTGTGTCTGGGATGATGGCCCTATCAAAACTGTCTTTGTTTGTGATTCCATTTTTTTGGTTAGGAGGATTCTTCATGGCTTCTTTCCTCACAGCCACAATCTAAAATCTCATTAGTTCTTTGGACACTAATTCAAATTTACTTACAGCACCTCACCTTCACTATAAATTCTTCAAAATATTCCAATTGGAGATAATACTCAAATATCACCCTCCAGAAGAAAGACCAAACTATTAATCTACTCCCTACACTTTCTGAAAAAAAGGCAAAGTTGAGCCTGAACTTCTCAAATCTTTTAGGCTTCAGTTTATCAGTTAAAATGAAGTGTAAGGAAGAGCTTATGGCCACATCACATTAAGACATTGGTTCCCGTATGATCACTGAAGTTAAGCAACGTCGAGTCTGGTCAATAGCTAGAAGGATGACTTCTTGGGAATACCAGATGCTGTTAGCTTGGATGTGCAGGTGGTGTAATGATAATGGCTTAGAACCGTTAATCGGAGAGCTGAGTTCCAATTCTTATTGTGTTCGTTATAATCACTTACATGCAAATACCCTCTTCTCCCCCAGTTATGGGTTAATTAGTAAGACTTGTATCACTAAATCATTATCCCCCCCCCATGCAAAAAATAATTCTTAATCTAAAAATATTTTCTGGCTTTAAATAACCTGCAAATGGTTGATAAGCCATTCAAAACAATTTAAAAAATAAAAAATAAAATAAAATCAGCAAACTTCATTTGCAAATTTGGCTGTTGTCAGAAGAATTAAAATAGGAAGTACATGGAACCTTACAGTACGAACACTTCTTGAATCACGTTCAACAAATGAACTGCCAGAGATTGGATTCTGTGTATTGAGTGGAGAGAATTTTTCTTTTTAACACAAGAAATAATGACTTTTTTTCTGTGAAAAATCAAATTATTCTAATTTTTACCTAACATCTTATTGAGCACAATAATATTATTAAAAAAAATGATTCCATTTTCTAAACCAAGCCTTGTTTTTTTTTGTTTTTCCTACACTTAAAATATGAACGAGGATAATCAGTTTTATATTTTAGGAAGATAAAAATCTCTTTAGCAACAAAGTTCCAGGTCAAAACTCAAATGATTTAAAGGATGCTCTCTTAACCCTGTAAAAAAGAAAAAATATCTGGTATCCTGAAATTAAATGCAAACCAGCTGAACTATTCATGGTGATATGTTATTTCAAATTGAAACTCACAGCCTTAACAACACAAATTCTATAATTGATTTTGTTCTGTCAGTTTTCTCAACTAGTTTCAAACCTATTGCTGTTGTAATATCTCACAAAATATATCTGATTTTACCTATTATAATTTAATGAATATTTATGAGGAGACTTTACACACCCACAACTCTAAGAATATACTCAATGTATAGAAACTTTTGCTGCTGATCGGTAAGTACCATATGTTGTGTTCTTACTGCACCAGCTTTTCTAGCTGCAAGTACTGAAATTTACCCAGCTTAGTGGTGACAAGATGAAAGAAGGGTAAGAAGTTACCCAGGTGGATAAATATAAACATTTAATTCTAACCTCATTTTGCAACCTAATGACTTCTATATTATAGTTCACATTACAGTAAGGAATATTTGGTTGGATTGTTGTTGCTAAAAGATATAAAAAGATATTTCTATATGCTGGAGTTGTTCAAATTAATATAAAAAAAAAAAAAAAAATGTATTTGGGGGGAAAAAAATTTATTTTTCTTTTGACTTAAATGATTTGGTGGTTTTTTTTTTTTTTTTTTTTTTTACAATGTGGGAAGCAGCAACTCGACTTAAAAAAAAAAAAAAAAAATGTAAGTTTTTGGTTGTAAAGGCCAAAATAATTGATATGACGCACGCAAAAAAAAAAAAATGCTGCGGGTGAAATTTCTCGTTTTCTATACTAATTGGACAATAACCATTCATATTCAACAACATGGATTATTATTATATTTTTTATACATATATAATATGTATCATAATAATATACAACATGTGAGACCTGTTGTTAAATATGTTGTGTAAATTGCTCAGTTAGTAGTCATGGTAGTGGTTAAAGCGAATGATTGATCTCTTGAGTGTTGGTTTGTTGGTAGCCAAGTCCCTGTCGTCGTGGCAACATTAATGCCTGGATGGGGTGAGTGATGCCATCTTCATGAAGGCCAAGACCTTTACCTGGTTTCCAGCCCATATTCTGGAGAATACGACTGCCGATGTGGGACTCTGGAATGGGTTCAGTATCATCCCCAACAAGAAAACCTGGTCAATGAAAAATAAAAATGGGTTTTATATGATGTGTGGGCTGTAGCAATAGTTAACAAGCTTGTCCATGGCAGGCACTTTTAAAAATAGATTAAGTGTCTCATGCCTTTATAAAGTAGTGATAAGTCATGTGGGGGAACCAAGTTTAAATTCCCTGTTGGAAAAGAGCTAGAAAAATAGTACCAGCCTCTTTGTCAATGAAAGAAATCCATTAAATCACAAAAACATTGTTCAACTCATCTACTGTGAGCTGAAACATCAGATTTCTGGAAATTACTTATTGCTTCAAAGAAGCTGGAACTGGGAATACCTGAGATTTCATAGTCATATTTTTAAACCCTAACTACTGACAAAATAAACCTGGTTTAACCTTTATCACTCTGCATTTGACTTCATTTGCTGTACAAAAAGTTTCTCCTGCCACTGAAGGTGACTGATCCTGAACAATAGTGTGTTTGAATTTCATAGATGTGTTGTCATATCCTGCTATGGCAACAGAAAACAACTTTGAGTCAGATTAACAGTAAAAATACTGCAATTGAGAGACCTTGAAAAAGAATGCAGTGGAAAGGGAAGTAATATTAATAATGTAGAGTTGTAAAGGTTAAAACATGACTTAAAAAGAGAAAGCGAATGAATTACAACTGAATATCGTAAAAAATTAGCAATACTTTTCTTATTTTGATAGAAATTCTAACTGTCCTTAACAGCAACATTAAAATTTGTCATAAAAAAAAAAAAAAAACAAAGGCTTTATTTATATAATGAGATTAGTTATAAAGTTCCAGGAAATTTCCAGCCATCGATTTGAAAAGAAAAAAAAAGAGGGAAATCTTTGCTAAATAAAAAGCAAGTTTCTCTTATTTTCCTCACCTTCACAAGAACTTGAAGAATTTAATTTTCTTTGTCGTTTATGGTCGCAAGATTCATGTCCGTTCAAAGAAGGACGATATCGCATTTGCAAAGCTGTCCATTTTTGTTGCTCTTGTAGGAATCGAGACATTGAGTAACCAGGAATCTATAGGGGAAGAAAAAAAAAAAAAAAGTATATGTCTTTCTCTATGACCATCATTTTTATTGATCAATATACTGTGAACACATGAACCATCACAACAGCTTTCTTATTCATTCTCCATAGAGGAATGAAGAAATAAAATAGTTAAAATGACATGGGGATTTTATAAAGGACTTCATAAAATGATAGATATCTCTAATTTCAGATGAAATTTATAAGGTGTTTACTGTTTCATATTAAGACTCTTGAAACTTAAAAAAAAAAAGTTTCTACAGAGATGTCTAAATGGACAATGTTTAAAAAAGGAAAAATACCCAGCATAATAAAAATATTTGTAATTGTAACAATTCCAAAAGGAGCATTAATAACAGACAAAGTTCAGAGAATGACAAAACGAACGAAGCTTATAGAGTAGTAATTTCATTGTTTTGGAAAATGTCTCACTTTGAGCTTTCCAAACTGATGTGGCTCAAGTAGAATTAATTGCCAGCTCTTTAATCATTAACTGAATTGAATTTCTATATACAGGGGGCCCACAGGAAAGAAAAAAAAAAAAAACAGAAAATTTGGTACAGTTTATTTAATTGTTGGAATTTTTGTTAGTTATCTGAAACAAGAGCAAAAGATGGAAATTTAGTAGCTTAAACCAAAACAAGATCTGGTGTTCAAACTGAAAGTTTTTTTTTTTTTTCCCTGTTGCATTTGTATATCTATCTCTGATATGATTCTGAGCATAAATATTACATTTCTTGTTCCAGTGTCTTTAATGAACCCACAATGTTCTTGTCTTAATCCTGGTTTAATTCTGCTGCATTCTATTCATCTAAATCCAGATGTTTTGTTACGTGGCTGATTGTGCAATGGAGTTCACATTCTTTTGCACCTGGTTTCTTAGGCAGCGCTATGAAAATGGATCTCCTTAAATCTTCCAGTATATCACCACTGTTATATATTTTATTTATTATTTCTGTAATCTTGCCATTGTGAAAATTATGTGAGACTACCAGCATCTCTATTACAGTTTCATCTGGTCCTGCTGCTTTGTTCCTGTTCAATTTGGCCAGTGTTGATTACACTTCAGATTTTAATATTTCTGGTCCTAAAATATTTCTGTATATTGCCAGTTGTCCTCTTACACACACAAAAATACCTCTTTAACCATGTAAGCCTGGTATCAACATAATTATTATCAAACGTTACATTTACAGTAATTGGATTTTTTAAACTTACTCGTAAACTAGTTATGCATAAGTAATGATGACTGGATTGGCTTCTAAATAGATTAATACTATAGATTAAATTTAATTTTTAAACAATATTAAATAGTAATCTTAACTTATTTTGGCTGAAGACCAACATCTTTTTCATCAGCAGGAAATTCAAAGTCAATGGAAAAAGTGCTGATTTATTTTTTTCAAAAGAGATTGTGGGTCTAAAATTAAAATATATTAATTATTAATTCATCTCAGCCTGAAAAGGTCATCTAATCCTAAAGTGGCAGAGAATTACTCCTTTAAATTCAATATGCAAAATCTGAATTTATTCACATACCTTTGTTTCTAGTTACTGTATTTGATTTCAAATGGTTTATATTTGCACAGCCTAAGCAAAGCAGGATTTTAACCACATTTACCAGGGAAATAAGAGAAAAAAAATCTGTTAATCCAGCTGGAGATAATTAGGAAAAATTTTTTATTAGTTTTTCTTTCATGTTTTTATTATTTTTTTTTTTTTTAACCAAATTCTTATACAATAATTAAGCAAACAGCAAGAATCTGGAAAAAAAAAAAAAAAACACAATCTGACAAGATTTGAATTTCTGTCCTTGTAAACCAGTCTGGCATAAACAATATCTTACTAAGTTGACCACAGCAAAACTTCAGAATGTGAAATTCAAATTTCATCATAGTTACAGTCTATATTCAACCACAGAGCATTACAAAAATTAGAAAATGACTACAGAAATAAGATGAAAGGAAAATTAGTTAAAATTGTACAAGAGCCAAAGCTTCTTTATAATTCAATCCAATTCAAACAAAATACAGTGTAACCCGGATATAAGAGAGATTTTCTCTGGTCCCGTCCTCCCCGATATAAGAGAGTTCGTTTTGAGTGACAGTGTGATGTCGTAAATCGGTCAAACAGAGGTCAGTTAGAGAGAGAGTGAAGTTCAATGACTTAATCTTGACTAGTCTAGAGACACGGTGTGTCCAATCTGTGTCTGTAGGAGACACCCTCTACCTTATGATTTTGCTTTGTGTCTAAGGGTAGCGCCACCTGCTTTTTTTGCCGACTTTGCTTGTCGTTGCATTTACTGGACAGCACTTTCACTTTACCCACTGTTCTGTTGAGTCAGAAGTTTGTCTGTTAATTTTGCCACTGAAAACCGTTTGCTTGCAATCATTGCGATTAGTGATGTCAGTGTCTCAACGAAACGTTTGGAGCTCATCGACGATGTCAAAATGAAGAAACTCAAACTGGCCGCTGCAGCCAAAAAGTACGGAATCGGTTATTCAACAGCAGCAAAAATTCTCAAGAAAGAAGACGATCTCAGATCTTGCATGCAAATGAACAGAAACACTAATCGCAAACGAAAGCGCCAATCCATGCACAAGGATGTTAATGAAGCGCCATACAATGGTTTACGCAAGCATGTGCTCATGGAGCTACCGTCACCGATCACGTCATCATGCAGAAAGCATCACAACTGGGTCAGAATCTTGAAGTTGATTTTGAACCGAGCAATGGCTGGCTCATGCACTGGAAGCAGGCCAATAACGTTTCGTTCAAAAAAATTTCACGGCGAATCAACGTCAGCATATCACGGTTCTGCCAACGAAGGCTGACAAACATTTTGCCACAACTTTTTCATGGATATGATCCAAAAGATGTTTGGAACTGTGATGAAACAGGAATTTTCTACAAAGCCATGCCGTCTGGATCTTTGCGATTTGTCGGTGACGAACAGTCAAATGGGACAAAAGTTCCCAAAGACAGACTCACGATGCTTCAGTTCACAAACATGGACGGCAGTGAAAAGCAAGCTGTAGTTGTTGGTAAGTCGGCAAAACCACGCTGCTTTAAAAATGTCAAAAATCTGCCGTTTTCTTACTTCGCTAATCGTAAAGCCTGGATGACTAGTCAGCTGTTTACTGACGTTATGAAAACGCTTGATTGAAAAATGATTGCTCAAAATTGAAAGATTATTCTGTTTTTGGACAATGCAACTTGTCATAACTTACTGCCGGGTACAAATCTGTCAAACATCAAATTGTCGTGCATGCCACCAAACACCACCAGTCTCATTCAACCTTTGGATCAAGGCATCATTCGTTCATTCAAAGCATATTATCATCGGGAACTTGTTCAAATGCAAATCGCAGAGATCGATGCTACACCGCCAGTGCCGCTGTCTGAGGTGGCCAAGCAGATAACTGTTTTGAAGGCCATGCACATGATGAAGCGAGCACTTTTCATGGTCAAACCGTCAACAATTCAAAATTGTTTTAAAAAGGCCGGCTTTGTCATTGAATCACAGGCTGAAGTGGAAGAAATACTCGACGAAAATGATCAAGTTTCTCCACCATCGGGCATGGAGCAAACAGATTTTGAATTTATCAGCTTCGACAACCGTCACAATGTTATGGAGAACTGACTGACACGGACATCACACGTGGTATAAAATCGGATGATCAAGATTTTGACAAAGATGATGATGCTGAAAGCGTAAGTTCTGAAGTTTCTGAAAGTGACAAACCAGTGCCAAATTCTCTGGCTGCATTGAATGCGCTTTGAAACTGACAGCCTACTTTGAAGCAAAAAGCAGTAATCCTGATGGCGCATTGAAAATGATTTACAGACTGTATGAAAGTGTTCATGTTAACAAAGAGATTTCTGTACAATCAAAAATGACTGACTTTTAAGAAAAAGTAATTTTTGATTGAATTATTTTGAAAACTGATTTGTATTTTTGTCTGTGTTTTTTATGTCTATAACTGTTAAATAAACTAGTGTTCTGTACATAAAAAGCATTATATGAAGTGTTCCCATACTTACCTAAATAAAATAGACCAAACCCGTATATAAGAGAAACCCGGATATAAGAGAAACCCGGATATAAGAGACTTCTTCTCCAGTCCCAACAACTCTCTTATATCCGGGTTACACTGTATAACAAATTATTTTTAATGCATTTCTTGAATAGATCATTTCTAATGCCTTTTGACAAGAGAAAGTTCCAGTAATAAAAAAAAAAAAAAATCCTGCAGAATTGTTGCCATTCCAAAATGTATGGTATAGTCTAAAAATTAATTGTCCCACAATTGTGGGAAAATTATGAAAATAATTTTTCTTACTTTTCCTTTTAATTTTCTTCTCCCAGATCGAATTTGTCTTCCACACTAGAAATAAAAACAAAAATTTCTATTAAGACAAATAAACTCAATTTGCTTGAGACTCAAAACTAATGACAGTTAAAAAAAAGAAATTTAAATAAAACTTAAAAAGGTGCTCATTTAAAAAGTATCAATGTATAACACCCTCTGGCAACAGCATCACATCCTTCGTCATGGTCACCAATTAATATAACGCCTTTTGCTGTCACCTATACCTGGTGGTGTAGCTATGTTTAGTGGTCCAACCCTCAGGGTCTTAGGATGACGCTTTAACAATAGACTAATTCTGCACTGATCAATGTTGACACTGGTCCAAACTCGTTGGTCATTGGCTGCTTCGATCCACACAGATTCTGCCCATGATGTGTTCTTGAACTCAGAGCAGTGGAAGATCAAATGTTGTTGTAATGGCAGTGCTGGTGCAAGCTGTGGCAGGTGCTATATTAATGAAGAAAAATATCTTCACAACAACAAAAAATAAAACGAGATTCATGGGGCTAATCTTCGTTTGGTTTATATAGCTCTTGATACAACAAAAATTAACCCTTCCCACATCAATCTCTATAGTAACACTGGGCCTTGTCTAAACTTCTGGAAGGCTGGGTTCAAAATCTTGGAATTGAAAATTCTGGTGGCAGCTGACATGGATTTCAGAGGTACTCAATGTGGTTTCTCAGCCCAAAGTCTATGAGCTCCCCAAAGTCATCTGCTTATATGAACTTCAGCCCAAAATTGGCACGGGGCTGAAGGGTTCTTGGGATTCATTGATTCTATAATTTTCACATTAATTCTAATAAGTGTTTTCTTTGTTCCCTATTTCTGCTTTCTTAATCAACTTTCCAAATTTGGAAAATTATCCACCTTCCTTTGGAGTAGTCAAAGAGATTGCTTTTCCCTTAATTCTGCCACTTCCTTCTCAGCGCACATAACCATCTTTGTGCCAAATCTAATTTTTAAAATGCGTAGGAGAAAGGATGTAGTTTATTCTCATTAATTTCAATTCTCTGTCTCCTTTTGTACAAACCAGAACACCTTGACAGGATTGATGTTCATAACATCGACCCTAAGAAAAAGGGTTCGTTCCTTGTTTTCGTTAATGAAAATAATTCACATCTGATTCTCTTTCCGTTAATAATATGTACGTGTTTTCCTAATTTCTCCAGAAAGTGATAAAATTATTTCCCAATTTGTTTTCATCAATGAAAATATGTTTGCTTACCTAAATTCTCAACAAAGCAACTGTTTTCCATTCCTGGACCGGTCAGCATCTCAGTGAAAACACAGGCCATATCACCTGCCTGTTATGACTGATTGATTTTCATAATCTTAACCTTTGCAGCAGGTTTATTCTGTTTTTATTTTTCAATTCATTTTCACTAATAAAAATATAATTTTTATTTGCTTTTCCGTTTGCCAGTGACATGTGTTTTCCTAATTTCCCGGAAAAAAAAAAAAAAAAATTGTTCCCGAAATTTGTTTTCATCCACATGCCAAACTCTTGACAAATAAGAAAAATAAACTTTAGGAGAGAAGAAAACCAGATGATCCCATTTTCACCAATGTCCTCTCTCTCTCTCTCCTTCAGCCAATATTACATTTTGGGCTTAACCCCCTGCCTTCTGCTTAGAATTAATGTTTAACCACCTCTGTGTCACAAATCTTAATACCAAAAGCTGAAACACAATGCGATCCTTAATTCCATCCCTCTCAAGATTGGGATCAGGGGTAATCAGTTTAGTCATTTGGTAGACAATGTACATCACTTACCATAAGTTTTTTCACTCTGGCATTGTAACTGAGTTGAGATGATCTTGGAAGATGTTCAAATGTGCCAGTAAGAATCTTCTGGAATTCTGGGTCTTTGTCACCCTCATCAATTTTGTCCGTCTCCCACCAAGGAATGATTTCAGGGATTCCACAAGCTGGGTCTGCCTCATGGAAGAAATCACTGTGCTCATCATCAGCTGAAAAAAAAAAAAAAAAAAAAAAGAAAAGGTAATTCCAGTTTTAAATAAATTTAGCAAAGCCATTTTTTTTTTTGTTCAAGCATGTTTGGTTGAATAATATTGACAAGTCCTGTCTATCAAATTCTTATTAAATTTTTCAAATTAGTTGTTTTATATTATCAGTAAATTTGCCAAAGTTCATATTTTTTTCTGAGTACTTTTGAAAGTTGCCATATTCATTTTCAAGGATTGTGTTTTGTGTATATTTACACAACTGTTTTTGTTTAATTCCAGCATTATTATATATATATATATATATATATATATATATATATATATACACACCTTTTCTTATGTATAAAGTAATGCACTATTTGAAAGAGCTTTTTAATACACAAAAAAATACATATAACTTAATAGATAAGTAAAACAAAAATGTTATCTGTATCTTTGTCAGAAGATTGCACTGAAGCATGAACTTGATAGTTAGCATGCAGCATTGATCCCTATGTCCAAACAGCTTCATTGTAGAGCAGACAACTGACAGGATATTTTCTCAATCACTACAATCTTGACCTTTTCAAGTCTAGAGTTAACTGTTATCTTTTCTACATAATCTCTTACACTCATACACCACAGTAAATTAAATTACCTTCTCTTGATTCATCGTTTGTGATGAGACCTCCTTCACTCTCACTACTGCTTAGGGAACTGCTTGTTTCACTGAGGAAAGAAAAAAGAGAGAAACATTTAAATTGAATATGTACATATGTTGAGGTTTCCTTTAAGCTATGAAGAAAAATTCTATTTGAGTATTTTCAGATTTAAAAAAAAAAAAAAAAAAAAATTCCTGAAAGGATACAATTAAAAAAAAGTCTTTCAGAACATTTCTGTCAGTGCTTCTCTGAAATATGTTTGATAAATTACTGATCAAAAACCTTTCTTCCATGGCCCAAGTTTCTTTTTTCATAACTATATGCAACTGATATCTCTTTCCATCTGTTAGTTTACTCCCTTTCATTACCCTCTCTGTGAACACATTTTTGCACAACTTAAAAATATTTAATACAGCTTAAAAGCTGCACTTTCAGGCAGCATTTAAGCTAGCTCCTGCAGAGGGCTCTTGATTGGACCTTTATCACAATAGGTTTGGAGGAGTCATTTTTCAGGATCTTCATTAGCTGCCTTTCGTGTTCTTTTTAAATTTGTCCAGTTTCAATGGCAATTTTAGATTTGGTAAAAGCCAGAGCACCAAATCTGGGTAACGGATGGAGGAGGTGACTTGATAGGCAATGTTTTGCCAAAAACCCTGCATCTGACACAAGGAATCTACTCAGTCATTATGAGATATCGCAGTACACAAGTTTACTCAATCTCATCTCACTCCTGACTGAGTAACCCCATGAGAGAGTGTTATTTCGCATATGCATTAAGGTCCCTTCTTATTTATTACCAAGTTATATCAACACCACACAACTGGTTCTTCAAAATGGCTGGATATAGTTCAAACAGTGGTAGAAAGGATCAAGACAACAGAAAACAAAACATATTTGTAGGCACTGTATCTGCTGAATATAAATCACAGAAATTCAGCACCGTTAACTCAGATTTAGATCAGATGAATCAACCCACCTGTCAAATAAATCACACCCGAATTCATTAAACTGTCATCTTCAGGGGGAGTTTAAATCGACTGATATGACCCACAAGGACAGATATTATGCTACACAAAAGCCACCACTGGAAACAAAATCTAAACACATTACAAGTTTTAATTGTTTACCAATGGTTTGCTGGAAGAGAAAACTTATCAGAGAAAACATCTTCTGCTCATGTTTGACTACTATATTATCAGTTCCTTGACCTAGTCTGTTTTTTTTATATCATCATATCAGTCAGTTATGTGCCATGCATGATACACACTTAAGCAATCATGTATTTTTCAATACATGACTGACAAGGCAGATTTTTTTCCTGCAGTAGGTTGCCATTTCTTTCTGCAGTAGACCAGTTGTCATCCAAGGCTATAGAACCAGTCTGTCCTACTATTTACCCATAGCTGGGGGGAAAAGAGGATTCATACCTTTCCCAAGGGCATTAACACAAAATTGAAGGATTCAGCTTGAATTCAAACTCGGCTCTCTGATTCTTCAATCCAAGATACTTTTTAATATTAGAATTCAACCAATACAAGGCTCCAGAGCCACTCAAGGTAGAGGGTTACTGTTAAAATGATTATAATGAATGAGGTGTGATATGAATGAAAGAGAAGGTCGTAGGAAGTGAAGATTATGAGGCTAGATAACAATTGACCCTTGACTTGAAATGGTTAAGATTGTAGTGTTCAGGGAAGCATCCATGCAGGATTTTATTTCCCAAAGTGGCAGTTCTAGAGGAAAAGCAGTCAGTTTGGAACACAGACAAAATGAAGGTGATTCAACTCCATGAAAGTAGTAATTATGGGTCTTAGCTGTAAAGGTCTGAACTGGTGATACTAAAGAATGGAACGCCTCCGAGCATTATTTTTTTCTTTATAGTTTATTTACTATTATTTGGTCCCCCTGGACAGAGTGCAATGCATAAATTGTTGTCTGAATTACGCAAAAATGAAAATAACACTGACATCTCATTCTAACAGATATATTTACCAAAATTACACAAAAATATATTGAGTATATTTATTCAATAAAATCGCCATTGGCTTCAACCACAGCCTCCAGACAACTATTGAATCTCCTGCAACTCTTCTGGATGGTCTCTCTGTTTAATTGGTGAATGCTGCCATAATCCTTGTCTTCAGTTCATCTATGATGTTACAAGGAGTTTTGTTGGTCCCTCACTCAATTGTGCCCCACACATAATAAATCAAGGGTGTTAAGTGGTTAGATGTAAGGAGTGATGTCATTGCAGAAATTGTCTGACAGCCATGACTGGGTTATTCTGCTTGTGTGGCATGGTGCAGAGTCCTGTTGCCAGACTCTATATGTCTTCCAGTAGCCACCCTCTTAACCCAGGGTAGCACTACCTCCTCAAGTTACTTGATGTAGGCCTCTGTGTTGAGTCTGAGGCCCTCACCAACAAACTTGGGAGTTCTTTTAAAAGATCAGAAATGTGTTTTCCAAACTGCTGTACCTTTGTAATCACCATTAGACTCATCCAACTCTTTCTGAATCCTCTGCACTGTCCTCAGATTGACACCTAAACACTCTGAAATGTTCATATCAGAGCTTCCGGCACAAATACTAAGCAGTACAGCATGCCATTTCCAAATTTCTGGCAGAGTGAATTGCATCATGGTGCTCTTTCTCACAGATGGTGCCCAACTGACCCTAATATTGTGTGCAGCTGACAAAATCAAAAACAAAAAATGCAGATATATGAAATTAAAAAAATGGCAACAATTCATCCATTGCACCCTGTATATGTGTAAAATGATGAGGCCTAGCTGCTAAGTACTACACTTAAATTCATTAGTCTGTTCCATAACGTAATAGTTCCCGGGGAAAAAGCTGTCAGAGTGAAATGTTTTCTTTACATTTAGAATACAAGGGAAATGAGGGTGATTCGACTAGATGGAAGTAGCATGGTGTGTCCCAGCTGTAAAGATCTGAACTGGTGGTACGAAAGAATAGAGTTTGTCTGAACATTTACCATGAAAAGAAATGAAAAATTTTAAAATACACATTTGATAAAACTTTCTGAGGATAATATAAATAAAGATCAAAATACAAATTTAACTAGATTTGTTTGTCAATGTTAATCATATATCTAAATCTGTGAAAGGTAAAAAAGTTTATTAGGGCTTCCAAAAATGGGCAATAATTCATTTAAAAATCTGGTTAATTCATATTTAAATTTATTCAAATTTAATTTACTATTTAGTACCATATTTTTGTTCTGTATTCTGTTTCAGGATGTATATTGACAGTATAATAAGTTTGCTCTTGCATTTTGAAACAATATGTTCCTCTACCTCAACATTTATCTTTGCACCAAAGGACACAAATGAAGACATACTGTTGTAGATATGAATGCAGATTTTCTGTTTCAAATTTTCCTTAATTCCTAACCTCTCCTGTTTTCAGTATAGAATTCTTTTTTGCTTCATTATAATACTTAATGAGAAAGTGTAACAATATATAAATGTTATTAAAACAAGAAAATAAAATTATTAAATTTTTTTAAAAAGTCTAATTCATAAAATTTGGCTTTTTGAAATTACAGACTGCATCCCCACCTCTGTCACCATGTGTGATAGGATAAAAGAAAAAGTCAAAATTTTGTTTTGCCCCCATCCCTTTTATTAAATCAAACTTTGTAAAACTTAATTTCTAAATACTGTAGGGAGACAGTAGGTAAGGGGGGTGGGTATTAAAACAAACCAACTTTATCCTTTGATGTCAGAGGAGTGAGTTAGGGAAGTCAAACATAGTAACAAATAGAAATGAAAGTTGCCAAATCTAATTGTTAGTAAAAAAAAAAAAAAAAAAAAAATCACCATTTCCCTTTCAAATAGACCATCCAATTATTCCATTTTCACAGAAAATAAACTCCTCTACAAATGTTTTCCCTGAATTTGACTAAGCTATAGTATTGAAAAAATAATTTATATGTACATGTATGTTCACAACTAATTAAAATTTTAGCAGCAATTGCCACACTCTTTATTAGAACATTTAGATGTATAGGTTAAAATGAGTATTTTGGTTGAATATATATCAAAAATGGATATTTAGAAGTTTAATCTGCCATTGTAAATATTTTAGGATAAGTAAATCAATCTTTCAAACCCCTCCTCTCCTTCACCTGATGTTTAAGAACTTCCTGTTAAAAGTATTTTCACATGAGTAATTAAAATTGCAAAGAAGCATGAGCAAGTAATTTATTTCTGACATCAATCTTAACAGCAAGTAAACAGTACTTACATTCATAATTTAATCTATAAAAAAAAAAAAAAAAAAATCAGTGTTATAAAACCTCTGAAATTTCTATAGGTATAATAAATATATAAAAAAAAAAGTTCGAAGAGAAAGCAAAGATAAAGAAAAGAAAAAAAAAAACTCACTCACTGTAAGGTGGTGTGTCAATAACTATAACAGCAACAAAAAATGAAATAACAAAAAGAGCTAACTAGTTATCACTCATTGTTCGTCAAAATCTTTATATGTTATGTCCTTGATTAGCTCTGAAGAGTGAGGACCAATAACTGGTGAGCCAATTATTTCTGTTGTTGTTATATTTATTGAGTCACCATTTTATGGGGAGTAATTTCTTTTTCCCCTGCTGGCTTCTTCCCTCTCTGTTTTATATATTTTTTGTATATATTTATATATACTTTTAAAATGTCCATTTTTAAAGCTCTAATAATCAAATATAAATGACCCATAAGCACATTGTTAACCGATTCTCTACTTTACTGCCACTTGTAAAATTTAAACAAATTAATTCCATGAAAAGTATATTTTTCAGAATTACTTTCAAAATCCTAATTTCAATCAAATTGACAAGGTTTCAAAGAAACGATCATATTTTATATATTTCCAAAATTATTATTGCTGAATTGTTGTCATTAAGATTTGTTCACAACTTCTTTTAATAACTGCCTAAAATACATTTTGTTTTAATATCTAAACACAAGGTTCAAACACTTGAATTTATTTAGAATTCATAGTTGCTTACATTGTTAGATATTTTTGGGATAAGTTAAGATTTCTTTAAAATTTATCTACCTATCTTTAATTTTCTGTTTTTGTGTAATTATTGTGTATTATAGCAGGCTGATTTAATTATAAATGTAGATTTGATTAGGATTGAAAAGACCTAGTTACTAATGAAATATTTCATTAGCTTTAATTAAATTGTCATTCTGTAATCTTTGAAATTGTAAAATAACTTGTAAGGGTTATCATAAACTTTTTGTCTCTTGGAAGACCATGTTTTGAAAAAATCTTAAGAAGCTTGAATGTATTATGTAATTTTTACTTCAAACTTTTGACAGTCACTGCCACATTTGTGCATTTTCCAAATCATGTATACTTTGAAATATACTTATTTCAAAGTATACATAAAAATTGCTTAAGGTTAAATACAATCATTGACATTTTCTATTTATGGCTGTAATATCTATTGAATATTGATTGTAGACTGTTCATTTTTGATAGGAGTAAGATCTCTTAGTAGAAAACAGGTTGTGATGACCAAGTTAACATTTACTGACCAAACACGCCTAAACCAGCATTTTTGATAGTAACTATTTTTATGTGATCACTTCAATGAAATTGATTTGTATGATAATCCACTTAGGCAGAAAGACATCAGTCATTGATAACCAAACATTAAGTGTATTTAATCTTTACTGTTGATTGAAAGATCTTTAAATTGAATCACTATTTCTCTACAGTATACTGAAACATATTTTTTTTAATAAAAAAGCAAGTGGAGATTTCAATTTCTTGTTGAAAACAGCTTTATAACTGAGGACATTTTTTTCTTAACAAAAAAAAAAAAAAAAAAAATCAATGTTTAAAAATTCTAAAATTTTAGCTGAATGAGAAAAATATGCAGATGTACAAATTCTGCAATTACAATTCCCCAAAAGGTAAGGGGTTTTGGAAAAAATCTATTTTCTAAAAAATAAAGAAACCTTTGAGAATAACCCCATCCAACTTGACAAACTCATCATTAATAATAAAATCCCTTTCCTCAACATTTTTAGTTGACTCTAACAGTCATAATTTTACTACTTTACCATATAAAAAAAATTAATTTAAAAAATTTATGTTTTCGTAATTA
The DNA here is from genome assembly GCA_903632075.3 of Acanthosepion pharaonis. Taxonomy (NCBI): domain Eukaryota; kingdom Metazoa; phylum Mollusca; class Cephalopoda; order Sepiida; family Sepiidae; genus Acanthosepion; species Acanthosepion pharaonis. The sequence goes on from CAHIKZ030005392.1 coordinate 1,167,720, forward strand.
CACAAGTGAAGGTCCTCACAGATATAAAATAGTTATAAAGACAACCATGTGAAAATAATTTCTTATTTGAACACATCATTTTATAAAGTTGTTTTATCTTGCTTTTATATAGTAACGTAAAACAAACATTAATCAACAATGATTTCCAAAACCATATCATTGACAAACAAATAAAATCAGCCTTATAGAAATTTTTAAAAAATAACATAAGCAATCATCTTGATATGTATACAAAAATTAAGACCTCATTAACTTATTCTATTGTAACCAGATACACCCTATCTATAAACAAGATGTAAAAGCTATTAAAATATAATCCACTGGTAAATATCACTTATTGATCCTAACAAATATTGTAGATTTATCATTTACTATAAAAAGTTAAAAACATCTAATCTAATTATCAAGATCTCAAAAATCCATGCTATATAAAAATAATTGTTTATGAATTCTCATGTCCTTTGGGAGATTGTATCTCCAATACTAATACTCAAAAGAACATTAAATTCTTACATTGGCTACACATGTACCATATCTCATAAATTGACTTGTCAATTGTTGAATTTGTGCACATATCGATCATCACACAGTCACACAGATGGGAGGGGCATGTGCATGTATGTGTGTGAGAGAGAGAAACAAACATGTATGTTCTTTTTTCTTCTTATTCCACAAGTTAACTATATCCAAATGTTTTAGTAAATAATAACTGTAAACTTTATACACAGAAGAATGGATTTAGATGGGTTATTTTACCAGCACACTAACCCAAAAGGTCATTTCATGTCAAATCAGGTAGTTATAAGATTTGTTTTTATTTTACAAAGAAACTCTTTTCTTTTATAAGGCATTATTATATGAGGGTGTAGATGTAATTCGGTTTTAGTTGCATTTTGTAGCTGGGTGTTTAAGGAGAAAGAAAAAATACAAGGCAACATTTGGATGTGACCAGATACAAGAATGCTTCTCTCCACCAAATATCAGCTGAAATTTTGAGATAAAAACTATTATGAAGATACTCATCCAAATAATGTGTAGCATTATATAGAACTTAGATATAGACAAACACATAGGTTGTTGTATTCAAGTTGAACTAATATTCTTGAGATAAACATAAATTCATTTCTCTACCCAGTTCCCAACAGTTAACTATAATTAAAATAGTTGAGCAGACTGGGTGCTTCAGCCTTGGTAGGATCAACCAGTCTAGAAGGACAAAATTAAAACCCCCTGCCAACACATCATAGGCAGTAGGACAGGGTAAAATCCATTAATTCTCATGTCTTGAAGAATGCCTGAGGCTTACAGTGGATGGAGAAAATGGCTGATATAGCTTGTTGCTTGGTTTTTAAAATGGCATGAATTCATTGGTCGCACCAGATTAGACTGAGCCACCATTTTTTGCATCTTATCCTCAGTATGTGAAAGTGGTATAATGGATAGAGGCTTTGAATGAGAAAATCAGAGGGCCATGTTCAAATTTCAGCCGAGGTCATTACGTTCACTTATGTACAAATATCCTTGGGAAAAGTATGAATCCATTTCTTCTTCTCCCAGCTATGGGTTAAATAGTAGGATTATCTAGAAAAATCGTTATCTCCAAAAAATTGTTAATACAATATACACTCACAATCCAAAGTATGCTTTGGTTTTATCTAACCTACAAAAGGTTGATAAGCTATTAAAAAAAAATAAATAAATAAAATCACCCTGAGGATAGTTTGATGGGTAAGTGTAATCATTAACTTCTTTCCAAACAGCATAAAAGCATGAAATAGTGATAATGGAAGGAAAGAATCTTTAATATGATAGAGGACAGTTTACCATGGTATACAAACAACAAGACTATGTTCAGGATAACTGGAAATGAGTTTTCTTTTTTTATCATTTCACTCCAAGTAAGCCAACAATACCACTAAGACGCAAAGGGTTACTGAGAGTGAAAGAGAATAAGATTTCTAGAAAGAACCAGAAACCCAATCCTAAACAGGAAACAAGACATAAACCTCTACTTCTGTTCAAAAAACTGGGACGGAGTGTGAATTGGAGGATAAGTGACACTCAGGTAGAATTAGGTTTATGCCTTTCCCAAGAATTTCCTCCAAAGTAATCAAGCTGAACATACAGAATTCTAAGAAGAAACTTTTCACAAGAATAAAATCTCACTATTTACTACTTTATTACAGTCAAGTATTTTTTTTTTAAAGAGATAATCATTATTATAGCAAAGCATATTGTTTAACCCATATCCTCCTGGCATCAGTTTAAACCAGGGTTTTCCAACCTAAGCGATGATCAACTGAACAGAAAATGGTGGGCGATTGGAAATTTTGAGTATTAAAAATGTATTTCAACATATACTACAAAAAAAATAAATAAATAAATAAAATAAAATAAAAAAAATAAAAAAAAATCCAAAGTAGATATGCAAAGAACCTGTATAAAAAAAAAAAAATAAATAAATAAATAAATAAATAAACAGGAGGATAAATGGGAAAAACTGGATCACCTTCCTAGATAAGATATAAATATATCCCCACAAATGAATATTTTGGTATTTTCTAGTTTTGAGAAGGGTCATTAACATTCGAATAATTATTCAGACAAAATAACATTTATTTTTCCAAATATAAATCAGATAATGGAAGACCAAGAACAAAAAAATATTCTCTGAATTTTTACTTCTTGCTAATAGCGTATTTTCTTTTTAATTTTATAATTACAAACAAAAATCGTTTCATTTTTTGTCAACACTTACAATGCTAATCCTAACCATAAAACTAAATTATATAAAGAGTTTTCAATAGTCAAGTTTGCATCATTTTTTTTTTAATGCAATAGTAGCAGTAATTGCCAACACATCAGTATTATTTGTTACTTTGCTTCAGTATTTTTTTTTTTTTTTTTTACTACATCATGAAGTTAGTTTATGAACCAGTAACAAACTTTTGTCAATTTTGGTATGCTTTTTCAGATTTACTATACAGGTGGGTGGTGGAAAATTTTCCCATGTGAAAGTGGGCAATGACGCAAAAAAGTTTGGGAACCCCTGATTTAAACCACTCTCCAACATATATCTAAACTATAATTTCAGAAAGTTAAAATTTCAGTGGAATAGGTTGAAAAATTTACAAGTTTTCATATGAAATCAAGAAAATATATAAAAAAAAGGTTCCAGTTTAAACTAAAAAGAGGATATGGGATAAAAATTCCGTAAGTTTTGTTATCAAAATATTTGAATGAGCAAAAAGAAGAAAGGGGTAAGAGAAGAAAAAGAAAAAAAAAAAAAGAAGAAAAAGAAAAAAACAAAAAAAAAACAGAAGAAAAAAAAGAAAAAAAACAAAAACAGAAGAAAAAAAAAAAAAAAAAAAAACAGAAGAAAAAAAAAAAAAAAAAAACAGAAGAAAAAAACAAAAAAAACAGAAAAAAAAAAAAAAAAAAAAGAAAAAAAAACAGAAGAAAAAGAAAAAAAAACAGAAGAAAAAGAAAAAAAAACAGAAGAAAAAGAAAAAAAAACAGAAGAAAAGAAAAAAAAAAGAAGAAAAAGAAAAAAAAACAGAAGAAAAAAAAAAAAAACAGAAGAAAAAAAAAAAACAGAAGAAAAAAAAAAAAACAGAAGAAAAAAAAAAAACAGAAGAAAAAAAAAAAACAGAAGAAAAAGAAAAAAAAACAGAAGAAAAAGAAAAAAAAACAGAAGAAAAAGAAAAAAAAACAGAAGAAAAAGAAAAAAAAACAGAAGAAAAAAACAGAAGAAAAAGAATAAAAAAACAAAAAAACAGAAGAAAGAGAACAGAAGAAAAAGGAAAAAAAAACAAAAAACAGAAGAGAAAAAAAAAAAAAAAAGGAGGAAAAAATCAATTTCCATGACTTACTGATTAGAAATTTCCATTTTTCTGCTGTCTTTACTCTTCGTACCATTTGTACAAAAAAAGTCATATTTTCTACTACGTTTTCTTTTGCCTGGCACTATGTTACCAGCGTCATCCGACTCTGCCATATATTTCTCATTCAAGTTGTTATCCCGAAGTAATGCTTTCTGCCGTGACAGGAGGCGCTGGTTACGAAGTTTGCATCGGCTGAGTGCAAAATCCGCACACGGAATTGGATCCACAGTCATGCTCTTGTACCTACGCCGTCTTCTCTGTGTATCAATAGGGGAGAACGTCTCAGGAACGGAGTCGGACTCCACGGGCGGAACAGCTGCAGAGAGAGGAAGGCCGATCTGAGAGAGACGTCGGACCACATCTAAATCGTCAGAGTCACTATGGCGCACAACACTCTGAATGTAATCCTTAAAGGCCTCATCAAGGCTACTCTCTGAGGCTTCACTCAGGTTGCCACTCTCCCAGATCAGGTTGGGGTTTGACCGACGCTTCCTTGGCTTCTTTTTGCGATGATGTCTTCGGACAATTGGTGCCGAGTTTTCTCCACCATTGTTCCTGGAGGTTTCCTCAAGAGCATTTGTTAAGTCTTGCACCAGTTCATCCATCTTCTCTAGGTTACATGTAGACAAAACATGAAGATTTTGGAATTCTTTTACAATGTAATTCTCCATTTGCTGCCTGCTTCCATCACACATACCAAACTGCAAAGAAATGACACCAACTCTTCAACGGCTGACATATTTTGCAAAAGGGAATGACAAGATGGAAACCTCCTTAAAACTAACATATTTGGCAATGTTTAACTTTTGTGCCTGCAAAATAATAGTCAAAATAACAGTTATTCCTCTAACACTGCTATTATTGATTAAAAATACCATCGATTCGTCCACTTTCAATATATTTTTGCCTTAATAAATTAATGTACCTTTTAGTCAAGTGCATTAAGTCAAAATTATGAAGAATTGCAAAAAGAAACTAAGTAATCTACTGACTAATTTATATATTAATATCAGTAACTCCAAAGATTCACTAAAAAAAAATGAACACAAAAAAAAAAGAGAGAGAGACACAAACTTAAAAACAAAGTTTTATTGCCAAAATCCTTATTATTAGGAGGAAAGACCAAAGGATTTATTATTAAATTATTTTTATGTTTTTTAGAACATTTGAAATATTAGTTAAGAATCTCTTTTTTCTTGCGCCAACAGGGGGACCAAAAATTAGCATAGGAAATTTTAGCATCTTTTGTCCGGTGAAAAACACATTGATTTAGAAATTCTTGCTAAAATCTAATAATTGTACCTTTTAGTCAAGTGCATTAAGTCAAAATTATGATGAAGAACTTGCAAAAAGAAGATAGATTAAATAATCTACTGACTAATCTATATATTAATATCAGTAACTTCAAAAGATTCACTAAAAAATAAACATATACGATAAAAAAAAAAAATGACCCAAAACTTAAAAACATAGTTTTATCATTAAAATCTTTGTTAATGCTAAGAGGAAAGACCAAAGGATATTTTGATTATTAAATTATATTTTTGAAACCTTTTTAAAAATTTGTAAAATTTTGGTTAAATAAATTTGAGCATCTTTTTGCAGCGAAAAACACATGTGGAAATTCTTGCAAAAAACAAATAATTGTCAGTTTTTAATAAAACTTTCAGGACATATTTAAAAATAAATTAAATTTAGAAATGTTTTTTTTTTTTTTTTTTTTAAGAAAATCTTGGAAAAACACACACACACATATATATATATATATATATATATATATATATATATATATATATATATATAACATCTGTTACCCACACACAAACACTTATTTAATTTTATAAAATTTTGAGAAATTCGTTTTTGTAAGGCTTAAATGCTTATATTAGTTATAAGCAGAAATCCTTGGAGAATTTAAATTATTCAATTTTTTTTTTTTGTTAAAGAGGACCCCAATTACTAAAAATCAGCTCTGAATTGTAAAAAAAAAATATGCAATAAAACTAATACATTCTTTAATCAGAATAGCTTTTATGGATAAGATATATTACGGAAGTTAGAAAAAATTTTTTCACTGAATAATGAATTTTTACAAGAGATGTTTTCATTTTTTTAAAATTTTAATTATAATAATTTATAAAGTTTTAAATCTTTCAAAATTCTGTATTAACTTTTAACAGTCAGATATTATTATTAAATGAAAATTATATTTACTAATCATAAATGAAAAAGTTTACAATTCAACAACACCCAGTATTTTAAAAAGAATTTATAATTTTTTAGTGCATGTATAAATTTTGTAAATACAGATGTCCATACAGAATATTATCAGAAAATAAGAGTGGCAACTATAGTATATTTAAAGCCAAAGTACCTAAAATTCAATAAGACATGAGATTACTTAGAATATTTTCCTAAACTTTTTAAGATTACTGGGTATTTAAAAATTATATAAAAAAGGCACTCACATTATATTTGTCAAGTAATTTTTACAGATATGTCTCCCATAGAAAAAATTTCCAAATATAAATCTATCAAGATAATTAATCTCATAGACACTCACCTGTGTAAAAAAAAAAAAAATTCTGCAATATTTTAAACAAAAAGTAATATTTGTTTCAAATCAGATTGATTAAACTTTGAATCAGCAAATCTTTCCGAAATAAAATTTCAGAAAAGTATATTTTATTTTTGAGAGATTTTTTAATAAAGAGAATTACATTGTGCTGAGAGATTTCTAAATATGGGTAAAATCAGCCATTTTTAGTGATTTATAAAAAGAAAAAAAAAGAAAATTTATTCCAATTAATTCAAATTCAGTTTGAAATACAGCAAAGTATCTTGATTATTGTAAATATTAAATTTAATCTATCAACTTGAAATTAAAACTAAAATAAAAGCTTCAAGAAAATTTTTCATTATTAAAAATTATTTTTAAACCTTGGTATCGTTTTTCTTTGGAGTACCTATATCATTATGTTAATTCATACTTATGCATATAATGTTTCTTCTATTCTCGCAAAACAAATCATACTGCCCATAGATCTGCTAATGTGTACCAACCTACTTACAGTACATCATACCCAACAGAAGAAAATATTTAGATATACTACTTTCATTGTACTTTCCTGCTCTATTTATGGAATGGGGAAAAATGTTTCAATAGCAATAAATGAGTCAAAGCAGAAAACTTTATCAAGATATGAATATTAGATGCCACAACCAGTATTTAGTGAGAGACTAGTTTATATTGTTTTTTGTTTTGTTTTTGACATTGCCAGGTAATAAACAGAAAAAGAATAAAACAGAAGAGGAGGCAGTGGAAGATTTTTACCTTTCATTTTTTGTTTGTCAAGTTCTTGGCATTAAAGCTATTTTTCCATCATTAAACACACTTCTTAATGGAGAAACAAATGTAAAAAAAAAAAAAAAAAACGATTCCTTTTCTCAGTAGAATAAATATATGATTTACTTCCTGTTATGGTAATTTACCCACGCACTCTCCCAGATATAAATAGGAGCAGGCACTGCCTTTTGAAGAGAGAAGTTTCCAGCAGTCAGCTCTGACAGTCAGACCGAACATTCTTGCAGTAACACTCATTTGTATATGTTTGCATTACTGTTTCTGTTAATATATTTGTTTAACTCAATTCCTCTCTTTGTGTCTTTATTTCTGGCCCTAACAAGACCAAAACACTTTCTTAAATTGAAAATAGACCTATTGGTTAAAATTAAGTCATTTATTTATTAACTTTTTTTTTTTAAGATTAAAAAGGCATTTTCATAGATTGTTTTGTTCTATATTCATGTATTAATTGAACTATTGTTCTCATTTTGGTTGGTATAGAGGTTATTACAGACACACCATTTCAACCAAGTACACTCTGGTCATCATCAGGTGTCCATTGATTGGCTGATATGAGATATCTGTTGATTATTGTGATATTCAGTTATTGTTAGTTCCTACGGAATTGGTGAATCACTACCAGATCCAAGGATTGAACTCATGACAACGATACATGTATAACCAAAATCCAATATCCATTACACCCCCATCCCAAAGGATTGGGTTTTTGGAGTCTTTTATATTCAATGTCAGATGGTCTTTGATATTTGATTATGATGGCGGGTTCATGCTGCTTTTCATAATTGTTCAGGAACGAAAAATAACTGACATTTAATAAAACAGTATTTATTGGAAATTTAATAATTGTTGTCCCAAAGGGTAAAATTTTGTTGCAGCATCAGCCAGATTCCCCTCAATATATGCAAGAATTAATGAGCGATCTGAAACTTATACATTATCAAGACTTCTTAGATGAGATCATTAGATTGTGTAACTTACATCTATAGGCACACAAAAACAGCTCACTTAAATGACATGTTCCTTTTTGTTTTTTCAGGCTACATGGCTAAACATTAAAATTTTAAAACTCCATCATAAGGGGTAAAACTTTTGTTTTTTTTTGGGGGGAGGGTTAAATATTTTTATGAAAAACTTTTTTACAATTGTGAACAAAAATACACTAGTGAAAATAAAAAATCAACTAAGTTAACGATAGAAACTTAAAAGGCAAAAAGTTATTGTGAATTTATGACTGAATAATGCATTTAAACTGGCTTGAATATAACTTGACAATCATACTTAATGATTGTAAAAAATAACAGTAAATGATATATTAGGGTTGAAAATAACAGTAAATGATATATTAGGGTTGAAAATAACAGTAAATATATTTTAGGGTTGAAAATAACAGTAAATATATTTTAGGGTTGAAAATAACTTATAGAGATTCTAAAGTCAATTTTATTAGCTGGATTAACAATTATTACAATGATTTTATTTTTCATTTTTCTATAAACTTTACAATCAAACAAAAACAATTGTTTTGACCTTTCCTGGTAATGGAAGGATTTTTGTAAACACACTTCAAAAGTTTGTTAATGTCATTATTTGTTTACATTAAATCTAAAATCAATAATTTATCTTTTCTGTTATCTCAACAAACAATAAGGCCTTTAAAAAGTAAGAAATTTCTAATATCAATTCAATTCCTCCCTCTTTTTTTCATAAAGCAGAAAAAAAAAAAAAAAAAAAAAAAATGATATGGTGTCACAATAAAAATAAGTTCTTATTGTACACAAATCCCTCAAATAGTGTGGCAATAAAAAAATCAATTTTCAATTACTATGATTAAAATGAAGAATGTTTTACCACATTAATCAAGTATTATGTATGCACTAATTGAATTTTGGTACATAAAAATTTTAGTGCACTAATTGAATGCACATTAATCAACGGATGCTTGTATTTGATAACATATGGTTGCACAGGCATATTAAATGCAATCCAATTTTAACGGCATATTCAGAGAAAAAGGTTTTAGTATATTTGAGTATATAAAGTATAAAGCAAACTAATAGTACAATACAAAACGTTACCAAAGCAGTCCAACTAATGTACATACCACCTTTAAACACACTGACCTCTTTACCAGTTGTTCTTTGGCCGAATCATATGACAGACATATTTCTCTGTGGCTTTAATTTTATGATTTCAAAGTTAGTGTTTTACCATTACTGGCATTTTCAGTTATATCTCCTCCTTCTGTCATTCCCAGCTCGTTAGTAATAGGAGTATGTTGAGGCTTATTTAAGTTTGATGGATCAGCTGGTACTGATGAACATCAGTAATACTTTGATAATCCCTTTTAAAATACCTGTGATGGTATTAATAATATCATTTGAATAAATAATATTATAGAACCTGGTTAGATAGCAGTAAAAATTATAGCCTATGGTAGTAAGCATTAGGAACCGACAGAAGGCCTCAACTTTGTATATAAGACACAGGGTGATTTTTTTTTTTAATAAAAAAAATTGAAAATGCCTTATATACTGCCAAATACGCAGTAATTTCTACCACATTTTTGTCTGTGTGTCTCTCTCAAACCAACGACTTCAATATTTTTGAATATCTATTCTTCCTTACTCAAATACACAAAAAGAACTACATAATGCTAAGATACATAAGGGTACCTCTAAAGATTCGATAATAAAAATAATGAGCTTGTATACATGATGGAAAAAAATTTCCAAAACTAAATAAAAACAAAGTTTTATCATCAAAATCTTTGTTATTATTAAGAGGAAAGACCAAAGGACTTTTTGATTATTAAATTATATTTTTTTAATCCTTTTTAGAACCTTTGAAATTTTGATTAAAAAGTTTGTTTTCTGTAGTCAACAGGTGACCATAAATCAGTATGGGAAATTTGAGTGTCTTTTTGTGGTGAAAAATACATTGAATTGGAAATTCTTGCAAAAATTGAATAACTGTTGGAAACTTTCAGGACTAATTCACAAATAAATTATTTTAGAAATGTTTCCTTTTTAGAAAATCATGGTATTTTTTTTTTTTATACATCTGACCATGCACAACATTCAAAATGTACAAATGGTAACTACAGTAAATTTAAAATTTATTGGTAATTTTCTAACATTTCCTCAACAAGCGTCTTTAAGTACCTAAAAGTCAATAATGTTTATTGTTTACTAAAATATTTTTTTTAGATTACTTGTTAAGTAAAAAAAATTTATTACTCTACCTAAATTTCATATTTAATAATAATAATAGTCAGATTATCAATAGATGTGCCAACACTTCATAGAAACACCCACTCCATCGTGTTCAATACTTTAAAGTTTAAAAAGTTTTGAAATTTAAATGGGTTAAGTAATGTAATATTTGTTTTAATTCAGATTAATTAAACTTTAAATCAGTTACTTTCCCCCCGAATAAAGTTTGAGAAAAGTATATTTTATTCCTGAAAGGTTTTTTTAATAAAGAAGAATAAGGATGTGTATTGTTGACAGATTTGTTAATATGGCTGATTTTAGCGATTTAAAAAACATCATTTCAATCAATTTAAATTCGATTTGAAATACAGCAAAGTATTTTGCTTATAATTTTTAAAAACTAAAATAAAAGTTGCAAGAAAGATATTTTTCGTTTTTAAATGCATTTTTGTAGGTACAGTACACAGACAAAATAAAATGCAATAAATAAAATTACGAATATCCTTTTCCTCCGACAAGATTGGCATGGCTCATTATGACAATTATTAAGCAAACAAGACTATATTCATTTCATTTCAAAGCCTCACGTGGAAATTATCGTTGAATAACAAACTTATTTATTTACTAAGTAACAATGGTTATTTTTTCCCCAACAAAATATTTTTAGTAGTCAAAGCCTTGTTAAATTTTATTTAGCAAGTTTAAAAGCTGTCCTTGTTTTCCCAAGAAACAAAACAATTTTTTTTTATTCTTATCACTAAAGAAGAGAAGACCCAAAATTTCTGGATTCCTCCCATTTCTTTAAATAAAAAGAAAAGAAAAGCTTACCTGAGATTTACATTTTTTTCTTGAAGTTTTTTTTTTTATTTTAATTCCAAGGTAATAAATTAAATTTAATATTTTCAATAAGCAAACTGCAAAAAATACTTTAATTTGGATGTAATTTACTAAGTAAATAATTAAAATTCTCTAATTAAAAAAGTAAATTTTACTTTTTTTAATTAGCGAATCTTTGAAAAATGTTATGAAAATGTCAAATTTTTTTTTATGTTTAAGTTTGCTGGATATTTTTATAAAATTCAAACACGAAATATAAAAGGTCAATATTACATTATTACTGATTTAAATTTTTTTTTAACCTAATATTTTATTTAAAGTAACAGTAACAGCTGGTAAAATTCTCGATTCACTAATGATTTTTTTTCTTTTTTACTTTATCGAATGCTCGATGATTAGATTATCGATATCATTTAACAACAGATCAGATTTCCTATTCAGCAGGCTCAAAGCTTAGAAAAGTAAGAAGGTAATACAGTACACACCTGACAGACATTTACTACTGTGATAAAAATTAAAATAAAGGAACTTTATAAAACAACGAAAATTAAGTTTTCATTCAATAAATTCTTAAAGAGAAAAAACGTTTCAAAAGCTGCAATTTTCTCGTTATTAAATTCAAAAAATGGTTCGTTCTAAAAAAAAAAAAAAAAAAAGGTATTTTTTTTTGTTTTCATTTTCAGATCATACTGAAAATTAGAAAATATAAATTTACTTTTGAAATGAATATTTTATTCCTAAACATTCATGCAACAAAGAAAAATTAGTTTAGCAGTCGACATTTACAGGTTCTTTTGCAATAAGAATCCTGTTTGCTTCCCTTAACTCACCTGTTAAAATAAAGGTTAATCAAAAAAAATAATTCCATAAAAAATATTTATACTGTTGCTAAGGTGTACACGTTTTTTTTTTGTTTTGTTTTGATTTTTTTGGTCCCTGGAATATTTGATTTTAAAAACGTAAATTTTAGTAATAAATACAGTTTGTTTTGACTATTTTGTGATCTTGAATCTAAGTCTTGTCATTTATTTTCGTTTAAAGTTTAAAAATCTTTCAAAAGAAAGAAAAAACAATTTTAATAATCGCACTGAAAATATGATTTTTTTTTTTTTTTTATTTGGAAATAACTTTTCAATTTCACATCGGTTTTCATAACATTACATTAACAATAACATTTCCAGTGTTAATTTACTGTTAGTTAATTATTAAGAACAAAATTACTAAATTACTGTGATAAAAAAATAAATTTTAAAATGTATTTACAAAAAGAAACAATAAGCGCTTAGGAAAAATAAAAATCCAAGAAAGATATTTTAATTTTTTGTTAATAATGTGAGTAGAATTGTCATTTTTTTATTTTTTTTTCAGCGATCGAGACTGTCCTGTAAGGAAAGCAGACAACCAAACTGCTCGCTATAATTTCTATTTTTATGGTAAATTTCGATATTTTACACAGGAATAAAAAAAAAAAAAAAGAAAGAAATGCACAAATAATGATCGTTCTTTTTTTTGAGAATGAAAAGAAAAACGACGAATGTATTGAATAGTGAACAGAAATGTTCTTTTGTCGCTCTTTCAACACAAGAGAATCGTGTAACTAAGAAACACGATTCTCTTATTTTTTTTTTTTCTGTAGAATTTTCATTTCTTCCCGACAACAATCGAACCAGACATCATTAATTTAGAAAAGATCCCCAAAGAAAGAGTGGAAGATTTAAAAAAACAAAAAAAAAACACGATGCTTATTTTGTTCGAAATCATAGTTTATTCACGCGGCAATTATAACCAACTTAAATTAAAATTATTACTGAATTACACACGACGTCCGTGTTTCAGGCTTTTTTTTTCTTTATGTATCAAGAGCGCATGGTAACAATTCCAAAAACAACTACCCCTAAAGAAAAACCTACAGCCGGTGTCCATTGCAAAAATGGCAGTTTACTAAAAAGAGTAAAGAAAGATTGCGTAAAAAAATATTAAAATTAAGAAAGTAGCGAAAAAAATTTGTAGAAATTTACTAGCAGAATATAGAGAAACTAATGAAAATATCAGGTCCACAATATTCTGCAAAAAAATGCTTTAAAAACGACCGTAAAATTAAGGTGTGTATGTGGAATTAATTTAAATTTGTTAGTAGTTGCTGCATTAAACTTGTGATTTTAAACTTTTCTCTAACATTAACAAATATCAAATAAATGCAAACATCTGTGATTTGAATTTTTCATCAGGAGTTTGAAATTACTAAGGTTTATGAAAATACAGTTGTTAAAATAACTTCATTACATATTGCCTCAAAAATAAAAATAAATGTTTTGAAAAAAAAAAAAATAGAGGGAGCTTGTATTTTTGGAATAAAAAACATGTGTAAAATAAATATTTTAATTTAAATTGGTTTATATTTACCGCGAAAGAAAGCTTAATATGTTCATAATCATTTAATTCTATAAAAAAATAACAGAGCGAACAAGACAGTTTCTTTTTTTTTTCTTTTCGGCTCTACTCTCAACAAGGAAGAATCGTGCTCCGCACAATAACAGACATGAAAAGAAGGTAATAATAATAAATAATTCATTCACATTCATTTGTAAAGTTCTCAAATTGAAACGGGAACATTCAACTAAAAAAGCGATCAAAATATCAACTCGATTTATTTACAGTGAATAGGAATATGCTTTTTGTTTGCCGATATTATTATTTTAGGTAAATAAAACAAATTGCAATTTATTTTTCCATTCGGACAAATCAATGAAATTGTTTTAAAAACATTTTTTTCGAATGATTCCTTACGAGAAACAAGAAACGAAATAACAAGCATTAAATAAAAATTAAACTGAATTTGGTAATAAATTTTTAAAAATAATTGATTTGTAGTTGGGGCGGGGGGGAAGAAAACACATTGAATTTAAAAGTAAAATAATGTTTTTTGTTGTTGTTTTTTTCGATTTTCTTTTCTTTAGCTTTCTTTTTTGGTTTTGTTTTTTTTTTTTTTTTTTTTTTACTTACCACACAAACATTCGCCACGGCCTTTTCGGGGCAGACTGTCACGTGACATCTCTCAAGTCTCGCCATTTCTCGAGACATCAGCACGTGACTTCACCCTCCCCTTCTTCATCCCCTCTTCACTCTACAGTTGGACCCGTGGTAGAAGGAGGTGGCAATAAATTTTTTAGACATCACATATCATCGGAAAAAAAATTTCTAAAATAAACATTTGATATTTAATCAGATAAGCACTGCCAACAGTATCATTTTTTTTTTATTTAAAGCTATGAATTCACTCCCAAAAAAAAAGTTTATTTTGTTAAGTAGACGTTTCCACTTTCAAAAATATACATTGTTAGTCATGATTCCTAAAACATTTTTTAAGTTAACCCATGCCCGAACATTACTTTGAAATTTGAATTAGAGGTAAAATTAAAAATTAAGTATCCTAACCTAACAGCAGATTGAGCAGTCAGTATTGCTATTCTATTATTAGACTTGTAAGGACATTATTATTAATAAATAAAATACAATTATAAAATAATAATAATAATAATGAATATCATAAAATAAAACTAATAACATTAAAGCTTTGTTTAAAATAATAAAAATTCTCCTAGAATGAAACAGAAACACTTCCTACCTGAAAATGGATGTAAGGAGGGCTAGGGAAAGAAATACTTATTCTTCTAATTACATTTCTCTCATTATGAGTATTATTATATTCATGATACAACAAAACTATAGCTCACAGGACACAACAGAATAGCTGAAAGGAAAAAGAATGACAAACTTGCTTTGTTCTCAGAGAGAATTTTATAATACTAAAACTTACACAAACCATATATCTACATATATATGCATGTCCCACATGGAGAATTATATATCAACATATGTCTATATAGCAAAGCCAAGTATATGGAGGAACAGAAGGATAGGTCTTACATATAATTTGAAGATATTTCTGACCTGACTCCAGGTTTAAGTGGGCTGAATTCACCTATGTCCCAAATGGAAACAGCATCTTGTGCCTGTAAGCTGGCAGGGAGGTGGTTTCATTGCCATTCACAAATTGAAAATCGACTCCTGCTTTGGGCCACTGTATAGAGTGACACCCCAAAGCGATTGGCATGTGACCGCAGAACTTTCACTAAAGGGAGATAAGCACCTTCTATGTCCCTACAAGACTCTCCCCCTTAAAGAGGTTCTCAAACCTGCCATGAGGAGTCACTTTTACTTTGCTTTTTGTTGATATAATAGAAATTTGGGAACTTATTTTATACAAACTACAATATAAACAAGAGTATGCATGCAATACATATTAAAAAATTACTAGACAATTGAAACAACCTCCATTCAATAGCAAAAAAATTCTTCCTGTGTTAGAACAATGAAAAAGTTCATATGGAAACAATATAGGTTGCAAAAAAGAAAACAAATCAAGATATAAAAGATATCTGAGCAATTGAATGATACCCAGATCTTGTCACAGTTTGAATTTATAAAATTGGTGTGTCTCCATTTAGACGTGTAGCATCCAGAAAGACTGGCTTCAGCTTGTCCAAACAAATTTTGTTTTCTTGTTGCTGATGTGTGTATTAAAAATTTTAATGTCTCTTCAGGATCTTGAATGGTCCTTCGTATGTGGTCGAAATGCATCTGACTTGGCTAAGTCATGCACTATTTCAAAATCAATGTTCAGGTCATGGATATTTGAAAATTTCAAGCTGCTAAGTAGTCCTGGAAAAAAAAATTCTGAAGCTGTTAGTCCTTGTTTTTGTTCAGAAATGACTGGTAGTCCATGTATGCATCTTTAGCAGGAAAGCATCAATGGCATGGGTCTTGGTATCTGCAGGAATTTTTTTTCTTTTTGAAAGAAAAATTGGTTTCCACTGAACATGGATTTACTACGCCCATAGTAGAGACGTCAACTGCTAAACACAAATGCTTGTTTGAAACAATTTGATACAACTCAACTGCATGGGACAATACTAATTTAATTTTGTGTAATGGTGTCATAGTAAAATTCTCTACACACATAGCGGTTTAATTAAATATCCTGCAATGCAGGAAAGTATCTCTGGAAAAATTGCATGAATGAACAATAAAATCCTTGGGAAAAAAATATTTGGATTAAATATCAACAAAATTTTCTTCTGGTACTTAACTACGATGTAGTTAAGTAAGTAAAAGTGTTGAACCCAATTGGGTTAAAGAGGCAGGACTTACAACCACATGTCAGATGATATGGTGGAAGGAGTAGGTGAACTACTGGGAGTAGGAGGTATGGTTTCCTCTGAAGTGTACCAAAATCAAACAGCTTGAAGGTGAGAAAGACAGTGGCCATATCTACATTCAATGCCATAAAAATATATAAAACAGTTTCCTATCATAAAATGTATATACAGCAACTACAAAATGCATTTAGCTGAAATTTGTCACTAAAAGCAGTATATAGAAAATGTGTGTCTGATACACTGGACCTAATTAATAGCAGAAAGTGTCCATATGGAGAAAAATAAAATATTTCACACATGGAAATACTGGAAATGTGATATAAAGATATGCTATTAAAATTATTAAATTTTTTTTTATTAAATTAAAATTATTAAAATTATCACAAAACAACACATAAAAATTCATTTATAATTCATTCATAAATTCAACTAGGAAAGTTGTATTTAACTTTGCTATAGTCAAACTCAAAATGATTAAAATAAAGACAAAATAGGTCAGAGATGGACAAAGTTGTTTTTATATTTGATGTAATGGAATAACCTGTTACCCCCATGAGTGACTACACTATAGGTAGTAACAACCTATAAGTATCTGTAAGTCAACAGACTACAGAGCCTAGCTGCGGCCTGTTTCAGCTAAACAGTCGAACTCTCTGCCTTCGTGGGGAGAGGAATCCGGACAAGGCTCTACCAAAGGGCAGAGTCTCGTTCAGGGAGGTAGACTGCCCCTGAACCTGTTTATACGGGTTTGAAAGGGAATATTTTTGGCCAAGCCTACGGGCTCAGAAAACCCACATTAAACCAGCCTTGTGTCACATGCAACACTCATGGTGGGGTAGCTAAATATACTAGCAGTGATCTGTCCCAGCTAGACGGTCGAACTCTCTGTCTTCGGGCAGAGAGGAATACAGACAAGGCTCCACCAAAGAGCAGAGTCTTGTTCGGGGAGGTTGACCAACCCAATCCCGTTTATGCAGGTTCTACAAGCATTTTTTAGCCGAGCCTACAGGGTTGGAAGACCCACATAAAACTCGGTCTTGTGCCACATCTACCCTCATCGGGGGTGGGGGGGTAAATACTGACTAGCTGGGATCTGTTGAGTATGACTCAGACTTACACAAGAACTACCAACCTTCCAATAGTAGCACTCATTATTGGAGTAGTATACTCACTACTGGAGTTATATATTGTGATGACCTTATGCATAATTGTTACTTTTATTCTTATTGTACTATAATTACATTAATTAAAATGTCCAGAAATTGTAATTATTTAGCATGTTAGACAAATGTCTTTCAGTTGCTAAGACCTTCCATGACAATAATATTGACCCTTCCTCTCTGACCTTTACTGTGATAAAAAGAAATACACATGTTACAGCCATATTTTGTTAATTGACATGTTGTGAACTCCTGTTTATGGTGCTTTATGAAAGAAATAAACATTTCATATTTACTTATGTGTTCAAATCACATCTTGGTCACCAATATAAAGAGATAGAGGGGAAGAAAGATTTATTTTCCCAATTACATTTCTCTCATTATGGGCATTTTTATATCAATGATAAAATAACACCATAGCTCATGGACAAGCTGGAACAGAATGGCTGAAAGGATAAAGAATGACAAACATGTCTTGTTTTTAGAAAGACTTTTAGATACTAGAACATACACAAAAGCATATATCTACATATATATGCATGTCCCACATGGAGAACTATATATTACATATGTCTACATAGCAAAGTATAGGGAGGAACAGAGGGAAATGTCTTATATATAATTTGTAGGTATTCTTGACCTGGAGAAGACTCCAGGTTTAAATGAGCTGGATTAATCTATGTCCCAAAGGAAAATGGCATCATGTGCTTGTAAGCTGGAGAAGCAGTTTTAGTCTCAGACTGGGCTTTTGGCCCAGGCCAGAAGAAAGCAACCTTTTCGTTTGGTTGCTATTCACAAACTGAAAATTGACTCCCACTTTGGGTCACTATATGGAATGACATCACAAAGTGGTTGTCATGTGACCAAGGGACTTACCTTCCACTAAAGGGAGATAAGCACCTTCTGTATCCCTACACAGACTTCATGCCAAAAGACATTGAATTTATTCTGTTCGCCACTGACTGTTGGAAAGTCGAGACGTCCAATTCCTCTCTCTAGGACATTGCTGTCATAATACAGAGGGACTTTTTCCTTTTATCATATATGTGAATCAGAAGGAGATCAAATTGCAGTAGAGTATAACATTAATTTCTTAAGCAATTAATACACTTTAAAAAAAAGATTTCTATTTACATTGTTCAGACTATTATCCTCATCTTTACTGTCACATTCACAACATTTTGGCCATTGTACACTCCAGTCTTCTTCAGGTGATGCCTTTTGCATATCTCAGTTTCAGTTAATTTGTCTTGATAAATCTCCAAGTTTTTGTCCTCTTCACTGAGGTCAGGGATTGAACTCACAACTCTTTGGGTCAAGTCACTTTTGGGATCAATCAACAAATCCAATGGGTCAAGTTTCCCCAAGTAACTTGACTCAAACTAACTAAGATTGAGATACCCAAAAGGCATATGTGGAATTAGAACAATCTATTCCAATGAACTAAATAAAGGGTTCAGTTTGAAATTCCAACAAATATCACCTGATGAAGGCCAGAGCATACAGCAGCCGAAATGTCTTGAATGTAACAATAAAGATGAGGACAACTGTCTGACCAATGTAAATAGTGTAAATAGTTACAATATCTCATCTCAGAAATATAGTCAGTCAGTCAGTTATGTGCCATGCAGGATACATGTATAGGCAATCATATATCTTTCGATACATGACTGACAAGGCAGATTTTTTCTCGCAGTAGGTTGCCATTTCTTTCTGTGGTAGACCAGTTGCCATCAAAAGCTATAGAACCGGGTCTGTCCTGCTATTCACCCATAGCTGTGTGGGGGGAGAGAAGAAGAGGATTCATACCTTTCCCAAGGGTATTAGCATGTAAGTGAATGTAATGGATTTGACTGGGATTCGAACTTGGCTTCTACAATTCCTCAGTCTGAGCTGCTATCCATTACTCCACTGTTACTCCTACAACACTTCTGCATAATCTAGAAGACATAGGTATACATCCTGTTGCATTCGTATAGCTCTTTCTGATGTGATTCTGAGCATAAATATTACATTTCTTGTTCCAGTGTCTTTAATGAAACCACAATGTTCTTGTCTTAATCTTGGTTTAATTTTGCTGCATTCTATTCATCAGATTCCAGATTATAAGTTTTGTTACATGGCTGATTGTGTGATGGAGTTCACATTCTTTTGCGCCTGGTTTCTTAGGCAGCACTATAAAAATGGATCTCCTTAGGTCTTCCAGTATATCACCACTGTTGTATATTTTATTTATTACTAGCAGTAGAGCCTGGCATTGCCCAGGGATGTAACAGTAAGAGATAGATCAAGTATCGACCATCATAAAGACTGAAAAATAAAATTGACAAAGATTATTGTTTAAGGTTGACGGACACACATGTCTTAATTATTTTTTTTTTTATGAATTGGTCAAACTCAAACAAAAACATTGTTTTCAATCGTTATGAGTCTACCAATTGAATAGAATTTTATTATAAACAATTGTCTTGTAAATGGAATTTTTAAAGCATTCTGAATGTAAAAATAAAGAAAAAAGTGTGCAAGACAATAAGAAACACTACCTGCCAAAAAAAAAAGTGAAGTTTTGTTGAAATTGGTTGAAAAATGTAGGAAATCTGATCCTATATATAAACGAACACACACACAAACAACCTGGGTTTTATAATAAGTATAACTCGATATGAGTTGTCCCCCTTTCATTTTCATGATGCCTCTTAATTGTGTTTTCAAATTGATTTCGTGCAAAAACAATTGTGTTTTTCCAATTTTTGGCGCTGTCAGAACCACCACAAGGTAATTTTATGTAGTCCTGTGAAGTTTTGTTGAAATCGGTTGAAAAATGTAGGAAATCTGATCCAATATATAAACGTACAGACACACACACACACAATCTGCGTTTTATAATAAGTAAGATTTCTGTAATCTTGTCAATGTGAAAATCATCTAAGACAGCCACCATCTCTATTACAGTTTCATCTAGTCTTGGTGCCTTTGTCCATTACTCCACCATGCCTCCCCAGAAATATAGACAGATGTTAAAACAAATTTCTCTTATTATTTTCTCTTATTTATTCATCCTTTTTTCTCTTATTTTTTTTTTCTTACTTATTTTTTTCTCTTACTTATTTTTTTTTCAATAGGAGTAAATAGGTTCACCTATCACCCAGTTTACAGTCCTTCCCCATCTATAGGAGTATAGGTTTATCCCTTGTTTTCTGTTTAGGATTGTGCTTCCGGCTCCTTCTAAAGTTTTCACATTCTTTTTCTTATTGTTTCACTCCCATTAACCTCTTGCATCTTAGTGACATTATCATCTTTCTTGGGGTGAAATGATTAAAAAGAAAAAATGTTAATGTTTAAAGTTATATTTTGTAATGGCTAGATTTCAATTTATGTTGATTTTTAAAAAAATATATTATTCCTCTTGGACATTATCATAGACAACAGTTTGAATATAAGCTGATCTTCTCAATTGACCAAGCTGTTACAATGACAATCAAAGCAAACATAATTAGATTTGTAGCCCTTCATCAATGTTAATAACATTGTCTACTACTCTTCAATACCCATAACATGTGGTTGGCACTTGCCTCTAGTGACAATAAAAACCTGACTTTTAAATTGAGCTTTACTTGGCTTAAATTCTTTTTTTGTTTTCTTCTCTGTCTTCCTCTTTAAAAAAAAATAAATACACTGAACTCCTTTTACTTATAATTGGTTTAACTGCCAATAAAATCAGTCCTATTAATAAAATGTAGGCTGTTTAAAGTGTTGGTTAACAAATAACCTACGCACACAGTCTCCAAGCTGTAATATTGTGTTTTTAAATTTTTTAAATTGTTTTAATTATAAAATAGGATCTACAGGTAGTGTAACTGTTTTAGGCAGACAATGCGGAATTGGTGTTCAAAGTTCAAATCCTGGTCTAATCAGTTGCATTCACTTTTGCATTAATGCCTTTGGGAAAGGAATAAATCCATCTCTTCTTCCTCCAAATATGGATTAAATAGTATGGTATATGTCTCAGAGAAGACAAACTCTGATTTTCAAATCATGGAGAAGGCAAGGGGAAACTACTTTGTTATCTTTCCCAAAGAGTTAAGGTAAATCACAGATAATAAATAAAGGGAATCTGTAGAGAGCCATAATCATTTACATCCTGAAAGGACATGGCATTAAAAAAAAAAATGAAATGCCTAAAAGTTAATGACAATTTAACAATTTATAATTCCTCCTATCACCTGAATAAAAGTGGCTATGTTGACTATCTCCTGAATTGCATATTGGTTATTCTTAAGTAACATTTTGATTTGATCACTGTCAATATCAACAGTACAGCCAAACATTGCACCTTCTCAGGCTAACATTCACTGCTGATATGAAGTGGAAAGATTATATTGAATCAATTGCTAGGCTTGTTGCTAGGAAAGTTGATTTACTGTGATTTTCTCCAGAATCTATCTTACCTATTTATAAGTCTAACATTCTTCCTTGCTTCAAATATTACTGCCATATCTGGTCTGATGCTCCTGCTATATATTTAGATATTCTTGATAAAATCAAAGAAGGATTTGCAATGTTATTGGTCCTGACCTGGCATCTTGCCATCAGTCACTTTTCCACCACCATAATGTAGCTGTGCCTTTTCTATAAATACTTTCATGTTAATTGTTCTGATGAACTTTGCTCTATAATACCTAGACTTTATGAATTTAAGCGCAGTACTAGATTGGCAGTAAGGTCTCATCATTTTACAGTTTAATTGGTAACTGTAAGTTATTTGCTAACAGTTTCTTTTCTCACTCTTCTTGTCTGTGGAACTCTCTTTCAGCTTCTTGCTTTCCAACCAAATTTGATCTTCAAAAATTTAAATGCAATGTCAATCATTATCTACTGTCTTTTTGATTCTTCTTTTATTGTTCTCACTCCTTAATAATGTACTTCTTTTTCTTTCACACACCTTGTGTTTTATTGACTTTATTGCTTTGCTTGGGGTGAAATGATTAAAAAAAAAATCAATAAAACTGTGGAGCATTGTTTAATAAGAAATCTCCAGTATAAAACTTTGCAAACCACTTTTGACATATTTGTTTACTCACAGTACCTTCTCCATAAACTACACAAATCTTTTTTTAATATTTAAGTCACATTTTTACCTTTCTTAATCTAAAATAAGTATAATGAAAATGTTACTTATTTTTTCTCTCTTCAATGTTAGAATTAAAAACCAAAATATGCCACTTTTGATGAGTGCATGCTGATATGACTGCTGTTAAAATACAATCTCAAGCAATCATTTTTAATCAAGTTGGTGATACCTAAGCACTCCTAATGTCATCTAATAACAAAAACAGAGTGAACATATTGGTTTCCAATATGAATCAAAATTTTCCTAAAACCAGCTTACAAATTTAGAGATGGATTTTAAACAAAACATACACACAAAGAGATCCAAGACAATTTTTATTGAGCAAAAACACTTTATTCACAGGGAAAAACAAACAAAACAAAATTACAAATTCAGAATACACAAACATTCTTTTAGAAATTATTTTTTTTCTCAGTAGTGATTTTATTACGTGATACAAAGTTTTTGGGCAAGTAAAAAAAAAAAAAAACCAATGGAAGACCCTTTTATGATTTAAATTCACACATGATATTATCATTAACCATTTAATACAGCAGATATTGAGTTGATATTTATTGCTGTGAAGTGTAGAATATCCTACAACTTTATTCTAAAATTTTAAAAGCTGCACAAATAAAAGAAAATTGATTTCAAACCAAAATATAAAGTTGTAGATAAAAAGAAAAAAGAAGACAAAAAATCATTGCCATGCACTGCAGAGGTAAAGCTTTCTTGTTTTATTCCACGAAGGGAAATAATTGACTATCTTAATATTAACATATAAACAGCAAGACCTCTGACCTGCTCTGAGTGTTGTTGTTCTGTCAATACTGAAAATGGAGATAGCCACTATTTTGTTGCCACTAATCCCTCACTCATTTATTTGTCTAAATTGTAGTCTACCAGAGATAAGAATATGGTCAAGATGGCTGTGTAATATGTGTTTCATGCCAAGAAGTTCCACAGATTTCAATCAAATTTAATATCCATGAGGAACCTTGGTCTAAGAAAGAGTTAATCTGTTGTAACCTCAATATGTACTGGGTTCACCTTAAGAGTTGCCAAAGTAAGTTTTGTACTCAGTGTCACCTCAGGCCATCAAAGACCTAGAAGCTCCAAGAGTTGACCTAAAAGGTGACCTCAAACCCAACCAGTGCAAAAGCAAGTCTCAAAGGATGTCTGTAGGTGCACTAATATGAACAAGTAAGTGAAACCAGCTAACACACATGGTAACCAGCTAACAGGAAGTTATAATATGAGGGGAGAAAAAGAATCCCTTATACTCTCAAGAAAAAGATCGAATGTTTGAAGAAAGACCCAAAACCACATACCCTTAATTCGGCCAACATTAATTTGATAGTGTCCTGAAGTAAATAAGTAATTATTTTACATATGGAAAACTTAATCTCATATTCTTATCAGATGTTACTAACATAATATTACAACTAGAAATAACATATAATATAGACAGAGTATTAACACAAAAACAAGACTAGCAGTTCTAATCAGATTTATGCTGTAATCTAGTCTTATAATCATTAGGCTACTTTGTCTTCAGACAATCATATGTAATAAATAAGTTGTCTGAATAAATAAATATGTTAATTTTATTTGATTGATTTGGTTTTTGCAACTTAACTTTTTTTCAGGTTATTTAAAACTGGAACATGTTTTTGGATTTTAAGAATTTTTTTGAAGAGAATAAATTTTAATAGCTGGGGAGGGGAGAAGTGGATTCATACCTTTCTCAAGGGCATTTGTGCATAAGTGAATATAACAAACCCAACTGGAATTGGAACTTGGCTATTCGGTTTCTCATTCCAAGCCACCAATTACACCACCACACATCCAAGCTTAAAGCACCTGGTATTTCGAAGCAGTTACCATCTAGGTACTGACCAGGTTCAACATTGCTTAACTTTGGACAAGAACCAGCGTTTCAATGGGATATGGCTATAAGCTAATAAATCTGTTAAATATAATTTTATGATGTAGAGAACCAACATAGTAATGTTGAGAGTTGTGCCATATCACTAAATGACTAAAATCAGTATTTATAAATAAAACTATAGATAAAAATAAAAAAATTTCTTTTTGGTGAATGTGTAGCATAGTGGTCATCAGGACAGAGAATGAGATTGGCAAGCAAAATTCATGATGATGTTGTTGTATTCACTTTTGCACAAACACCCTTAGGAAAGGTATGAATCTATCACTTCTCGTCCCAGCTTTGGATTAAATAGCAGGGTAAACAAGGCCTTAGTTGACAACCAGTGTAAGAGAAGGAAAACTTTGTATACCAAAAACTGAGGAGAAGGCAACAGGAAACCAATTCACTCTCTTTTCCAAAAATGCATGTCAATTCTCAGATGATAAAGAAAGAAAAGCTGTATAGAATAATGATTGTTTACACCCCAAAGTGACATGACATTAAAGAAAAGAAAAAAAAAAGATCTTCCTTTTAGAGTATAGTAATAAAAAATTGTAATGTATTTAGAACTTACGTAAAACTACCTAAAAAACTGGATTAATAAGTTATCATTATTTACATTGAAACGGTTGTCCTTATCTTTGTTGTTATTTAGTGGCATAGTAATTGTGAGTTCCATCCCTAGGCTGGGTAGTAGAGATTTAAACTCAGTACAGATAGGGTGAGCAATAACTGAGCAGTATTAAAAAAAGAACAAAACAAGATATCCCTAGAAATGTACAGTGGAACAAGAACAGTCTATCCCCATAAATTGCATAAAGGAATCAGTTTGAAATTCCCTGATGGTTACGGAAGAGCACAACATCAAAATGGTGTTATGATGACAACAGAGATGAGGACATTAGTCTGAATGTAAATTATACAAAATAAGTTTTTTTGAAAATTTCAAATTTGTATGTGGCTTATTTATATACTAGAAATAATAAAATTTATAAGAAGGGCAGAATTTCAAAATGGAAATACTGTCTCCACAAATGTTCATGCAGTGCTTATAAACGGATCTTTATAAGAATCTTGTGTGGAGAAAAACTGCAGCATTCCCTAGTGAACAAAGTCTTTCAATAGGACAACTTAACATCATGTAAAACTATGATTTAACATTTGCTTGGAGTCAATCTGTACACTTTCAATGAAATTTTCTTTTCATTGA
This sequence comes from Acanthosepion pharaonis, assembly GCA_903632075.3. NCBI lineage: Eukaryota > Metazoa > Mollusca > Cephalopoda > Sepiida > Sepiidae > Acanthosepion > Acanthosepion pharaonis. The sequence goes on from CAHIKZ030005392.1 coordinate 1,193,649, forward strand.
ATAAATATCAGTTTAAAATATAATTGTGGTTTGAAGAAGTCTTATCAACTTTCAACAGGAAGCAAATGTTGCTACAACTCAAATAAGCCAAAATTGAAACACTCATGCCACAATGTAAGGGGAGGTAATTGATATCTTTTGTATTAAATTTAACCATATACAATTATTATTGATGCTTCAATTTGAATTTTTTTTTGTTTGTTACTTTTTATTGAAATTATGTGACTGTCTAGTAAGTTGTAGCAGAAAGCAACTGTAATTACAATGAAAAAATATTTAACAAAATCAATAATACTTAATATTTCATCTAAGAAATTTAGAATATATTACATATAATACTTCTTTTTGTTGAATATCATGACCTTTCATGATGTAGGTAACCATTTCTCCCCATAGATTCATCTTTATTTAATATCTGTGCATTACTATGACTGTTCTTGGGAAACATAGTGGAGTGGTTTCCTGTTGCTTCTTCTATGGTTTTCAATTCAAAACTGTCCTTTTCCTAGGTTGGTTGTCAGGTCACAAACTCTATACAGCTAGGTATGCAACAAATTTCTTGATTAGTATGTATTGGGATTTTTAATATCATTTAATGATCATAATGCATTTGAACAATTTTTGCTTTGTTATCATTGCTCAAACATGATTTATATCCTATGTTGCATAAATATTAGTAATGAAGCTATACAAACAAAATGGCTGTCACTTGTTTTCTTCTGTACTGAACCAAATGCTATCAGACATAATTGCACATGTCAGTGTTGCCAAACTTTTGTCAGAATTGAGGTTAAATCCATGAAGTCAACAAGATATTTGAAAAAATATGACATGCATAATTTGTTAGAATGTACTATATGCCGTGAACTAAAACTTAAATTTATAATTAAATATGATGATAGAAATAATTTTATATTTTAGTGATATGATAAATACAGTGGATATATTTGTGTTCCTACCTATTGTCTATCAAAAATACTCTGAATAACTGAAAAAGACAGATATGTAAATTTATATATAATACCTTCTACAAAGATCTTTGCTAGGAAAAACCAACAAAAAAAGGATTCCAGTTGGCCCCTCCTTCTATTAAGGCTGACCATGATTACTAGGCAGAAATGCTCTTGCCTTAATCTCTTACACATAGATTTATCTTGCTTAATGATTGGGCATATTTTTTATAAAGAATGCTTCTAAAGTTCACAATAGAGATATACTTTTAAAATTTGATTTACAAGAGAAATAACATTTAGATTGTTCAACAAATTCTAATTCTATTTTTATCTATTGAATTGTAATGAATTAATAATTATTAATATATGAAAAAATGGTATGACTTTTATTTGTGATTATCAATTTGCTCAATTTTATGGTATTAAATATGAAGAAAAAAAATTCCACTACTCTAATTTTTGCCTAATATTCTTGTTTTGCATAAATACCAACTAACGTTAGACTTTATAAATTTTAAGAAATTTTATCAATTTCAGTGTATTTCAGAATCAGTCATGACTTTAAATATGTTCATTAAATGAAAAAACTATCTGTAAATTTCAATATATATGTTTATATAATTTATTATATAGAAAATACTAAGAAGGAATCCTGATAAATATTTTCCTATCAATAAATACATGTCAAACACACTTTATATCACTAACTTTTATAAAATCCATACTTAAAAAATCTAAGATTAGATTAACTACAACTGGTGTAAACTAAATTCTTTCACTACCACACAAAAAATCCCCAATCAACATATGAACATTACCAGACAAAAATAAAATGTCTACTAGATGCACACACATTATTAACCAAATCCTGCATAGACCAACTAGAATTATGCACACGAATGCTACCTGACTCGACCCAACAAATGCATGAGGTTTACTTAACCAATGAAAAACAAACACAAAAATATTTATCATGAACGCTACCTGACAAGACAAAATCAAGCCGAGCTTCTCGGCTTGACGGTCGAACTCTCTGCCTCTGAGCAGAGAGGAACCCGGATGAGGCTCCGCCGAAGGGCAGAGTCACGTTCGGGGAGGTTGACCAACCTGATCTCATTTATACGGGTTCTACGGGCATTTTTTGGCCAAGCCTATGGGCTCGGGAAACCCACGTTAAACTCGGCCTTGTGCCACATGCAACCCTCATGGGAGGGTGGCTAGATACCTGACAAGACAAGTACATGTGAGGTCTATTTAACCAATGTAAAACAAACAATGCAAAAATAAAAAATACCAAAATTTTCTTTTCTTCTCCATATTTAATTTCAGATGAAGCTTCAATAAAAGCGAAACATTAAATCTATAAACATTTCCTTATTCGTTCCTTATTCTATGTTTACATCAGATTATATACATATTTCAGACACTGTTTTATAAAACAGAGTAAGCATGAAATTGATTGACTGTTTTTTTTTTAGATAAGTTTAAACATAGGTCAAAATAATAAAATATTTGTAATAAAAGTCAAACCCACACAGGATGCTGTAAGGTTATTTCGCTTCTATAAGACCTCTTAGTAACCTAGCAAAGAACATGTCACACAACACAGCATACAAATGCCCTGAACTGGTGACTATCAAAACAACAAAAACTAACCTTCTCCAGGGCAAGTCTCTCACCATCTTTAGTAGGACTTTCATATACACCATAGGTACAAATAAAAACACCAGAATATACATAATTTTATTTACCACTTTTTATATCCTTCCTATTTAGTTTGTGGGTTACCCCAACTTAGTTTTGCCAAGATGTCATTAGGTGACATTGTTAAGCAACTATAAAAACAAGACCCTCCTTGTATTCTCTCTCTTTTCCTCCAAGCATGCTGTAATAATAAATTTTCTTGAATTTAAAATATATTTTATTCTATACTTAGATTTAAGGAAACCTTTTTGAGTGCCTAATACTTTTTTGTTTCTTAAAATTTAAATTTCAAAATCTTGCAACACTGACAGCAATATACTATGCTATTTTTAGTTCAATGGTAAAATCTGTGCAGAAAAAGGATCACAGCTCACAAGAAAATTTGAATTTCAACATTCATCTTTGATTAAAGTAAAAAAATATATTATTAACCAATGAGAAAACAGCCCAAATATCTCTTCTGACATGGATGCAGAAGACTCATAAATCCAGTTCATGCTAAATTTTTTATTAGATTGTTTTGTCTCCACAGGAGTCATTACAACATGTGTATTAACCCATTCAACTTTTCATCTTTGTTGCCAGGATGAAATTCTCTCTATAATTTTATATATTAATCTTTGTGAATAATTCATTGTTTCTGTTTGCAAAAACAATTTTTGTACCTATCTTGTTATAACAGACTTCAAGCTGAAGAGTTGTATTTCAATCAAAAGTCTATTTTATACAAGGTTAGTTTATTCTAATTCTGCTATAATTTTACACAATATGTGCAAGATAATCACACCCTACTTATACCTACTTATAACAAGAGTGGTTTGTTCCAACTGCATTTATAATGAAATTAACTGTAACAGACTTGACTTGAAAATTTACATGTTACAACAGAACATTTATCCTTTCAACATCTGCTAGCAAATTTTTATGTTGTTCATTAAATGAATTGTTTGTTAGTTTTATAAAAAAATGTCTTTGTCAATTCTCATTCGTGCCAAGTTGATATAGATAAATTTCCTTCAAGGGTGCTGCATCAACATACTCTAGTTGAAAACCACTGCATTAAACTAATTTCTTGGAAAAAAAAGTTCTCAAGTTGTGAGGAGTCTTGTTGAAACCATGCCTCAAGAACAGAATTTCTATTGACTACATCAATGTGTGACACCAACATAATAACTGCTTATTCTTTGGATATTTATTCTTTTCCCCACACTGTTGATGTTGGAATGACAGATTTTCACTGTTAAAGGTGATAAGATAATTTGCTTTCATACCAGAAAGATAATCCCTTTCAGCATTGCAAAAAAAGATCCAAAAATTCTTTACTCACTGTCAAAATGCAATTAACATTTTGCAAGAGAAACTCATATTAAAAAGACTCCATGTTTGTATTGTGGATTACGCAGATACTTACTGTATTTGCCAGTATCAAGGACACAGTTTTTTTTCCTGAAATAAGTCTCAAAAATATGAATAACATACAGGAATTCAGTTTACTGTCTGGTATAAATAACCTTCCTCTGGAGTTAGCATAGACCCATGAAAACCTTAACCTTTGCATGGAAAATTTTTGAAACATTTCAGAAAAAAACTGTCCTTGACATTGGCAAATATGATAATTAAACTCTTGATTTTTTTTCATCAAAAACAAAATGAATTATGATTTTTACAACTGCAATCTTAATAATTTGAAGAAATTATTTATATAGAAAGTTATTACTGAAATAAAATTGGTTAACAAAAAATACTATTTTTTTACCAATAACATGTTAGATGTAGTGTAAATTATTAGCCCCCAAAACTTCCATTGGTTCATAGTTGCCCAACTTGCCCAGCTAAAAAAAAATAAAATAAAAAGTAACCCACAATTGACTTGAATTATAAGAGACAAACAAACAGATCACATTTGAACAATTTTATAAAAGTAAAAGGCCAAGATTTTTGAAAATGTAACAAGGGAAATTTTTCTTTGTTTCAAAATGGCTGTCTAGAATTTTAACTGGAATTTAAAAATGTGAATGATTTAGTAACTTCTAATAAAAATTTTTACAAAGTTCAAATTTTTAGACTTTTAAACTTAAAAATATTTTATGAAATTACTTGAATATTAATAAATTTTAAGTTTTATATATATATATATATATATATATATATATAACACTATTCTTTTCTATGCCACAGAAAGAAGATAAGTTAAATCACACCAACTGAAATTAAAATCAGCGGTTCACATTGTCCAAAACCTTTACAGTTCTATCAAAACACATGCAACAATGACTGCTACTTTAATTATAGTAATTTGTAATTATCAAAATATTAACTTACATCAGCAGCAAAAATCCATTGAAAAATGTCAGAGACACCAGAAAAAGCGAGTTCAATGTTTTGATTAGTGTAGCTATTTCCTACATTTTTCTATGACAATGAAAAAGTCTAAAGATACCAGAAGAGACTATCAAAAATGGATTTCTCACAATATGGTACCAAACGAACATGGAACAAAACTTTTTAAAAAATTATTCACAAAAATTCAGTTATTAAAAAACTGTTTTTGTAAGCTTTCGTAAATATTTTTTTGTTTTCAAGTAAAAAAAAAAAAAAAAAAAAAAAAAAAGAAAGAAAGAAAGAAAGAAAAGAATAGAGGACAAAAGCCAAACAATATTGAATAATAATTTTTTTTCTCAGACTAGCATTCATGTTGTTCATTTTAAGACAATGATTTCATTTAGAGTTTCCTTAATCATCCACAGGTGATATCATTGATAGATTTTATTGGTAACTTAGTATTATCACAGGAAACAACAAGTTATAAAAAATAACATTAACCTACTGGCAGGGGAGGGCAGACTTTACTATAAAAAGATAAACTCAAAGGCTTATGAGAATGTATTTTCTAAAAATTAATATTTATAAAATATATCAATTATGATGATAAAATTGCCAGATATTTTATATAGTTCTTATTACTATAAATGTTATATAGTACAACATATAAACAAAATATGTCTCTTGACAGGGACATTTTCTCCATTAAGACTTCTGATTGTTCTGACTGATAGATGTCAATTACATCGTTTAAAAATCAGTGATGTCTACTTAAATATATGTATCCACTAAATATTCTAATTATAGTAAAAAGAACTAATGCTGTATTCTAAAATCCCATTAATTCCTTAAAAGTGACATATATATATATATATATATATATGGCTTGAAAATTGTGTTCAAGCATAGAACAAATTGTTGTCACTTGGTCTTGCCACCCAGTGAACACTCTTTATATATATATATATATATATATATATATATATATAAGGCCTGAAAGATTCTGGACTGTTGCCACTCAATGATGACCTTATTGACCACTCATATTATATGTATATATATATATAGATATAGATGAGTGTGAGAGAGTGTATATGTGTATATATATATATATATATATATATATATATATGCAAATATATTGATAAAATATGAAAGAACTGTTAGATTGATGTTTTTCAAAACATGGTAATTCCTGTGTAGCAATGGAATCATATTTTAAAAAAAATTTATATAAATATATATATATATATATATATATATATATATATATATATATATATATATGAGAGAGAGAGATTTGTATATTTTTATATAAAACTGATTGATGTCACTTGTCCATCAGCTGGCCCCTACTAGAGCCAAGTAGTGCTACCAGGTGGACAGTGTACGTGTCTATATTTACTAATATTATCTGTGAGTTGAAAATATGGATTAAATATAACAGAATAATTAAAGAGGGAACAAACAGAGAAATCTAACATGTTTTGCTATTTAGCTTCATCAGAAAGTTTGCAAGTGGAATAATCTGGAATTATGCTTCAGTTTTTAAATTCTCTGCTGTTTTGTTTTCATTGGTCATTATTGTTATCATGTGCATTTAGCTCAAATTGCTCTCTAATTTTTGGTCAGTTAACAAAGTATCCTCTGTCTGAAATTGATGAGCAAAAAGAAGAGGTATAAGCACTTCAGACTAATAAGAAAAACAGATGCATTTCATCTTTTGAATTAAAATATCATTCTGCATTTTCGGCTGGAGAGTTGATTTGAACATTTGACATCATTCAAAGTTGAAATTCACTGTGGATGTGAGGGTTGTGTAATGTATTGTGGCTTGGAATGAGAAATCAGAGAGCCGAGTTCAAATTCCAGCCAAGTTTATTACATTCACTTGCATGCAAATAACTTTGGGAAAGGTATGAATCCATCTCTCCTCTTCCCAGCTACTAAGTGCTATAGCTATGTTTGGCAATCATTCTAGAGACAGCAACTTGATAAAATCAGCCATCTTTCATCAAACCTGGGCCACTTGTGGGGATGCATCAGCCCATGCAAACGCATGGTGACTGAAATTCTTCAGTCATGTGAATTGTGCATTCTGACACAGACATAGAAAGCATCTCCTTTTACTTTTTTTTTTTTTAAAGGAGAAATTGTTGTTTGCAGGTAAGGTGACTGCAAATACTAAACTAAAAAAGACATGAAACCAAATTTCCCTGCCTATAAGATACAGATTTTACAAGGCCATTTTGGTGGGGATACTGTCTCCTACCCATTGTACTAATGCTTTGAACATTGTTATTTGAAAATGCTTTAATATCTTATTGATATTCATTGTTTTGTATGATACAAGACCAAATAGGGTCAGGGGAACTTGAAATTATGTTGCATCCATCTTTTAAGTAAAATAAATGTGCTTGTCCAAGACTTGATATTTTAAATTCTGACTTTTTACCAGGGCTCAGACTCTGGCTACTGGTACCAATGAGTAATATGCAACTATCTCAACCACTGATTAAGTCAACAAGTTTACATACCAATAAATTTGGTAACCAAAATATGCTTTTGGATAATTATAAACTATTGGATTGGCCAAAAACTTTGTTCATTTTTTTAAGTAGACAATTTACTTATAAACCGAACAAACTTTTTGGCCAACCTAATATAATTTTGGAAGGTGAAAATTTCACTGAAATATATTGGAAATTTTTTAAGTTTTCCTTTGAAATCAAGAAAATATAGAATTTAAAAAAGATGGTTGCAATAAATGGAGAAAAGAAGGATATGGGTTAAAAAAAATAAAACCTTGTAAATACATGTTAGAAAACTAAATTCTCATTTTGCATTGGTTAACTTTCTAACAGAAGATATTCCTCCAGCCACTCTTAACCACTGTTTTTTTGTTTTTTAAAAAAAAAAAAAAAGAAAAGAAAAGAGGTTTGTCCATTGAGAAGTCTAAAAAAGAAAAATTCAAGCATCTAAAATACCTTTGCATAAAATACATTCATAACATTTGTACATTAAATAAAGTGAAATACTTTGATATATTTAGATATTTTTTAATAAAAAAAATTTATAGGCTGGCAAATATGTTGTATATACAAGGGGTGCTGAAAATTTCTCAACCCAACCAAAATGAGATTAAAGAAAACAAAAACAAAAAAAAAACCACTTCCCAAAATCTAAGATTATGGGAAGTGGTTTGAACTGAGAGCTTTTCAGTACTCCCTCTTATTACACATATAGTTTTTAGCTTAGTTCAACACAAGGCCTAAAAAAGCTTAAGGAGAATAGAAATTAATAAGATTGTATTGCCCCACAAGATGGAAGGGAAGGTTTGTCTGTCTGCCTGCCCGCCTGCCTTAAAATTTAACATTCAATGTCTTGGCTATTATCCAGTTTCAAATCTAGGATAAAATATACAAGTACCTTTGTAACCAGAGTTTTTTTTATATATATATATATATATATATATATATATATATATATATATATATATGTGGGGGGGGTACAAAATATTATTTTTCCACAGCAGATAAAAACTGGACCCAAAACTATTAAACTTCTTTAGCATTTTTTCACTTGTTGAAAAAAAGCAAAAAGAAAGCATCTTATTTTTTTTTCTCTCTTCTTTTTCATTATATTCCATGTTTATTTTACCAATTTTGGGCAGTAAAAAATATTCTGTGTTTACCCACCTAAGTAAATGTTCAGTGGTGTGGAACAAATAACATAAGTCTAAGAATAGAATTTTTAAATTGGTCCCTGAAGCCAAAGAACAATGCTGAATGCCATGATACACAACATGATGCTGAGTCAGATGGAGGCTGGCAGCCAATCAAAACGCTGCATTAAAATGAACACTAAATATGTGGAAATTAATATGAAAAGTGATTGCTGATTTACTACAAAACTTCATCTAAAATATTCAGACAATTTACAACAATTTTTTGAAAAATATTTTTTGTAAGTAAAGTTTTGAAATAAAGCCAAAGCCAGTTAGGATGTTTTTTTCTTCTTTTTGGGGGGGGCAGGGGCCTAGCACCATCAAAGATGAAGAAAAAATATTAAAAACTTTTTTTCTTTTTAATTTTTTTCTACCTTGTTATTTTCTGAAGATGAGACAGTGAAAAGTTTGAAACAATATTTTCTTTCTTTTATATTGAAATAAGAAAGTGTTACACAAATTAATTAAAATATAGAATAGAAGGGTAATTTAAAAAATACAAATGTTTTTTTCCCATTTATGGCTTCTTTCATATTTTTTTTATTTCTTTTTTATTTTTAATTTTCATATTATGGTAGTTTTGGATGAGCGGTTTTGTATCAATAGATTTATTTACACATCCACCAGCACTAGAAATATCAGAACTTCCAGATTTTATATTTTTCTTAAATTAACTAATGTATACTTTTTCACATACAAATACACATTACTGACATTACTAACTAAATTATAGTGCATGAAAACTACATGATGGAAATAATTATCTACTCTACTATTGTCTACAATTCTAAAATTTTCTCTGTGAAAAATCATAAAATGAAAATGTGGAAATTGTTCAATGGCTAAATTCAATCCACTCTTCATAAAATTTTTTGGGTGTTATGAAGACATGAATAGAAACAATAACAACTGCATGAAATGATTAAAAAGTAAATGTACAAAAAATAAAGACTGAGAATATTTTGTGTCCGAAATAAAATAAAATTTGTCATCCCAGGAATTTAGTGCTGTTTGGAAGGCAAATTTTGACATAGATGATATTCTCTTTCTTCCTTTCTTTTTTTTAAAGTCATCAGCATCATTCATAGTCATATTGATTTATTTATTTTCTTCAAGCATTGCTTACATGGATGTGACAACACTGCAAATTCATTTGCATTACCAAATTAAATCCTTCAGCATATATAGAAAATCTTCAAAGTTTTCTGTTGAAAAAGCTTCTAAGATTTCAAAAAAAAATTTTTGCATAAGATTTCATTGTCATAGCTTTTTTATTTTCACACACACACACACACATATATATATGTGTGTGTGTGTATATATATATATATATATATATATATATATATATATATATATATGTGTTTATATATATATATATGTGTGTGTATATATATATATATATATATATGTGTGTGTGTGTATATATATATATATGTGTTTGTATATATGTATATATATGTGTGTGTGTGTATATATATATATATGTATATGTGTATATATATATATGTATATATGTGTGTGTGTATATATATATGTATATGTGTGTGTGTATGTATATATATATATATATATATGTGTGTGTGTATATATATATATATATGTATATATATATATATATATATATATATATGTGTATGTATATATATATATATATATATATATATATATATATATATATATATATATATATATATATATATATATATATATATATATATATATATATATATATATATATATATATATATATGTATATATGTGTGTGTGTATATATATATATATATATATATATATATATATATATATATATATATACACACACACACACACATGTATATAAGGTTTATCACATTTCTTACTCATAGTTTCAGCTCCCAGAATTTTAACTGGTAAATTTTACAAATAACTGTCAGTTTAGGAATTCAAATTTGCTCGGCTGTTAGTCAGGTTTTAAACCTGTGAATACATTATGGTTGGAGCAGAATAAATAAGAAAAAACAAAAAAAAGATGTGCATAGCTTTACATTGATCCAAAACAATAGAAAAATAAACGCTAGCTTTATTAAACTTCTGTTCCTCCCCAAATTCTGATTTTGTAATTGGCTGCCAATTCTATTTCATTTGCAAGAATAAAGTTGAGATCAGTTTTTTCCTTTGTTGTTGCTTTTTTTTTTTTTTTTTTTTTTTTATTGTGGGCCAAGCATAAAAAAAAAATATTTTTTGTCCTGAGATACAATCGCCAATTTTGTGGCTTTTGAATCAAATTCAAAGGAAAAATATTTTTTTCCTTTTTTCCCTTTTTTTTTTTGACATTAAGGAAAGACATAAAAATTAGCACAGACAATTTTAAACATGATTTTTAATTATTTTTTTTTTTTGAGTAGTTATGGTTTGTGCTCCATTACTGCTTTGTAAAGATATTTGTTTAATCATCAATAATCTAATTAAGTAAACATAAAAAGAAGACAAGAATATAGATATTTATGATATTTTGCTTAGTCTGACACAAGGCCATAATATGAGGGCACCCAGGGAAGATCTACCTCACTAAATTAGCAATAATCTGTGAGATTAGCTAGCTATTGTTTGATGCATATAGCATAGATATTTAATGTCTGGCATAAGGTCATGATAGAAGGGCACTCAGTGAGGCTCAAATTCACTACAAATAGTTTTTGAGTCTGGATTTTTCATCATTCCTCTGTAGCAGCTGAGGCACTGAGAGTTCAAGTTTAAGTTCTAATAAACAGGTAAAAATATCTGTATCCTTTATTATGGAGTTCAGTTAAAAGTACTAAGATTTTTATATTTATTTAGGATTGTGTTTTTTTCTTTTTTTTCTCCCCCCCTCCTTAGATCATTTTTGTGCTTGTTTCAAGTTATTTTTTATTCAGATAAAAGGACATGTTAGAAATGTTTTTCATCTCTAAAATCATAAGATATAAGAAGGATCTCAACAAACCATCAAGTAATAAACAGGTGTGAAAAGTTAAACAATAAGACATATTTACTCTCCCTTGCAGCAAGGGACAACTATTTATTATGTTTTAAGAAAGGAAGTAACTTAAACACAATTGAAAAAAGTGAAGCCATTTTGATTATTTTTTTAATTCAGAACTCATGATAAATGGAAAAAAATGTGAAATGCATGATAAGATTAGAATGGAGTTACTTTCTAAAAAATTCTAAAATGAGAAAAATTTATCAATTTTGTAAATTTCAGTTTACAAGTAAGCATAAAGACAAAATATATGTTATATAAATTTCTTCGCAAAACAGCCAATTGCTGTATAGAAATAATTTTGTCCACATTCTGTTAACATTCTTGAATTTATAATTGAATGTTCAACAAAACTTATTTTTATGCATATTATTCCCAATATAATTAATATTTTAGCTGAATTTTGATGATTTTAAAATGTTTTTTTAAATTTCCAGACAAATTTGCCAACTGATTTTTCCATGTGTAGAAAAGAAGACATCTTGACTATTATTAATTTTTTTAATTTGCAAAATACTTAAATATTTTTTTAAATTAATTTATCTTAAAATTCCAAGATTTCAATAATAAATGCCAACCAAATATTTTGCATCAGGAAAACCCTTAAATGTTTACCAAATACATCAAAATGAAATTTATTCAATAAATGAGTAAATAGTTTTGTAATAATTGTGTTTATGAACGTTTTCTTTGGTCTAATCATCATTACTGAACTTTTTTTTATGAATTAGAATATTTCAAACTGTAATCTGATTTTCATCAAAAGAAGATGATAATTAGTTTTGTCAATGGACAATTACTAATTATTTATTTAAGAAACCCGCATATAAAATGCAATATATATATATGTGTGTGTGTGTGAAAATTTGAATAAAATATATCTGTAAAGACAATATAAATAAAAAAAATGGACAGAAGGAAAACATTTTTTGCCAACATGTTTTGTTCCTTGCGGAGTTTTATCAAGGCAGGTATAGAAATTTTATTTACTAACCTTTATTTATACAAAGAAATAACATGGAAAAGAGTAAAATAAAATAAAATTCTCAAATGTTTAATTAGAGAATGCTCTAGAATATTCTAAAAGCTTACTGTGTGAAGAATAGATAAGCTATGGAGGATGCTAAGTGATGTAATTTTTCGAACTATTAAATGCAAGTGAGTTGATGCTGTTGCTGTTATCAATTTAATTTTTGTACAGTTACTGTAGTGATATGTAAATGAATACCTGATTAACATAACTAAAGGAATAGACTATAAAATGCCCAAACAATAAGACCAGAACAGTTTGCAGTATGCACTATAAATGACTACTGCTGGACTGAGAACATATAAAGGAAATCACACTTTGTAAAAATTACCTTGATACAATTTCTCAAGGAATGAAACATGTTGGCATAAAAGGATTTCCTCTCTCTCTCTCTATATATATATATAGATTATATATATATATATATATATATTATCCCTCACTAGTAGCATGACTCGGAGTTTCATGCACACCGCAATCTTCAGGTGCTGAGTATAGACTAACTGTTACATAATTTAAATTTAAATAAAAATATCTGGTTACTGCATATATTATATATAAATCATATATTATATAGGGATTACAGTTTTTCATTTACAAAAAATATATTTAGCATTTAAAATAAATGAGATCTATGTATACATGTGATAAAAATTACTTTAGTGGTGTGAATATTAATTTTTTAATATTAAGCACAAAGGGAGATTACTGGATGATTTAAAAATACTTAATTTACATAAAAATTAATCTGGATCAATATATTTCAGCAGATATTTATTTTTATGCCTATATATAACCATCAATTCATTTCTCTTGTTTAATAAGCTAGGATTATTGAAGTGTTTTAAGATAACTAATTTTTCAACAAGCATAAATTATATCTATCACCTTTCCTATTGAAAGATTTGGCTTTGCTACAATATCCCACATAATAATGGGTGTATTACCACCATTCTTTAATTGCCACAAATGTTTGGCAAGAACAGGGCTGTTTATGTATCTTACATTGCCTAAAGTCATTCAATGATGGTAGAAATTAAATTTCCAAGGATTTTCAGTGGAACCAAAATAAAATTTGACATCATTGCCGGAATGTATCCTAGTTCAGTATACAATATTATCAGTCATACATTGGCTGTTTAAGGGACAGATCATATTTTTTTTGGTAGTTACATTTATTTTTTAAAAAAATGGACTTTGTTGTCTTTGTTGGACATGTATCTGCTTAATATAATATTGTTATATTGGTACAGATTATCTACTAACTCCAGCAATAAGAAAATATTTGATAATAAAATTAAATATATAAAAGCTTTAGAACTAAACAACCTAAAAGTAAATTTAGAGTATTTAGAAAAAAGAAAAACAAAAGGTAAAACAAAGCAGAAACACCATAGGCATAACATATGGTTTCACCCACCTTTTAATCGTAATATTTAAATGAATATCAGAAGAATTTTCCTAAATGTAATTCATGAGCACTTTAATCATACATTAATACTAAAAAAGATTTTTAACAAAAATAATGTAAAGATCTGTTATTGCTGCGTTAATAACATCAATAAATCTATATCTAAATTGTTTTTTTAAAAAAAGAACCAGTAATCTCCCTTTAAGTTGAATATAAAAAAAAAACAATATTCACAACTCTGTTTTTTTTTTTCACATCTATATATAAATCCCATTTATTTTAAATGCTAAATATATTTTTTAAAATAAAATACTGTGAGTTAATGCCTTCTAAATCCGTTAGTGAAGTGAGTTCGACATTAATTACATTAACTTTATTGATTTATTCTTTGAATGACTATTTTATAATATTAAGCTGCATTATTTATATATATATATATATATATATATATATATATATATATATGAGTGGAGGCTGTAACTTTTCTACATTATTAGAAGTGTCCATCTGTATATAGTGGATTCTTCTGGTGGAGTAGTAGAAATTTTACATAATGATGTTAGAAATATTGTGTTAAAGGAACTTTTAAATTTCAGTTGATGCTATAGATAAGTAAAGTTTTAAAGATATATTTAAACATATTCATGCATTAACTCATTAATGCCCACCATCCCCAAATGGAATAGTCTGTATTTCTGGTCATATGTAGAAACCTATAATTAATGTCACATTTTTTAGAAACTTATAATTAATATAATTTTTTTTTTGAAAGCTATAATACAAGATCTTTATAGAAACCTATAAGATTTTTTTTAGAAACCTGTAAGATTTTTTATAAAACCTATAATTAATACAAGATTATTTTTAGAAAACTATAATTAATACAAGATCTTTTTAAAAATCTATAAGATTTTTTAGAAACCTATAAGACTTATTTTTAGAAACCTATAATGTAAGATTTTTTTTAAAAAACCTAGAATTAATACAAGATTTTTTTTAGAAACCTATAATTAATACAAGATCTTTTTAGAAATCTATGAGATTTTTTAGAAACCTTAAGGCATCTTTTTAGAAACCTACAATGTAAGATTTAAAAAAAAAAAACAACCTATAATTAATACAAGGTTATTTTTAGAAAACTATAAGTGTACATCACACAAAAGATGCACATCACAGTCAGGTGCACATGACAGAAAATAAACTTCAGTTTAGTCTACTTTTTATTCTACTTTTTCCTGGTCAAGTAAATACTCTTAAGTTTGGAATAAAAGAGTAGATTGAAATAAAAGGCATGTTGGAAAATTCATTCAAAATTAATTTGCTTTTGAAAAAAAAAAAAAGAGAAGGGAAAAGAGATTGGAATAAACAGACATTTTTGAAAAAATGGAAAATAAAATAAAAAGTGGGTGGTGGGATCTAGAATAACAGCAGATAGGCTGAAAAAAATTTAATTTTAATTAAAATACCTGGTTATGTGTACCTATTCCAGACATATGAGAGTAAGAATGATCTGGGGCTTGATAATTTACAACCCCAAACAAATCTTTATCACTTAGCCAAAGAGAAAGTAAAGACTAAAAATAAAAAGGTAGGTTAGGAATCCAATTGGCTAAAATGTACTTATCAAAATAACAAAGGTGTGGATCATCAAATAATGTTGAAGCTCATTTGTTTATTTTCACATCCTGATTTCTTCCTATTTGTTTCCTAACAAAAAAAAAAATATATATTTTCTATTTTTCATCTAACTTAAATCTCTATCATGCAATAAAATCTATTCTATAAGAAAATATATTTCTATGGTTCATCTGAGGCAAATTCAGCTGACATTTGGTTGGTCACTTCATCTGAATTAATTTGACGTAAATACAATGGCAACATTAACTATAAAAAAATTCAAAATTAACAATGTGCAATTTGTATTACTGGAAGAGTTTCTTTTTTAAATCTGCTATTTCAGTTATCTATTGAAAACCCTTTAGACAAAAGCACATTTTGTTCAAAATGATTTTGTAATTATATTTAGTAAGTCACATGTTAAGAATTAGGACACTTACATTTTATTAATGCCAATCTATTATATATGATTACTTTCATCCTAGTAAAGAGACCTTAAACTTGATTATATATTAAAATACAAAACATGAAATACCACTCAATGTTGATGCTAAAAGCTTGATATTGAACAAAGGCTCTTTAGAACTTCAGTCTAATGCTCTCCTAACAAAGCTTTCTCAATTAATGAATGACAGTTTACTTCTATTTTGTTCTTGAAATGTCAAACAAACTGATCTTGATTATGTCATTATTTTCTCTTTGAGTTACATGTTCTATCCATTTTAGTTGTTTTTGCTCTTGAAAATCCTCAAGTGATGTCATTTCTGTTATTTGGTACTACTCTTTGTGATTTTGTAACGTCACTCTACAAGGTTCAAAGAAGGATAGTCCTTGCTAAGACCTACAGGCTTTATTTGCTCAAAACCATTTTTAACTGCTGATCTGAAAAAATGGTTGTATATCTCAAGACCTACAGGCTTCATTCACTTGAAGAAGGCACCCTACATTAGGCTATATTATAGTTAGTGTGTAGATATTTCTTTAGAAAATGGTTTGTTTTTAGGGTTTTTTTTTCATTCATGTCTATTTTTCTTTTCTCCATTGGTGTAATGATTTAAGTTCAGTTAAGTGCACAAGAAAGATATTGCAACATATTTGCATTGTCTGGTGCATTGGCATTGATTCTTAGGCCCTAAAAATGCAGTCAATTACATATTTGGTAGAATTAAATATTATGCACAGTATTTCGAAAGCCCAAGTATATTCAAAGGAAAGAAGCCAAATAAAAAACATATTTTGAGATTTACAATTAAGATATCCATTTTACATATGACAGAAATATGTTAGTAATGATTGATTTATTCTTTACGGCTTATCACTCAATTATTGATTGATTTGTTCTTTACAGCTTATCAATCATTTGCAGGTTATTTAAAGCCAGATAATATTTTTAGACTGTAAATTGATTTTTTTGAGGTAATAATGATTTAGTGACTCAATGTTTTACTAATTAACCCATAGCTGGGGGGGAGGGTGAGAAGAGATGGATTCATACCTTTCCTAAGGATATTTGCATGTAAGTGAATGTAACAAACCCAACTGGAATTGGAACTTGACTATCTGATTAACAATTCCAAGCCATTATCCAGTACATCACCCACACATCCAAGCTTACAGCACCTTGTATTCTCAAACGGTCACCCATCTAGGTACTGACCATTCTTGATGTTGCTTAACATTGGTGATCATATGAGAACCAGTGTTTTAACATGATGTGGTCATAAGCCTGTTAGTAATAAGTTAATATATGAGAACATCTTAACCTTAGGAAACTGGAGATGAAGATTTTGTATCCTATTTTTAAATTAATATTAAATGTGAATCAAATGAAATAAAATTTGGGATTAAGTGTTAATGATGATCACGGAAATTATTTTCAAACTCCAAGTAATCTGTTTACATGCACCTATATAATGTATATTTAAGCAACGAGAATTTATTTAAACAAGTTTTGTTAAATTCTACCAATAAAGTCTTAATATTTGTATTTTATCTTTCCAATTTTCAAATATATTATTGCAGATCCAGATCAAAATTGTTGATAAACTGTCCAAAACTTACATTTTCAATCTGTTTTGACAGTCTAAGTCATTAGAAGAAAGCTGTTTCAAATGATTTACATTAAAAATGGATGGAGCTTGCCTTAATCAAATAAAAGAACAAAGAGATTTGGGTATTCGACTTTCACATGATTTATCTCCAAGATCACATATTTCTGAAATCATAAAGAAGGCTAATCAAAGAGTTTATATAATTTAAAATTGCTTTACGAATCTTGCTCCTCACAAAAATAAGTAAAAACCCTTTATACTGTATTTATTCAACCAGTATTCAAATATGGGGGGTGATATCTAGACCCCAGACTACAAAAACACATAACTTATTGCAATCTGCCCAGGACAAGTGTCTCAGCCTTAGCTATAGGCAAAATCAAGCTATCATCTCTTCAGTGAAGACAACAGTCCATCAATCTGTGTGCGGTATACAAAATACTGAATGGCTATTATAAAATGGAAGGAAACAATTTCTGCACCTTTTCAAATAGGAGGATGCATAGTCAAGCATAAAAATTGATAATACAACATTCAAAAACAATTACAAAATCCAACTTCTTTGTTCTGAAGGTGATAGATGAAAATCTTTAACTAGTAATGTTGTGAATGTAGCAACACTGGTTATTTTCAAAAATAAATTTAGAATTCTGTTGAAATGAGCTGAAGGACTTTTGATTCTTCTAAATTCTAAAAATTCTGTTAAACTATTGCTCATTAACGCAACGATATCTGCATTGCGATAAAAACAGCTTGATTAGAAGATATAAAACATTTTTACCTATGTTGCAAGTCAATGTAGGTAGTTATGCTTATTAATGTAGAAATACAATTAATAATATTTTGAAAATATATAAATCAATTTGAATGTCCTCAAAAACATCAAAGACTGAAGCATCAGATTCTATAAGGAAAAATTTAAATTAATGAAAATTTTTTTGTTCATTGTCTATTCAAATGCTTTATCTAATTAATTTATTTTTACAGTTAGTTTGCCTCCATATCATATATATATCTTAGCATCAAGAGGAAATGCCTTTCAGTTTTCAATGGTGTATATTAAACTATTGCTCATTAAAATCTGTAAACATCAATTTTATAAAAGTTTAATTCTAAATTACAATTAATGAAGATTTGGCTTTCTTTTCGTTTTTTAGACAAAAAATTCAAGATTTTTTTATAGCCAAAAGTTAAAAAATGAAAAAAAATTTTTTTAATTTTAATTACATTTTTATAATAGTGTAAATTTTGTGACATAACTTTCAGATTTACTATTATCCAGATTTTATAATTTGAAGTTGACTTGTATGCTATCAGCTGGCATAGATAAGGACATACTGTATTCAACTTAATCCACATTCTATGACAATGGAAAGATTTTACCTATGTTGGCAAAAAATCTAAAATTATCAAAAAGAGAATACTTTTGAAATTATTTGCATAAATATTTCACATTAAGACCAGCTTCCCAAAACTGTTTATTTGGTTTCACTTCATGTTTAGAGAATATTTGAGCAAAAAACATTTTTAGATTTAGCTTGATTTAGGATGAAAATCAGAATTTGAGAAAAAAAAAAGGATTTTTTACTGTTTTACACAAACATTTTCTAAATAGATAAAAAAAAAAAATGATAAAAATTACATGTGAAGAGGAATTTTCTCTTTTGGAGTTTACCTTTTTTTTTTTTTTTGCAAAAATAGTTTTGAATAAGTTTAAAGGGAGGTAAATGTGATAAGACTCGGTTTTTGGCCTTGACACCTACTTCAAAAATTGATTTGCTTAATTGGTATTTCAATATACACGAGAAACAGAATAACTCAAACTTGACATCTCAGAGCTTCATTTCAGAATAAATGTCCAGTCCAAATAACCATTTTAATAATATGGCCAATAAATTAACCAATTTTCAGCAAAAAAAATTACCAATATCTCAGTATTAAAATTTAATTCTGAAGAAAAAATCTTAGTTCTGTTGTAAGCCATGATTTCAAAGAGTGGGAATTGGCAAAAGGTTGAGAAACTGCCGATCTAAGAAGCTTTCTCAAAATGTCTGAAAAATTCTCATCTCAAAATTACCATAAATTCTTCAAACATCCCTAAATTCTGTTTCTGCAGGCTGAGAGTCAGAATACAGTACTACCCTCCGTAGAATCTGTTGTATCCTTCCGGGTCAAATGAGCCTTGTTTCCATTTGGGGTGCTGTCAGTGCTCGAGTGGGGAACATGTTCTGTCAGACTATACCATTGAGCCACAGGCTTACGTGGATTTTCAAGCATTTCATACCAGTGGTCTCGACCAAGGCCAGAAAACTGTGGACCAATTCCACAACACCCCATCACTTCATTACTACCAATTCTGAAAAGAGAAATACAGATAAAAGAAAAATACAGATTTACGACATTTTTTTTTTAATAAAGCTTCATATGATAGACATCAAATGTTAATGATACAGGACTGCTTATTTATTAAACTCAGAATTGGAGAATGTCAGATGTAGGGTTACTGTTTTCCAAGCAGCAAAAGAAAACAATGTTATTTTTTATTTTTTTAATAATTTCACCACATACAAGGCGATAATGCCACTAAGGAGTCACTGAGAGTGGAATAGAATGAGAAGACTTTAGTGAGAAGAAAGGACAATAAAAGAAAAAGTTTCAGGAAGAAAGATGGCAATTGATATAGCATTTAAATTTTTGATGATTTATTAAAGATTTTTTTGAAGATTTTTGATTTTTTTAGGTAGCAGGGGAGCAATAAACTGGAAGAGTTCCACAAGCGAGAAGTGCAAGAAAAAACAAAAACTATTAGAATATAACACAGTTATATCTAGCTATTTCATTAATAAAATGATGAGATATAGTTGCCAATCTAATAGTACACTTAAATTCATGCAAGTAGGAGAGCTATCATATACATACATACATATATATATATATCATTTATCATCCTTATCTTTATAATTTCCATTTCCTCATTCATCATAATTGTTTTAACAGTATCTCTCTAAATTGAAATGAAACTTTCCCTAATACAAGGCTCGAGAACCCTTCAAAGTAGAGGGTTACTTTTAAAATGCTGATGATGAATGAGGTGAGTGATATGAGTGAAAGAGAAGTAGCAGATTATGATGATAAGGAGAATAGATAACAATTGATCCTTGACTTGAAGAGATTAATATGACAGTGTTCAATTTGGAAATCTTTTAACAAAATGGCAATTCTGGGGAAAAAGTCCAGTTGAACATTTTTAAATTTGAAACACGGCGAAAACGAGGGTGATTTGACACTGTGAAGTTAGAAAGTGCATCATATTTTTTTTTTATGAAACATATATTTGATTGACAGAATAACCCATATTATTATTATTATTATTATTATTATTTTATATGTTAATATGAGCTTCCTGATACCTTATGAGTCTTTCATGGATGAATGATGGAGTAATGGATAGTGACTTGAATTGAGGAATCAGATGAATGAAGTGTGTTGTATAAATGAAGAGATGGTAGAAATGAAAATTATAAGGATAAGGAGGATAGATAATGATTGACCCTTAACTTGAAATAGGTTAAGATTTTAGTTATAATTATATATACTCAAAATTATATATACAAGTACACACACGTGCCCACAAATAATACATTTCCATGCATAAACACACTACTGCTAAAGTGAGTCAGATACTTAAATATTTCTCCTGGTGCCAGTAATCAGTGTCATTTTATGGTACTTGGAATATTGGATAACGCAATTTTAATTCCCACTTATTTTAACTTCTTTTAGACTTTGTGCTATGCTAAGTTTAATAATAAGAAGAAATTAAAAAGATTTTAAATGTTTATTAACAAGGCAGTAGGTAGGCTCTTTTCACTTCGTAGACAACACAGTCTTCTGGCTGTCCAAAACACTTGTCTTAGTGCCAGACTGGACCATATTTATTTAAAGCATCCTCTGCAAAATTTATACACACTTTATCAACTCATATTATAAAATTATTTTTGTTTTCAGGTGTAAATTGGTCTAAAAAATGTATGAAAGAATTACAATTGTTTAAGGGAAATGTAAATAAAAGTTGAAAGATATGAATGAATAATTATTAGCAACCAATGTGAATGCACATTCTGTTAAGAATCTCTAGGAAAAAAATCTACAAGACTTAGAATTCTGCACTTCCACAATATATTAAGATATGTATTTTAATAATATTAAAGAAAAAAAAATATAAAAAAAGAATGAAAAGAGTTCATTTTTAAACACCATTGTTTTTGATGTATTTTCGTACCACAAGAATTACCTCCCCTGTCAAAAATTCTTTCACTGACTGCACACACACACACACACACACACACAACAAATAAAAAAAAATGATTTTATTTTTGTTTTATTTAAGGCCAGAACATAGAATTGAAAGTGTTCTTACAGAACTACATCTTGTAAAGGATTTTTGCAACAAAAATAAAAAAATCTTAAACATAATTTGATCTCTTAGTGTGCCATGATATATTGTCACGATATGTGTGTGGAAGTAGTAATGATACACTATAGCATTAGTATTTGAATAAAGGAATAAGTATTAAAATTATTTTTTCAAATAAATCATTTTTTTACACTATACCATGATGGTCAAGCAATAGCTTAAAGGGCTGGACCATGGCTGGTCAAGAACTTTCACATCATGTCGCCTTCAACATAAGGCTTCCTAATTCTCCTGATTTGAATCCTCTGGACTAATAAATTTGGGGGTATCACTGAGAGAGAAACCAACCAATTGTACTACAATTCCACGGACTTGTTGAAGGCTGATACTAGACATGAGAGCTGACAAGAATGAGAACCATCTGATCTGACACTTCTGAAGCTGAAGGTTATTTGGTACTACTTAAAGAAACTGGTTCACTTGTAAAAAAAATAGGAAACAATTTTAAAAAGAATTTGTGGATGAGTATTCATTAGACCTAGTCAATTGAAAAAATATTGATTTTGAATGTGGGTCCTGTTTATAATGTCGATACAGTATCAAACTGATCCCAGACTTTTACAGAGTTATTGGTCTTAGTTGTTTTACATATGAAAACAGACATTTTTTTGTTGGTTACAAAAAGATTTCTTTTAAATAAAGAACAATTGGATATAAAAATTTGTAAAGAACAAGAATTTACATACATTAATAAAAGTATGCATCCATTTATTTTTTATTTAAGATTAATAATTATTAATATAAAACGTTTGTGAATGTGCTCCCAAAAAAATCTTATACAAAAAAATTTTTTGTAAAAAGTTTCAATTTTCTGAAGTTTTTAATTTTCTTTTTTTAAAAAATCCATTGTTTTATTGAATAACCTTTTTTTTGATTTGACCATTTGAACATCTGTTTTAATTTTTCGTATTAAATAACTTTGTTATTTTTATATGTTATAGTCTTTTCGTAATTATCTGTCACACTTTTTATATTATACAGGACTGGCTCAAGGTACTGGCAACTCAGGTAGTCACCTGGGGTGCCATCAAACTGCCATATCATGTGTTTGGGATCTTCCAAATAAAAAGGAAAAAAATGTGAAAATGATAAATAAAATGAAATAAAAAACTAAAATATTAAATTTCTTAAGTAAAATTTTTGAGAATTTGATTATTAATTCTTTCTGTTATGGTGCAGCAATAAACCACCATAACAAAAAATAAAATGAATGAGTGGCCAACATGGACATAATGATCATTTTCGTCTATAAGACTTTGAAAGATTTGAACAGTTACAAAATTTCAATAACACAAGGGAAATTTAAATAACCTAAAAGACCTGCAAGATAAAAATAAACACAAAGTATCATGGCATGGTTTGGAGGATAAGTTAAGCTACCAAGAAAATAGCAATATTAATAGATGTGATCTCCTAACTGAAATGAATATTGCAAAAAAATTACTTCCTGAAGTTGTAAAGCTTCAATAGAAGTCATCACATTCTTAAACACTAATAATTTACAGGATGTCATGCCAAATCCATGGGTTGCATTGAGAATAATGCTTACTATATCCATTACTATGGCCCCCAGAGACAGAAGCTTTAGTAAACTAAAGCTTATAAAAACACTAGTAGTAGAGCCCGGCGTTGCCCGGGGATGTAACAGTAAGAAATAGATCAAGTATCGACCATCATAAAGACTGAAAAATAAAATTGACAAAGATTATTGTTTAAGGTTGACGGACACGCATGTCTTAATTAGTTTTATTTATTTATTTATTTTACGAATTGGTCAAACCCAAACTCAAACAAAAACATTGTTTTCAATTGTTATGAGTCTACCGATTGAATAGAATTTTATTATAAACAATTGTCTTGTAAATGGAATTTTTAAAGCATTCTTAATGTAAAAATAAAGAAAAAAGTGTGCAAGGCAATAAGAAACACTACCTGCCAAAAAAAAGTGAAGTTTTGTTGAAATCGGTTGAAAAATGTAGGAAATCCGATCCCATATATAAACGAATACACATACACAAACAACCAACCTGGGTTTTATAATAAGTATAACTCGATAACTCGATATTAATAAGTATAACTCGATATGAGTTGTCCCCCTTTCATTCTCGTGATGCCTCTTAATCATGTTTTCAAATTGATTTCGTGCAAAAACAATTGTGTTTTTCCAATTTTGGGCACTGTCAGAACCACTACGAAGTAATTTTACATAGTCCTGTGAAGTTTTGCTGAAATCAGTTGAAAAATGTAGGAAATCCGATCCAATATATAAACGTACAGACACACACACACACACACAACCTGGGTTTTATAATAAGTAAGATACTTGCAGTTGTCCATGGCTCAAGACAGTTCTTTGGCTATTTTGTCAATAGAAAATGATCTTGTAAAGAAGATAGGTGTAGAAAGTGTCATGAAAAGATTTGCAGATTTAAAAAAAATATTTTAGATAGGATAATGAATATTTTCTTTAACTTGTATTGTTGTATATTGTAATAAACTTGTTATTCTACATTTTCATTTTTTCTTCTTGTGAAAATTAAAAAAAAAAAATTATAATTATAAGGGTGCTGAAGTTTAGCTTGCCCAGGGTGGCAGCAACCCTGGGGCCAGCCCTGATTATATATATATATATATATATATATCATTAACACCCAACACTCGCCGACCCAATTTAAACAATTCACCCTAGCTGTTACCATGGAAATTTTGATTTCAATTTTTTTAAAACACGTAAATTTCAGATATACGTTATTCAAAAAAAAAATTTCGCTTGAAGATGGAACAGAGCTTATTTTAACTCAATTTAATTTAAATAATTATATTGAAGTTTTTTACTCTTGTTTTTGAAACATGAGACTTCTTATGTAGCGTTTTGGAATCATATTTTAAATAAATAATATATATATATATATATATATATATATATATATATATATATGTGTGTGTGTGTGTGTTGGGTACCTCTAGGTGGTGTAATGGTTAGCAAGCTTGTCTCGCTAGAACAAGTGCAACTGAGTAGTAAGTTCGATCCTCACTGGGTACCCAATACTTTCGGCCTTGTGCCACATCTGAGCTACACTTGGAAAATCACTATATATATATGTGTGTGTGTGTGTGTGTGTGTGTATACAACGTATAATAGTATCTAAAACAAAAGTGAAGACGATGAGACAAAGCAGAAAATTTTTCATCAAAGACATGTTTTACCGGAGAAAAGCTTATGTTCTCTTTGGCATCATCATTTTGACTAAAAGGAGAAAATCAAAACTATGTTTGGGATCTCTGAAGATAAGTTGTTTTTTGTAAATCACATTAATTGTTCTCGCTTATCAGGTTCTTGCCTGACACTTGAAGAGAGTCTTGATGTCTCTGTGCTTGTTTCTTTTATCTATATCTTTATCAGAACGCTTTGGTATTTTCGGATTTTAATTCAGAGACTTCTGTTTATTATTTTTATTATTATTTTTTATTATACCTACATGCATATGTACATACATGCACACATATATACGTTCTTATGTATGTGTGCCTACATACACATCCACCCAGACATATACATGTGTTAGAGCCCATTTTTATTTTTTGTATACATGTATGCATATACATGCCCATTGATATATATTTGTACACACAACACAACACACATAATAGTTTTTTCTAATATATATCTATATATATGTATATACCCATTTTTTTCTTATATATATATATATATATATATATGTGTGTGTGTGTGCACCCATATACATATATTCACAAACTCCCCCACACAACCAACCCTATAATAGATATATACGGTGGACTGGTCATGTCTTGAGAATGTCTGATGACAGGATAACCAAGATCCTAATGTACAGCCAGTTAGATCAGGGCTACAGGAATGTAGGACGCCCATGGCTAAGATACAAAGACAAGCTGAAAAGCAACTTGTCAGCAGTCAATATACCACGTAACACCCTTGAGCGCTTAGCTTTGGAGCGGGTAGAATGGGGTTCACTGTGTTTTAGTGGACTCAGCAATTTTCAATTCTGCTTGTCTGACTCATATTCAAGAAGCGAGAGCAAGATCTAAAAGGTCACCCAATCTAACAGTGATTTTATTTCACAATCCTCACACAGTGACATTTTTTATTTTGTATATATATTTTGTGGGGTACATTTTTTCTCTCTGATATTGTCAGTCATTTTCGTATGCCTTGTTTGTTTGCTGACATACATATATGCAAAACATGAACACATGTACATACCTGTAATACATATGCACACATACATATATACATACATATTAGAGCTGTTGGGGACTGTAGCTTTTAAATTAGCAAACTTCAAGTAGGTCCCTGTGCTTTTCTTCACCAACTTGTATTCTGTAATGTGCTATTATTGCTTTTGTAATGATCAGTGAAACAATGTATAGCCTTGGTCTTAGATTCATTGTCTAGAACTGCCAGGTTAGCATAGTCTCAATGCATTTTCTTCTCAGTGAATTCTGTTGACTTCAAGATCCACTTTTATATTTACATATGCTCTATCCCTGATATTGAGCACTTTAACCCATAAATATAGCATAACTTAAAACTATATTTTATCATACATATATATATATATATATATAAATATAAAAAATATATATATAAAAAAATAAAGAAACAAATGAAAACTACATCTACTACTCATTTTCTCCATCAAGTCATTCATTTCTGTAGTTCACTGCTACGAAGAAGCAGAAATTTTTTTTCTCCTGATGATGGCCTGATGGCCAAAACTAGTCAAGGAATCTAGTTGAAATAATAAAAAGGAAAGAATATTGATATACACCCCAGTGTGTCTGAAGATTTTAATGTTTTAATATTTTTATTGTTCAAAACATACACACACATACATACACACACATATATATATATATATATATATATATATATATATATATATATATATATATGAGGAATAAAGACAAAAGGAAAACTTTTCTTGACCAATGTGTTTCATCCACTGAGGAGCTTTATCAAGCTAAATCACATTTACCTTGGTAAAGTCCCTCAGGGGAACAAAATACATAACTTCTATATAAAGTTTAAATAATTCCAAACTATTTTTTCAAACTAGATCCACATTGATTTTCACCACAGGCAAAATTTTTAACTTTTGAATTGTTATAGTGAGAAGAGGCTTGTGAATGCTACAATTTGCCCAAAGTTGATCAGGATGTAAACTTAATTTGAAAGAGGGGGAGATGGAAATTGAAGAAGAAGAAGAGGGGGAATAGGAAGAGGAAAGAGGGGAAAAGGAGAGGAGAGGGAGAATGAAAAAACTTGAACAACAAAAACACAAGACAGAAGCCATTAATAGACTAGCACCAGGTGTGTTCTTTCTTTTCAAGACTAGATTAACACATTGTTTTAACCAACTGTTTCCTCTGGGAATAAAAGGCAAAAATAAATTGAGAAGACTTAGAAGCTCTGGAATATAATAGAGTTTATTTTTTTTTTTTTTTTAATTCTGAGATTATGTATTTCGAAAGAATCTGAGACTGCCCTAAATACTACTACCATAAACACTTCACCATGGAAGATGCAGTGTGATTTTGAGGGTCAAAATTTTAAAAAATAACAGAAACAAAAGTACATCTTATACGGCCCCAAAATACAATATATTGCTAAGAATTTTTAAGTTAAAAACAACAAAGTAGATAATAATTATATCAAAATGATATTACTCAGTTATACTAACAAGACTAATTCCATTACACCATAATGTACATCCAATTTATTATTTACCAATTGATATTCACTTCAGTAAAGGTAACAAAGGAAACCTAGAAAAGAAAGATTAAAACAGAATATATGACCTTTAGTAAAAGAAAGAGCCCAAAATGTGAGCTACAAATTGGACATGTCAGAATTGAACAATTACAAACATTTAACTAACTGGGAAATTCAATAACAAATCATGGAAAATATGACACAGAAATCTAAAAGTGAATTGAAATAGTGAAAAATGCCTTCCAAAAGCTAAATAAAGTATTAAGAAACAGGAAAATTTCATTAGAAGCAAAGAAAAGAGTGCTGAACTGTTATGCAATATCCATCCTCAGTGAATGCTGGACAATTTCCTCACAGTGGAGACTTGAAGCAACAGAAAAAAAAGCTGAGAATAACATGGACGGGGCATGTAAGCAATGAGGAAGTTTTAAGGAAAATGGTAACAAAAAGGACACTTGTACTTAGAATTAAAAAGAGACAGTTGAAATTTCTAGGACACATAATGAGGACAGATGGCTTGGAGATTTTGGCACTCACAGGATATATTGAAGGTAAGAAGAGTAGACAGAAATATATTGAGTAGCCTACCTAATGAGCTTGTGTAAATGAATGACAGAACAGAAACAGGCAGGGATAGTAAGGTGAGAAAAATTGATTAGAACTACAAAGGATAGGAAGTTGTAGAGAGCTATGATCACACATGTCTGAAAAGATATGGTACATAAAAGAAGAAATTCATATAGAACTTATTAAAAATCAGAAGGTATGAAGGCTTCTGGTTTTTAAGGCTTTTAAATAATGTATTATAGTAGACTGATTCCATTATTTACATTATTCGGACTTTTATCCTCATCTTTATCACCATATTTATTACAATGTTTTGGCCATTGTACGCTCCGGCCTTCTTCAGGTGGTTGGAATGCCGAACTGAACCCTTTATTTCACTCACTGGGATAGACTGTTCTAGTTCCACATGCCATGTTTAATGGATGTCAGTTACCAGTTATCTCCTGTTAATTTTCCTCTGAAAGTTCTCCACTGCCTTAACTGGGTATTGAACTCACACTCTTTGGATCCTGTCACTGGATCTAACCAATGCCTTTATCCACTATGCCATGTGTCCTTGATATGGCGACAAAGATGAGGACAATAGTCCAAATAATGTAAATAATGTACATAATATCTCAGAAATATAGACAGATACTAGACTGATTCCTTTCCAATTTTTCTGCATTGGTTCACTGTGTCATGCCAGACAATTCTTCTTGTCAGAATCCATCTTGTACATTTATAAATCCATAATTTATCCATGCATTGAATATCTGGTCTGGTACTCCTGCTATATATCTTGAGATTCTAGACAAAATCCAAAAAAGGATCTGTAATGATCTCTACATGGCATCCCGATTTCATTCACTTTCTCACTGCTGTGACATGGCTTCCCTCTGTCTTTTTTATAAATATTCTCATGGCAGTTGTTCTAATGAACTCTCCTCAAGTAAGTTAAATGCATGAATTTAAGCATACTATTAAAATGGCAACTAGGTCTCATCATTTTATTCTTGATATAGCTACATATAACCATAAGTTCTAGTCTAATAGTTTCTTTTCTTGCACTTCTCACCTCTGGAACTCTTTTCTGGTTTCTTGCTTCCCTGCCAACTACAATCTTCAAAAATTCAAATGCAACACCAATTGCCATTTTATGTCTTCCTGAAATCTGTTCATTTATTGCCCATTCTCCCCACGAAAGTCTTCATTTTCTTCCACTCACAGTAACCCTTTGTATCTTAATGACTTTATTGCCTTACTTGTGGTGAAATGATTAAAAGAAAAATAAGATGCAAGACATGTTGTTTGTGCTGTATCTTTCAAAATGTTCTTTTAAAGTATTGTCTGTTCTTGAGCCCAAAACTTTGCATGCCATTACCAACATATGCTTACCACAACTGCATCATTATCATAAGTGTTAGGAAAACTACCTCCAATGAAGTTGTGAGTGATAATATTATTTCTAGAACTTTCTAGACATGTAGAAATTTCTATATCTGCCTTTTCATACCTCTGTTTTGGTAGGTAGAACATTGTTGTAACCTAGAAAAGCTTACTGAATGAGGAATAACCAAAACGGAGGTTGGAAATGAAATAGTAATCTTTATAACATCAACAAAATACAATACTTGCCAGTGGTATGAAGTAGGTAAACCACTGCTAGTGGCGGACTACTTACTGGACAGCATATTTCCCCCACTTACAATAGTGTCTAATGTATTTATGAGGATTAGGACATAGCCATTAGCATCTATAGGTTTGGTATATAACAAATATACTATCTCATGTTGGCAGAGAGAGAACATCAAAGCTGTTTCAACTTGAAGGCGCTCTCTGCAAATCAGTGTGATATTCTTATCTTCATTATTTTTAGCTGTGATGAAATATAATCACTTAGATACCACCACAAAGTCATATCTTTCCCAAAGGTATTTATGTGAAAGTGAATGTAATGATCTCATCCAGAATTTGAATTTGATTTGCTGATTTCTTATTCCAAGCCTCTAACCATTACACCACCTGCACATCTATAGAGACAGAACAAAGGGAGATAAATATAAAAATGAATGAACATGAATGCCATATTAAATGCATAACTGAAGTTGTGAAAGAAGGAACAGCAAACAAGACTCATAACAATAAGATTTAGTACTTGTCTAGTTTACACTTGCATTTTCTTAGATTAAATATTAAGAGCAAACAGTGTCAAATCTACACTTTATATTCATTCATGATTTACAGTAAAATAAAGTAAAAATTATTATTTTTTGCAAGCAGTTTTTATAAATGTAGGCATGAATCATCATCATGGCTTAGCTTTGCAAAACAAAGCTCAAGAGGGTGTCTGTACATGTCACTTGCAGGCATATTTGTGACTAATAAGTCCAATGCAGGACAGGCATACATGATCACAGTAGTTGCAGTAGTTGGGCTTGATGGCATAGCATTGCAGTACTTCCTCCTCTGCCTCTTGTCCCTGAGAGCATGGCACGCATAAGCAATAAAGAATGAAGTCAGCTTCAAAGACATTTTCCTCTAATATTATGCAAAAGATGGTAGTGAAAGAGTTTGGATCAGTTTAATAAAAGGTTGAAAAATAAAGTAATAAACTTTCTTTTCCACTCTTACCGGTCATAATCAACTACTTTTATAATTAAGTAGATGTCTTCTACATTTTCTTGGGGGACGTCAAATACAATTGCTTCATTGTACACAGGCTTCAAGGTGCTCCTTTTTACACTTGTCTTTCTTTTTCGAATCCGCTTTCCTTGACACATCATGGCTACCTTCACATAAGGATCTGTAATGAAACATACAGTATTAAAGCAAATGTGTGGGGCTAGTTCTTTCAAGTTTGAAAAGCTCAAAGAATGAAATATATTGATTCTGTAGAGTTGAGTAGTACTTTTAAATGTTTTATTTGGGTTTTACAAAAATAACATAGGGCAAAGGAGTTTTATTATGGAAATGCATTACCAATTGGGTTTTACTATAGAAATGCATTACCAATTGGGTTTCACTATAGAAATGCATTACCAATTGGGTCTTACTATAGAAATGCATTACTAATAGGGTCTTACTATAGAAATGCATTACTAATAGGGTCTTACTATAGAAATGCATTACTAATAGGGTTTTACTATAGAAATGCATTACTAATAGGGTTTTACTATAGAAATGCATTACTAATAGGGTCTTACTATAGAAATGCATTGCTAATGATTATATAATTGCTTTGCTTATAATTTTTATTATGGAAATGCACTAAATGAATTTTACAATAGAAATGTATTACAAGGAGTTTTACTATAGAAATTCTTTGCAAGGAGTAACTTTGCATTGTAGAAATGCATTGACAATAAGTTTTAATATAGAAATGGAAATGTGTAAATACGTATACACACACACATACATATATATATATTGATCTGCCAACATGCATACAACATTGGCTGATATTGTGGGATGGAGATTATGCTTTTCTAAAGATATTGATCATTTTATACATTTCTACTTTCCATGCTGACAACTGCTATGCTATACACACATTCACTTTAAATGTGCCAGACAATATAAAATAACTACTTATTTGAAGTTTACTTTTAATTAGCAACTCATCTTCTTGTTTCTGCTACAAAGAATACCAGTAATTCAAGCATATAATAGGAGATATATTTCCCTATTACTCAGCTCAAACTCCTCCCTTATCTTTTGAACAGGAGTAGAGTTTTACTCCTTGTTTACTGTTTAGGATTGGGTTTTCAGTCCTTTCTCCTAAAGTCTCCTTTCACTCCCAG
Organism: Acanthosepion pharaonis; assembly: GCA_903632075.3. Lineage (NCBI taxonomy): Eukaryota > Metazoa > Mollusca > Cephalopoda > Sepiida > Sepiidae > Acanthosepion > Acanthosepion pharaonis. The sequence continues at coordinate 1,226,052 of CAHIKZ030005392.1, forward strand.
TAACCTTGGCATTTTAGTGGCATTATCACCTTGTTTAGGGTGAATTGATTAAAAAATAAAAATGTGTGAGATTATATATTTGGAAATGATTCATAAAAGAAATTTCCAATCTACTGTTCAATTTTAACTGGAAATTTTTTTTTTGAATTACAAAAATTTAATTCTGTTTTTTGACTGGTGTTTAAATCTTTGAACATTTTTTTATTTCACTGATAAGTATTTGAGAAAATGTATTATTATACAGTAAATGCAACATGAACTGCTATCGTCTACTTTCCTGAACCCTGTTCTTTTATTGTCCTTTCTTCTCACTAATGTTTTCTCATTTTCTTTCACTCTCAATAACTCCATGCATCTTAGTGGCATTATCACCTTGCTTGGGATGAAAATCACTTATCTCCAAACTTGTTTGCTAAAAAATGACTAAGAGGAATGTTTAACATATTAGGTTGAGTCATAAGTATTTTTCATTTTTGTGAACCAATTGTAATGACAAATATATCATTCTAACTACTAATCATGCATAAAAATTAAGGATAAATACACTAACATATCTTAGTTTTTGCATGGCAGTGTACACAGTGGATTAACAGAAAAATTGTTATTCTGTATGACAACACAAGGCTGTATAAATCAAGAATAACACAAGAAAAGATTTTGGAACTTGGTTTGTTCTATCCTACCTACCATATTCACCTCACCTTGCAACAAACCAATTTTTTTTTTTTTTTGATTACTTTCATGGGGAAATTTTATTTAATGAAAACCAGATTAAGAGTTAAATCAAAAACTGTTTCTCATAAAAATTTGCATAATTTTACTCAAAAGGTTTTAAAGAGTGGCCTGATAAGTAGCAAAAAGTCATTGAAAATAACAGTGAACATATAATTGAATAAAATATAATTGTGCGCTGTTTTTTGAAGAATAAAGTTAATAAACAAAAAACGGAAATTATTTATGACTCAACTTAATAATTCATCCTAACAAATCAATTTTTCAACAAGGGACACTGGTAAGTATCATTCATTATATTCTGTGATGACTAAAATGTAAAGAAATTTGTATTATGTTTATTTAACCCCAAAAAACAGAGGCTTCTTCCAGATGAACAAAAAATAAAATGTAATGTTGAATAAATAATGTCCAGACCTGAGGATCCAGTTATGTCCATAGCTTTCAAGTTCCTGGCTTTAATTATTGTCACAGTCAAACGTCCAGCTGTTGGGAGGTAACACAATGAGACCATCAGCTCTCCAAGATCAGCCTTTTCCTGAAAAATATATCAGTTTTGAAACTACAGAAGAAAATATAAACACAGAGAAGATACATACTTGTCTTATGATCTTATCTATATTTAAATATATTTTAAAATGGTGCATATACGCATACATAGACGGTTTTTTTTTGGTTTTTTTTATTGATTGAAGTAGGACTGGGATTAATCTCACACAAATCAGGGTGAGTCGTGTTTGTCAAACAATTTGTTAATGATGATTTGGCAAGGTTTTAGAAGGCTGCTGCTCTTCCTGAGGCCCAACTCAGACACTCATGGTAGTCCAAGTACACCAAGTGTTTTTATTGAGACACTGACATCATCTCCAGGATGGTTGCTATTCAAGGCTTAAGACCCCATCCTAGCCTTATATATATATATATATATATATATATATATATATATATATATAAACTGTTACATTGGAACATGCAAGTTACCATGACAAAAATGCATATTTGCTTTGATGTCTAATTAGACATCTTATCAGGTGGTTAACATTGGTGATAATTACCACCTGATGAGATATCTAATTAGATATAGAAACAAATATGCTTTTTTTTGTCATGGTAACTTGCATGTTCCAATGTAACAGTTTATAATAAATATCTATTGCTCTACTCTGGTATTCAGCCTTTTTTTAAATTAATATTATGAACGTTTGAATTTATATTCTTTTACATTTGGACACACACACACACACACACACACACACACATATATATATATATATATATATGGGAGAGGTAAAATTTTAGATATAACTAATAATTTTGTATATCTGTTAAAGGACAATATGAATAAAGACAAAAAAACGAAAAACTTAGATGAAGTGTTTTGTCCTCTGATGGACTTTATTAACACAAATATAGGGATTTTGCAACAAGTATTTAGTTAGCCTGATGTGTATTTATTGACATTCTTAAATTTAGAAATTTTGAAAAACTAACAACATTTGTACTTTTTATTAATAAATACTTACTGCAAAATAAAATCTTTAAAAAGATAAGTTTTACTTTTGTCTTTATTCACATGTATATTGGGAATTGGTTCCTATAAGAAGCTCATCTGGCCTTTGACAGGTCTTGTTTTTTGTCCTGATGGGTGACATGCTACCTTCCTCACCAGCAGAAAAGCTAGTGGAATAGATGGTTTAGATGTCAACCACCTATCCATGTGGCAGATAGTATTGGGTTACATTTTACCAGTAGTAGGACTAAGCGTGACCTGACGTAGTGAAATTTCATATTCATTTCGGTTTTGTTTTAATACAGGTATTTCTGTATTTTTGACAGTCATGCATTGCATATGCATTAATTGAACTTCATCATACTTATATATTAAATCTTATAAAAGATAACCTTCAAGAAAACAACCATTACATAACTGATACACAAATTAAAACTTGTGCAGAAAATGTCTTGATACATAGTTAATTTGCATTCAATATTAGAAATTCTAAAAGATAAAACATTTTGGCTGAAAAGTTAAAAAAAATTAATTTCAGGAAATTAGTGACTATCTCCATCTCTTCCGTTCCATATAAATTTGCAATCTCTACACTTTGATAAAAAAAAATGACCATCCTTTAATGACTGACCATTTAGTCTTTCCTAGGAGTCTAACTTACAACAAATATAAGCATTTAAAAAGTTTTGAAGGGATGAGAAATTCTATGATATGGCAATTTTATCTCTTGTATGGTTCAAACATAAACTAGATACACTTTTGAATTCTAAAAGATCAAATACTCTATTTTATGCTGTCATTATTATAAAAGAGGAGGCAAAGTTTATACTTCATGCCAGCACCCACCAAAAAAAAAAAAGAAAAAAAAACAGTATGTCAAAAGGAAAGTTTACCTCTTGACACTGTTATTATTATATTCTACCTTCACTCCCTCAGTAATGTTTGCTTAAAAAAATCAATGATTAGAATTTTAATTTTTTTTAATTTAAAAATTTACTAAATTATAAAAATATGTGACTTTAATATTTACCATTTTATAAAGTTTGAATTGATTGATAATTAGCCAATGTTTTGTCAACCATTCCAAAGAATACAATCCACCATCTTCACTAATTGTTTTAGTCAACTTGCTTAATGTCCATTCTTCATTTAAAAAAAAAAAAAGAAAAAAGTAGGAAGGAGGGGAAATAACCTATAATTGCTGGAGTTTCAGGGCTTGGATTTCTATGGATTAGGAATCCTTGACCCAAGATTATGATTATAAAAACTGAAAATTAAAACAAATTTATCTGAAATAATTTGCGAAGAAAATGTATAATGTCTGGAAAAATTATGTTTATTTAAATTTTCTTGTTCTATAGTTAATGGATATTTTTATAAAATTATGAATAAAAAAATTGTTTTCATAGTCATTTATAATATGATAAATAATAAAAATTGCATTTTAGTTGGTTCACATGTTTTGAAAATTTTGTAGATTTTTCATAAATTTTTGAATAAAAAGATTTTTCAAATTTCTTTCTTTTATAAAACGATAAATAATAAATCTTTATGAAATGGTAAATAATCATTTTATGTGCTGTATCCCCTCGGGCAATCAGGGCTCTCCACAATTTCCTGTCCTTTGTAGCTCTTAATAAATTTTGTCTTTTTGTTATTTTTCACGTTTTGCCATCCATTTACTCAAGTTTGTCAAGTATGTTATACATTGTTTTCCTCTGTCCCTTTTGCCCTTAATTTATCCGATGAGTATCAGATTTCCCAAGCCCTCTTTCCTCATTATGTGACCAAGAAATTTCAACTGTCTCTTCCTGATGTTAAATATAAGTTTCCTTTTTGTTTCCATTTTCTCTAAAATTTTGTTGTTGCACAAATGTTCGGTCTATAGTATCCTCAGCATCCTTCTATAGAACCACATTTCTGTGGCTTCAATTCTCTTCTTCAGCTTTGATGAAATTGTCCAGCATTCAATGCCATATAGGAGGACAGATATCATGTACCAGTTCAGTACTCTTTTCTTTGTTTCTAACTTCTTTTGGAATACATCTTTGGCTATCCCAATACATCTTTGGATCTCAGTGTTACATTTTTTGTCCTCTGTTAAAACACTTTCCAGATATTTAAATTATTTGCTTGTTAGATTTTGTATCTCTGATTTTGTCTTACACTCCTTTCTATTTTTGTATATCTGTTGAACTCATTTTCTATCTGTATGTAAGTGGTTTGCTGCCAGTATAGGTTCTTGATTATTCTAATTATCCTTCCCAAATATATCAAGGTTGCTGAGCAGTTCTAACAGATCTTTGTGGCGTACTTTATTGAATATCTTTGTGCAATCTATAAAGCACATCCTTCTGCATTTGTATTGCTCTTTCTAATAACATTCTAGGCATAAATATAGTATTCCTTTTCCAGTGTCTTTGACAAACCTGCACTATTCTTGTCCTATCTTCACTCTGATTCTGCTGTGCACTCTATTCATCAGAATTCAGATGATGAGTTTTGTTATATGGCTCATTAGGCTGATTCTTCAATAGAGTTCACATTCATCAGAATTCAGATGATGAGATTTGTTATATGGCTCATTAGGCTGATTCTTCAATAGAGTTCACATTCATTGGCACCTGGTTTCTTAGGCAGTGCTATGAAAATAGATCTACTTAGTTCTTCCAGTATATCACCACTGTTGTAGATTTAATTTATTATTTCTGTAATCTTGTTAGGGGCATAAGGCAAGGGTGTGTCTTCCTACTGGACTTATTCAACCTATACAGTGAGGCAATTTTAAGAGAACTGGAAATCCTACCAGTATTCATCATTGTCAGCCACAATCTTAACAACATAAGCAGATGACACAGTGTTGATAGTAGACATGGAAAGGAAATTACAAAACTTCCAACAGAAGGTAGCAAAGGAAAGAGAGAAGAAGGAACTAAGCATAAACTACGACAGAATGCATGGTTGTCAGCAAAAAATGAGCCTGAAATGCAATTTACAGGTCAGGGATATTAAATCGAGCAGGTGCGGAAATTTAAATATCTGGGAAGTGTTCTGACAAAGGACACTAACTGCAACGTTGAGATCTGAAGACATATTGGGATGGCTAGAGATGCATTCCAAAAGCTAGGCAGAGTATTACAAGACAGGAGGATTTTGTTGATAACAAAGAAAAGAGTATTGAACTGCTACATGATATCTGTCCTCCTTTATGGCAGTGAATATTGGTTGGTCTCCTCAAAAATGAAGAAGAGACTCAAAGTAACAGAGGTATAGTTCTACAGAAGGATGCTAAGGATACCATGGACCAAACATGAGAGCAATGAATGTAAACAAAAGGAAACTTATACTTCACATCAGGAAGAGGCAGCTGAAATTTCTGGGACACATAATGAGAAAGGAAGGCTTGGAAAATCTGATACTCACAGTGTGGTTAGAGGGAATGAGAAACAAGGGGAAGTAACATGTGACATACTTAGCAGCTTAAGCAAGTGGATGGCAGAACAGGGTTTGGGAGAAGTAGCAAAAAGACAAAACTTATTGAGAACTACAAGGAATAGGAGGAAGTGGAGAGCCATGATCACCTAAAGGTACACGGCACATAAAAGAAGGATCTTGTTTATGCCAAAATCATCTAAGGCTGCCAGCATCTCTATTATGATTTCATCTGACGCTGCCACTTTGGTTCTGTCCAATATGGCCAGTGCTGCTTCCACTTCAGTAAATATCACATTGTACTTGGTTCACATATTTTTATAATCTGGTAAATAAACATTGCTGTGGAATCTCAGTATTATACAGTAATAGCTGTGTCAACAGAAAAATCATCCTTTTGAAATATCATTTTTTTTTGCAGGCACAAATGTTAAACTTTGCCAAAGAGATATTTTTATCTTTCTAACAGTAATTAATACACACTGTATATACATGAATTACACTTAGCCCTATATATCTATTTAAGCTTATGAAGATGACCTTAAATGAAACAGCATTCACACAATTGATAAAAATTTGTAAGAGATGTTTTCAATTATTTTATTTTTAATGTAAGAATTTTTAAATACTATTTACCATGATCTACTCAAATTTCACGATTGTTCTATTTTCTGTAAATGCAAAATTTGTCAGACTAAAATAAGTTAAATAAAGTCATTAATTCTTTTATTTCATTTTCAGTTTCTGAAAGTACAATTTTCCACTGTCCATATCAATTTCTTTTTTCCATAAAAAAATTGTCACTCTCAGATATTGTAAATGGAAGCTGATAGAAGTAACAATATCAATAAAATTATAAGAAAAAAGTTATTCTTCCAACTTCCATTTTAAGAAAATGCATTATCAGAGAATATCATTAAAAAAAGGAAAAAAAAGAAATTGAGAGTGAGTTCTATGCTAACGGTTTCTTTTCTCACTTGTAGAATTCTTTTTTCGACTTTTTGCTTTCCAGTCAAGTTCGATTTTCAAAATTTTAAATGCAAAGTCAATCATCATCTTCTGTCTTTTTAATTCCTGTTCCTTAATAATGTTTTTCTTTTTCTTAAATTCTTTCACACTCATTAACTGCAGCATCTTAGTGATTTTATTGCTTTGCTTGGGATGAAATGATTAAAATAAAAAAAAATAAAAGCTGTTTATGTCAAATACCCTTCCTCAAACCCATCACTAGAATGTTTTGTATGGGAGGAGAGGCAAGTTGTTAAGTCAATGGGGAGATGAGTTAAAATGTATATTAATGCATTTATGTGAATTCTAACACTCAGTTTGGGGTAACAGTGATTGGTTCCAAGACTGAAAGAAGTCATAATAAAAAGAACAATTTCGTTTGTTATGATTTACAATAAAATACTTTTTCTTGATTAATATGTACAATGAAAAGTGAAAGAGCGTTAAGAGCTGAAAACGTTTTCAATGGATAGTATATGTCATAATAATCAGCACACTAAAATTAGTTCACATTTTCATAAGAGGAGGAAAAATGATTTTCTGAAGGTTGCATGTTGATGAGCTTCCCCTCTCTATTTTCAATGAAATCATTTACATCGAGGAAAAAAATATTGAATAGATAAAAATAAAAATAAGTATAAAACTGATAAATTTTGATCGGAAAAAAGGAAATCAATTCTTTCTGAACCATTTTAAGTAATTATTTGATAAGATTAACAAACAATTGAATTCTAATGTGTTACAATATTTGCAACCAATTTTGACACCTTCCACCCCATTGTCCTACAGATATTGCCTTTAGAAAATGTTTCTATTAATTTAGTTAATAGATAAAATAGTATGCCCTCCTGTGTTAGCCAATTCTTATCTGTATGCCCTCCTGGGTTAACCAATTCTTATCTGTATGCCCTCCTGGGTTAACCAATTCGTATCTGTATGCCCTCCTGGGTTAACCAATTCGTATCTGTATGCCCTCCTGGGTTAACCAATTCGTATCTGTATGCCCTCCTGGGTTAGCCAATTCTTATCTGTATGCCCTCCTGTGTTAGCCAATTCTTATCTGTATGCCCTCCTGTGTTAGCCAATTCTTATCTGCCCTCCTATGTTAGCCAATTCTTATCTGTATGCCCTCCTGTGTTAGCCAATTCTTATCTGTATGCCCTCCTGTTAGCCAATTCTTATCTGTATGCCCTCTTGTGTTAGCCAATTCTTATCTGTATGCCCTCCTGTGTTAGCCAATTCTTATCTGTATGCCCTCCTATGTTAGCCAATTCTTATCTGTATGCTGTTAGCCAATTCTTATCTGTATGCCCTCCAATTCTTATCTGTGTGTTAGCCAACTCTTATCTGTATGCCCTCTTGTGTTAGCCAATTCTTATCTGTATGCCCTCCTGTTGCCAATTCTTATCTGTATGCCCTCCTGTGTTAGCCAATTCTTATCTGTATGCCCTCCTATGTTAGCCAATTCTTATCTGTATGCCCTCTTGTGTTAGCCAATTCTTATCTGTATGCCCTCCTGTGTTAGCCAATTCTTATCTGTATGCCCCTCCTATGTTAGCCAATTCTTATCTGTATGCCCTCCTGTGTTAGCCAATTCTTATGCCCTCTGTGTTAGCCAATTCTTATTTGTATGCCCTCCTATGTTAGCCAATTCTTATCTGTATGCCCTCCTATGTTAGCCAATTCTTATCTGTATGCCCTCTTGTGTTAGCCAATTCTTGTCTGTATGCCCTCTTGTGTTAGCCAATTCTTATCTGTATGCCCTCTTGTGTTAGCAATTTTTAATTCTTGTTAGCCAACTCTTGTCTGTATGCCCTCCTGTGTTAGCCAATTCTTATCTGTATGCCCTATCTGTATGTTTGTTAGCCAATTCTTATCTGTATGCCCTCCTGTGTTAGCCAATTCTTATCTGTATTATGTTAGCCAATTCTTATCTGTATGCCCTCCTATGTTAGCCAATTCTTATCTTTTGCCCTCTATATTGTTAGCCAATTCTTATCTGTATGCCCTCTTGTGTTAGCCAATTCTTATCTGTATGCCCTCCTGTGTTAGCCAATTCTTATCTGTATGTGTTAGCCAATTCTTATCTGTATGCCCTCCTGTGTTAGCCAATTCTTATCTGTATGCCCTCCTATGTTAGCCAATTCTTATCTGTATGCCCTCCTATGTTAGCCAATTCTTATCTGTATGCCCTCTTGTGTTAGCCAATTCTTATCTGTATGCCCTCTTGTGTTAGCCAATTCTTATCTGTATGCCCTCTTGTGTTAGCCAATTCTTATCTGTATGCCCTCTTGTGTTAGCCAATTCTTATCTGTATGCCCTCTTGTTAGCCAATTCTTATCTGTATGTTGTGTTAGCCAATTCTTATCTGTATGCCCTCTTGTGTTAGCCAATTCTTATCTGTATGCCCTCTTGTGTTAGCCAATTCTTATTTGTATGCCCTCTTGTGTTAGCCAATTCTTATCTGTATGCCCTCCTATGTTAGCCAATTCTTATCTGTATGCCCTCCTGTGTTAGCCAATTCTTATCTGTATGCCCTCCTGTGTTAGTAATTCTTATCTGCCCTCTTATATGCCAATTCCCTCCTGTGTTAGCCAATTCTTATCTTATGCCCTCTTGTGTTAGCCAATTCTTATCTGTATGCCCTCTTGTGTTAGCCAATTCTTATCTGTATGCCCTCCTATGTTAGCCAATTCTTATCTGTATGCCCTCCTTGTTAGCCAATTCTTATCTGTATGCCCTCCTATGTTTGTAATTCTTATCTGTATGCCCTCCTGTGTTAGCCAATTCTTATTGTATGCCCTCTTGTGTTAGCCAATTCTTATTGTATGCCCTCTTGTGTTAGCAATTCTTATCTGTATGCCCTCCTGTGTTAGCCAATTCTTATCTGTATGCCCTCCTATGTTAGCCAATTCTTATCTGTATGCCCTCCTATGTTAGCCAATTCTTATCTGTATGCCCTCCTGTGTTAGCCAATTCTTATCTGTATGCCCTCCTGTGTTAGCCAATTCTTATCTGTATGCCCTCCTATGTTAGCCAATTCTTTCTATGCCCTGTATGTTAGCCAACTCTTATCTGTATGCCCTCCTGTGTTAGCCAATTCTTATTTGTATGCCCTCTATGTTAGCCAATTCTTATCTGTATGCCCTCCTATGTTAGCCAATTCTTATCTGTATGCCCTCTATGTTAGCCAATTCTTATCTGTATGCCCTCTTGTGTTAGCCAATTCTTGTCTGCCCTCTTGTGTTAGCCAATTCTTATCTGTATGCCCTCTTGTGTTAGCCAATTCTTATCTGTATGCCCTCTTGTGTTAGCCAATTCTTATCTGTATGCCCTCCTGTGTTAGCCAATTCTTATCTGTATGCCCTCCTATGTTAGCCAACTCTTATCTGTATGCCCTCCTGTGTTAGCCAATTCTTATTTGTATGCCCTCTTGTGTTAGCCAATTCTTATCTGTATGCCCTCCTATGTTAGCCAATTCTTATCTGTATGCCCTCCTATGTTAGCCAATTCTTATCTGTATGCCCTCCTATGTTAGCCAATTCTTATCTGTATGCCCACCTAGGTTAGCCAATTCTTATTATGCCCTCCTGTGTTAGCCAATTCTTATCTGTTCTTATCTGTATGCCCTCCTGTGTTGCCAATTCTTATCTGTATGCCCTCCTATGTTAGCCAATTCTTATCTGTATGCCCTCCTATGTTAGCCAATTCTTATCTGTATGCCCTCCTATGTTAGCCAATTCTTATCTGTATGCCCTCCTGTGTTAGCCAATTCTTATCTGTATGCCCTCCTATGTTGCCAATTCTTATCTGTATGCCCTCCTATGTTAGCCAATTCTTATCTGTATGCCCTCCTATGTTAGCCAATTCTTATCTGTATGCCCTCCTATGTTAGCCAATTCTTATCTGTATGCCCTCCTATGTTAGCCAATTCTTATCTGTATGCCCTCCTGTGTTAGCCAATTCTTATCTGTATGCCCTCCTATGTTAGCCAATTCTTATCTGTATGCCCTCTATGTTAGCCAATTCTTATCTGTATGCCCTCCTGTGTTAGCCAATTCTTATCTGTATGCCCTCCTATGTTAGCCAATTCTTATCTGTATGCCCTCCTGTGTTAGCCAATTCTTATCTGTATGCCCTCCTATGTTAGCCAATTCTTATCTGTATGCCCTCCTATGTTAGCCAATTCTTATCTGTATGCATGCCCTCCCTATGTTAGCCAATTCTTATCTGTATGCCCTCCATGTTAGCCATTCTTATCTCTGTATGCCCTCTTATCTGCCAATTCTTATCTGCCTCCCATGTTAGCCAATTCTTATCTGTATGCCCTCCTATGTTAGCCAATTCTTATCTTGCCCTCCTATGTTGGCCAATTCTTATCTCTGCCCTCCTATGTTAGCCAATTCTTATCTGTATGCCCTGTGTTGCCAATTCTTATCTGTGTATGCCCTCCTATGTTAGCCAATTCTTATCTGTATGCCCTCCTGTGTTGCAATTCTTATCTGTATGCCCCTTAGCCAATTTCTTAGCCAATTCTTATCTGTATGCCCTCCTATGTTAGCCAATTCTTATCTGTATGCCCTCCTATATTTGCCAATTCTTATCTGTATGCCCTCCTATGTTAGCCAATTCTTATCTGTATGCCCTCCATGTTAGCCAATTCTTATCTGTATGCCCCTATGTTAGCCAATTCTTATCTGTATGCCTCCTTGTTAGCCAATTCTTATCTGTATGCCCTCCTATGTTGCCAATTCTTATCTGTATGCCCTCCATGTTGTAATTCATCTCTTATCTGTGTTATCTGCCCACCTATGTTAGCCAATTCTTATCTGTATGCCCTCCTATGTTGCCAATTCTTATCTGTATGCCCTCCTATGTTAGTAATTCTTATCTGTATGCCCTCCTATGTTAGCCAATTCTTATCTGTATGCCCTCCCTGTAGCCAATTCTTCTGTATGCCCTCCTGTGTTAGCCTCTTTCTTATCTGTATGCCCTCCTATGTTAGCCAATTCTTATCTGTATGCCCTCCTATGTTAGCCAATTCTTATCTGTATGCCTCCCATGTTAGCCAATTCTTATCTGTATGCCCTCTTGTTTAGCCAATTCTTATTTGTATGCCCACCTATGTTAGCCGGGCCAATTCTATGCTGTAGGGCCCCCTCCTATGTTATGCCCAACTCTGTTGCCCTCTATGTTAGCCAACTCTTATCTGCCCACCTAGGTTAGCCAATTCTTAGCTGTATGCCCTCCTATGTTAGCCAACTCTTATCTGTATGCCCACCTAGGTTAGCCAATTCTTAGCTGTATGCCCTCCTATGTTAGCCAACTCTTATCTGTATGCCCACCTAGGTTAGCCAATTCTTAGCTGTATGCCCTCCTATGTTAGCCAATTCTTATCTGTAATAACTAATTGGGTCAAGTCCAAAGGAAATGATCTGGATTTGGACAATTTAAGTGTTAATCTCTAGCATTGTTATCAAAGAATTTTATTTTATACAAATTTAAAATCAGTCTCTTTTAACATAGCTAAGGAGTGGTGTCAAAGGAATCCAGACTACCACTGTTCTATCAAAGCACAACTTTTAAAAATTTTCAAAGTATCTCGATAAAGAGATTTTATAAATAAAATCCAAATTTTTACAAGTAATCATAAATTCAAATTAAAAAAAAAGTCTTATTTTTTTGTCACATATAAATAACCCATCTTCCAATTTCTTGGATTCATTTTTTTTTTTTTTGCATAAATTTTGACAATTCTAGTTGCTACAACTCAAATGTATAGGGAAAATGCCTAGACTAACAAAAATCCCTACCAAGATAATGATCACTAATTGGACCCTTCATAAACTTCTCTCTGTTTTGATCCCATTCTGCTTAAAATTCTATATTTACTAAAAAGCTGTAAATTGCTCATTTCTGTTAATATAAAAAATAGAGTCTGTTGTCAGGTTTAGAAATTTCCTAAAAGCACTTAACTCAAAAACATTTTATTTAGAAAAGATTAATATGTTGATAACTGAAATCTGCCTGGGTGGTTATATCAATAAAGTTCTGTCATTATCTGAGAGTACCTTTAAAATTTGCTATATTCAAAAGAATGCAGAAAAAAGAAGAAAAAAAAAACAAATGTTATTCTTGAAGATGTCCCTGTTGATTTAACTTTCTTCCCTCTTCCCCAATTAGTATGTCTGTGCTTGGTCAGTCAAATGACACTTGACAGCCAGACAGTGATGCCCAATCTATACAGAGGACAGTTTTAGGGTAGACCCCATGAAAAGAAGATGTCTAGCTTTCTTTTTCAGGGTGGGAGAGAAGGCATGTAACATTTTTATACACTAAATAAAAACATCACTTACATTCTCTTGACTTCTCCTACATCAGCTTTATTTATATTTTAAATGTCTGGGCAAATATCTGTCCTAAAGTCATATGCTACCAGATTTGCCTCCATATATTTGGTACATCTAGCGCATTATAATTGAAATAAAAAATGAGAATCCATTTCTGTCTCAGATGTTTTACAGTTAATTAAGTCCTTTGTAATGGTCAAAAATTAAAAAAATATTTTCAAATTATTTCAGTTTAATATAATTTTATATTTTCCCCACCATTATGACATGGCTTCCCTCTGTCTTTTCTATAAATACTTTCATGGCAGTTGTTCTAATGAGCTCTCCTCCTTGATACCTTGACCATGTGAATTTAAGCACACTACTAGATTGGCCATTATGTCTCATCATTTTACCGTTGAAATAGCTACATGTAACTGTTAGTTGTATTCTAATAATTTCTTTCTTTTTTTTTTTTTGCAGTTCTCACCTTTGGAACTTTCTTCTAGTTTCTTGCTTCCCTGACACCTACAATCCTCAAAAATTTAAAAGCAATGTTAGTCGCCATCTTCTGTTTTCCTGAATCCTCTTCTTTTATTCTCCTTTCTCCTCACTAAAATTTTCTCATTCTCTTCCACTCCCAGTAACCTCTTAGTGGCATTATTGCCTTACTTGGGGTGAAGTGATTAAAGAAAAATATGAATCAAATATCAAGTCTTGAACTTATGCAGCACAGATGAAGGCTAACAAATTCACCACATTGTCTGAGGGTAAAACCTAACAGTAGTGGATCATTCATCCACTCAAGGTATATTATATTTCAGTATTTCTCTCCATTCCTCAAAACCCTGCAAACTAAATAGAGGGATGAATTCAGATTTTACAAACATGCTCAACATCAAAATCCCACTGATTCTAATTTAGAAATAAATTGTTACTCACTTGGTGTGATGTGAGTACATCATAGGTAAAACGTTTTTCTTTAGACAGAGTGATGTCTTGGAGACTTTCCTTGACAATAACATCACCAATCAGGTCATGACGAGAGAATCGGTCAAAGTCATAGAGGCTAAACTGCAGACTCCGGTTCTCCAGCTCTTGGTAAGAAACATTGAACGTAAAAGATTCATTGAAGTCGGGATTCAGTGTCTTGCGATGAACTTTAGTCTGGAATTTGGTTTTGCGATCTGGCAGCAGATAGACCTTCACGTAGGGATCACTTGTGCCAGAGAAATCTTTGGCAGGTAAGTTCTCAGCCCGAATGATATTGACATACAAAGTTTCATTTTCTGCATTGTACTGCAGACTAAAATGCAACTTCCCACATGTTTCACAGATTGAGTCCATTTCATCAATTGATGCTTGTTTGTATAGCTCGGGCTTGATTCTTCCAAGTGAAGGCTGCTCTTTGTGAGGCAGGCTGTGAACAGAAAACTCCACATTTGACAAGTCCAGCTTGTGGGATAAACTCCGCTGGAATGAGATGTGCCTTTCTGAAACAGTCGGCAGAGTGGACTGACGCAGAGCTAAAAGACTCCGCTTCATCATAAGGCTTATTCCTTCTTTGGCCACAGGTTCATTGGCTAAATTTGGACTACTCTGGCTTATTGACAGATTGCCCCGATCACGGTCAGACTGTTGGGCTTTATCTTTTTCCTCGTTGATAGTGAACATGAGGTCTTCAAGCTTTTTCCGCCGGAAACTGTTTGGACAGATCCACTGTGATAACACAACAATGATGACAATGAGCAAGATGATAGCACTGCAGACAATTCCTGCAATTTCAGCTGCAGGGAGATCTAAAAAAACAAAAAAGCAAAATAATAATAATTAATAAAAATATAAAAGCCATATTACAGTTTTTGGTTAGTAAAAGAAATAAAAAACAAGATTTTGGTAAAATGCAGATGACAGTCTTGATAGCAGACACAGAAAGGTAACTACTAAATCTCTTACAGATGGTAGTAAAGGAAAGCATGAAGAAAGGACTAAACATCAATTGCAAGAATACAGAATATATGGTTGTCAGCAAGAGGAAAAGGACAAGTAAAGGAAAGCATGAAGAAAGGACTAAACATCAATTGCAAAAAGACAGAATGTATGGTTGTCAGCAAGAGGAAAAGAACAAAGAAAGGAAAGCATGAAGAAAGGACTAAACATCAAGTGCAAGAAGACAGAATATATGGTTGTCAGCAAGAGGATGAGCCCAAAATGCAAACCAAACAAGTACAATTTAAATATCTGGGCACTGTTTTAACAGACGATAGAAAGTACAACATTGAAATCCATAAGCACATTGGAATAGTGGAAGATGCCTTCCAGAAGCTAGGCAAAGTATTAAGAAACTGGAAAAATTTTGATAGGAACAAAGAATAGATTACTGAACTATTATGTAATATCAGTCCTCTTATATGGCAGCAAATGCTGAACAATGTTCTCACAGATGAAGGAGAGACTTGAAGCAACAGCAATGTGGTTCTACAGAAGGATGCTGAGAATACCATGAACTGAACATGTGAGTAACAACAAGGCTTTAGAGAAAATGGAAACAAAACTGACAGTTAAACTTAACATGAGAAAGAGTTGGTTGAAATTTCTAGGGCAAATAAGAGAGCTTGGAAAATTTGACACTCACAGGATAAACAGAAGGCAAGAAGGACAGAGGAAAACAATGAGTTTGTGTAAATGGATGGCAGAATAGAGTTTAGGAGAGATAGCAAAAAGACAAAATTTACTAAAAGGACAAAAATTGTGGAGAACCATGATTGCCAACAACCTTAATTGGACACAATACATAAAAGAAGTAGACTTTTAGACATTGGTTTCATTGTTTTAAAAAAATCAATTTTCTTTCCAGAATTTGATCATGTAAGTCAATGGTTGGCAAACTGCAGTCAGTGAATGGTTTAGGTGCAGCCTGCAAAAGTATTTCAAAGAAAATTTTTTCTGTGCATTATTTAATTTTTACAGAATCAGTTTTCTTTTTTTTCAATTTTAATTAATATCCAATGGAAATAAATGACAAATCTATAACAATTTATTCATTTTTTTGAATGTTCATGAAAAATTATCAAATGTGTAGAGACAATTAGGTTACAAGCTATACTAGTAAACAATTCATTACAGTTCCACAAGTACTATTGAAAAATTCTATATTGCAGAGCCTGACAGGCAATAATAAAGTGTGACCATGTTGTTTTATCTTGCAATAAGTATGAAATTTTTTTCTAATCATGTGGAAATACTCATGAACAGAAATTGAAATTTTGGTTACTAATAATTGTCAATGCTAAAAAAGTGTTTCTTGTAGGTTCCTAATTCAAGAATTTTTACTGTATGACACATCCAACAAATCAGTCACTATTAATTGTCAGTGCTAAAAAGAGTGTTTCTTGTATGTTCATCATTCAAGTATTTTTTTGTGTCTGTGGCTTGCTGTTAAATCCACCAAACAACACATGTGGCACTCTGAAAAAAAAGTTTGCCTACTCCTGATGTAAGTCATTAAAAAGAAAAAAAAAACATTTTTTAAACTTGTGGTATTACCCACCTTGTTTGCCAGGTGACTTCTAACATGTGCTAGGTGGTGTTTCACGAAGCAGTTTAAAAAGGAAAGGACACAAACACATTTTATTTTTCTTCTCTTACTCTACAACCACAAGTTGCCACAGTAACATGTCTCATTTCCCCTTAAGGAAGGGTTTGTAGTCTTAAGGCAAACTGATTTTTTTCCCCTCCAGACTGAACCATGCAGTACATTGCATACAATAGTAACATCACTATAAATAATCATATTATATATATATATATATATATATATAATAAAAAGGAAAAGCCAACACTCAATAACATTAACTATGAACTGACCATGTTTGGAAAATAAAACATTCCTATAATTTCAGATACATACATAAAAAAATCCACATATTCAGTTAAAAATAAAAATTGCCCTTGATAATGAATAAATGAATAGGCAAAAGTGCTCAGATATGCAGAACTTTTGGACAGTTTTTACATACTTTGTGTCCAGAAAAGAAAACACATGTAAAAACACAAGAAAAATTAAATAAAAAGCTTAATCACAGTATCTTGTCAGTCATCTTTAATGAAACTTGTATAAAAAGAGGATTGCTGCCCAATACAATAAATATATATATATATATATATATATATATATATATATATATACACACAAGCATATAATTGGTGTATGGAATGAATTCCAATAACCAACAATTACTATTCTTAAAAGAGTGCTCAATACAAAGTAGAGCAGAAACTTTGTATTGAGCACTCTTTTAAGAATAGTAATTGTTGGTTATTGAAATTCATTCCGTATACACCAATTATATACTTGGATATTAGCTCCTATTACTGTCGAGCCCTGTCTATTCTATTCTTAGACTATGGATAGAATCAATTTCGGAGTTTCACTAAAGAACATTCCCACTACGAACAAAAGGGATTATTTCGTCCATTTAACTCAGCAAACGGAAAACCTTATCAGAAGAATGAGATGGAAAGCTTACTTCTTTCTTCAAGACAAGGCACCATTGTGTGAAAATATATATATAATATATATATATATATATATATATATATATATATATATATATATATATATATATATATATATAATATTATTCACCCATACATGCGGCTACTGGAAGAGAAAGAGAAGGAAGAAAAGGACTTTAGAAGGAACTGGAAGCTCAATCCTAAACAGTGAACAAAGGACAAACTTCTACTCCTGTTCAAAAGACCAGGGGAGGAATGTAAATTAGATTATAGGAGAACCCATCTACTCCTAAATAAGTATAAAATATTGCACCATGAATGTTGGTGGTAGTAAAAGTGATCAATGTAAAATAACAGAACTCAAATTTATACAATTAATGCAGCAATCTTCAGGTCCTAATTGCAAACAGTTTTCAATCTGTATCTGAAGATTGCTGTGTGCATGAAACTCAGAGTTGTATCAAACAGTGAGGAAAAATGTATATTTATTATTAATTGTATAAATATATTTCTAAAAAATAATGGATTTTATTTTTTAATCTGATATATTTTTACTATTTCAAACATTATTTTTAGTAGATACCCATATTTTGGTAGACACTCCATTTTTTCAAACAATGTTTATTTTGTCTACTGGTCTGTGTACTCAAGAAAACTTCATGAGAAAATGTGACCTCTGACAGTATTAAAACCTGTTTCCCTACTCCATTTAAAAAAAAAAAATGGAGCATCTACTCACATACAGTTCACTAAAAATAATGTTTGAAGTAATATATATATATATATATATATATATATATATATCTCAGAATTAACCTGTAGAAAAAGACAATATAATCTATGCCCAGATTTTTTCCCCAATATAACCTTTCCTAAGGGAATCACTACTCTCCCAAGCTAATGTACACAACAAATATACCAAGAAATCAAAAGAAAACAGTTAAATCCATCAATACAACAATACAAACAATATTTCTACATGTGAAAATATTCTCTTCAAACAAACTGATTTAATTTTCAGTTGACCATATGAATAAACAATAGCATTTCTAAATTCTTTTGGTTGCTAATAACATTTTGTTTACTGTTTATAGTTACTTTGTTTCAATAAATTCTTTTCATTTTTTGCCTTGAAAAACTCCACAGTGGATGAAACACAATGGCTAAAACTAGTTTTCCTATTGTCTTTTTTCTTTTTTTTCCTTTATACATGTGTGTGTGTGTGTGTGTGTGTGTGTATAATCCCTATATATGTTGAATTCACATATTGTGAAAATATTGAAATATTCTATCAAATGCTGTTACAACTGATGACTCCATTGTGATCGGAACATGCAGTTCTAACAAAAAGTTACTCCATTACAGATTCATATCAAAAGTGGACATTTACAAAAAAAAAAAAAAAATTCAATGCAAACAATATATTTTTAGCAAAAGATGCCTTCCAAAGGCTAAACAAAGGAGAATTTCAATAGAAACAAAGAAAAGAGTACTGAACTGTTATGTGATAGCAATCATCCATAATAGCAATGAATATTGGACAATTTACTGACAGAGTAAAAGGTGACTTGAGGCAACAGAAATGTGGTTCTACAGGAGGATGCTTAGAATATCATGGACATAACATGTAAACAACAAGGTTTTTTTTTTAAAGAAAATGGAGACAAAAAAGACACTTACTTAGAATCAGAAAGACATAGTTGAAATTTCAGGGACACATAATGAGGAAAGAAGGTTTGGAGAATTTGACACTGATAGGACATATTAAAAGCAAGAGGAAAATAGCAAGTAACCTACTTAATGAGCTTGTATAAATGGATGGCAGAACAGGGATTGGGAGTGATAGTAAAAAGACAAATGTTACTAAGAGCTGTAAAGGATAGGAAGTTGTGGAGAACCATGATTGTGCACATCTTCAAGGCATACAGAATATAAAAGAAAAATCTATCACCTGTATGATAAAAATGTAGTATTTGTTATGATTGTCTTGAATAGATTTTGTGGGTTGTTTTTTTTTTTTTTTGGTTTTTAATCTAAAAATAGATTTTACAATTTGTTGCAAATTATTCTTCTCATTCTTTTCCTGAGAATCACCTGAACCAACAGCTTTCTCCTTACCTGACACACTTTCATCATATCTTTCTTCAAGCTTTACTTGCTAAATCAATTGCGATTGAATAGTGAGGGTGATCCTCACTGGGTGCTCAACACTTTCGCTCTTGTGCCACATCAAAGCTACACTTAGTAAATCACCATTATCAATTATTGTTAATTGTTCAACTACAAATGCTCTTTGCATTACAAAGATCCAATATAGAAGTTTTCTGTATTATAATGCAACAATTGCAATGAGCATTCAACAATTATCAGACTGTTAAACTAGAGCCAAGTTTGAATTCCATACATATAAATTTGTTGATATGGGCACTTCAGTGTGTCAATGATTTAACAAGCTTGTCATACTAAATCAATTATGACTGAATAGTGAGTTTGACCCTCACTGGGTGTCCTATATATTTGGCCTCATGCTACATCTAAGCATAGCTTAGAAAATCATTTGAGCACTTCTATGTGGTGTGATTGTTAGCAAGTTTATCTCAGGTCAATTACAACTGAATAGTGAGTTCGATCATCACTGTGTGCCCCCCCCCATACTTTTACCCTTGTGCCACATCTAAGCCATGCTTAGAAAATCACCATATCCTCTTTCTCAGTCATTATTTCCCCAATACAGAATCTAAATCTAAACCAACTACTTTTTAATCACTTTTGCCTGAACTCATCTCTTCCAGTAAACCAATACTTCTAAAATTTGCTATATTTGGTGTAGAGTAGTTTCACAGTGGAGGCTTGTATTTCACTAAGTCGGTCCTAAAACAGGTTCAACGTACAAAACGTTAGGAACTTGATATAATAGGTAATGACGCAGAGAAATCTAGTGGTGATCGCTGACACTTAGTATTCGACTAATGGTCGTCCGACATTGACTGACTGACCAACTCACTGAGCGACTGCTACTACTCCTACTTATTATAGGTGGGAGAGTCTATTAACTATAGAATAGGTGTGTTCCACAATAACAATATTCAAAAGAACACAGAAAACACAACAAAGAAAAAATGTAATTCTTGAAGATTTCATTGTTAGTTTAACTTTGCTTCCTCTTCCCCAATTAGTATGCCTGTGCTTGGCCAGTCAGTGAAACCCAATCTATACAGAGGACAGTTTTAGGGTAGATACCATGAAAAGAAGATGCCTTCCTGATATGTTGGTAAACACAGCCTCTTGTAACAGGATGTAACAGACTTGTGAGTAAAGATATCTTTTGTAACATCCACTAGCTTTCTTTTTCAGGGTGGGAGAGAAGGCATATAATGTATTTTTATACTTCGTTAGCATTTTTTCTAGAAAATAAAAATTTCATTTACATTCTCCTGACTTCACCTGCATTAGCTTTACTTTTATTTGAAACGTTTAGGTAAATATCTGTCCAGAAGGCACATACTACCAAGTCTGCCTATATATATTTGGTAAATACAATATTTTTATTTGCATAAAAATGAGAATCCATTTCTGTCTCAGATTTTTTATGGTTCATCAATTCTTCTATAGTGGTCATGAATCAACAATTTTTTTATGTGATAGCAACAACAAACATGAGGACCATAATCTACATGTAAATAATAATAATAAACAATTTCTTTTCCTACTCAAAGTGTTTTTCCAGTGGTGTTGCAGAAATTTTTAAGCAAAGACACTGGGACAAGGAATGTGATATTCTCACAATGATATCAGAAAGAGTAATACAAATTCAAAAGGATATATAACTGTGTTTTATATATTATGCAAAAGTATTTGATAAAGTACAACACAAAGCACTGTTGGTACTGCTAGATAACTAGACGTATTTGGGAAAGATATTAGAATAATCCAGAGCTTATACTGGGAGCAAACTATATGCATTTGGATAGAAAATGAATTCAGTAAATATAGAAAACTAGAAAAGGCTATAAGACAAGGATGTTTCTTCTCACTGGATTTATTCAACCTATACAGTGAGGTGATTCTGAGAGAATTAGAAGTCTTACAAGGATTAATATTTGACAGACACAGAAACAGGAAAATTTCATTAGAAACAAAAAAAAGAGTACTGAACTGCTACATAATATCAGTTCTCCTATACAGCAGTGAATGATGGACAATTTCCTCACAGATGAAAAAAAGACTTGAAGCAACAGAAATGTGGTTCTACAAAAGGATGCTGAGAATACCATGGACTGAACATGTGAGCAAAAAGAAGGTTTTAGAGAAAATGGAAACAAAAAGGAAACTTATACTTAACATGATAGTTGAAATTTCTGAAGAAAGAGGGCTTGGAAAATTTGACACTCACAGGGTATATTGAAGGCAAGAGAGACAGAGGAAAACAGTGCATAACCTACCCAATGAGCTTGTGTAAATGGTTGTCAGAACAGGGTTTAGTAGTGATAGCAAAAAGACAAAATTTACTAAGAGCAACAAAAAAAAACAATGTCCTGAAGGGACATGGCACATACAAGAAGAATATACAATTTACTAAATATCTTTTTTATGTGTTCATAGCTTATTTTTAGCCAAGAAAAATTGGAAAAATTCAGTATTCAGCAAAGGTCACTGATATATGTCATGCGTTACTAAGGGATTAATATGTCAGAGGCATACTTCAAATTTTCAAGTATCTCTAATGCAGGTAGATATGAGAGATTCAGATCAGTGACATTCAGATTGTTAAGAGCTAAGTATCTTTTTTGTAACTGAGTTTTAAGAAAAAAAATCAATCCAACATAAAACAAAATATAATATATATATATATATATATATATATATATATATATATATAGTTTTTGTTTGTGCTGTATAGCTGGCAGGAGAATAGTGTTTATTTTGCCAGAAAAATGAAGAGCATGTCTGGAAGCCAGAATAAATTTAATATTATAAATTCAAAAACCAGCAAGGTGACCCCCAACATGTTCCAGTATCAAACTAGTTTTCCTAATTATATTATCTTGCTTTTTTTTTTTATTCTTTTTGTCATTTTACATAAAATTTTTTCAAATGTTAATTTGTTATGGCAGACATTTTCTTCTTTTCTTTAGAAAAGCAAAACAAAATTGTTTCTATTAATCATCTGAGAGACTCTTTTCTGCCTTCCATCAGCATGGCTGATGCTAGCCTCCAGAATAGTGACTCTTCTTGGTTTTCCATTGAGATGAAGTGGAAATATTATATTGTATCATTTGTTTGGTCTACTGCTAGGAAAGTTGGGTCACTGTGTTGTGCTAGGCATTTCTTCTCTCCAGAATCTATCTTATGTATTTATAAGTCTACCATTCATCCATACTTCAAATATTGCTACCATATATGGTCTTGTGCTTCTGCTATATATTTTTTGACAAAATCCAGACAAAAATTTGCAATGTTATTGGTCCTGGACCAATGTAGCTTTCTTGTGCCTTTTCTATAAATTCTTTCATGGTAACTCTCCAGATGAACACTTTGTTATGGTACCTAGACTTTAGGAATTTAAGTGCAATACGAGATTGGCAACACAGTCTCATTATTTTACAGTTAGATTTGGTAAATGTAACCTTATATTCTTGACTAACAGTTTCTTCTCTTGCACTTCTTGCTTGTGGGATTCACTTCCGGCTTCTTGCTTTTTGATCTTCAAAAATTTAAACGTAATGTCAATAATTATCTACTGTCTTCTTGATTCCTGTTTTATTGTTCTCGTTCCTTAATAATCATTTTTTTCTTATACATTAACACTCCATAACACCTTGTGTCTTAGTGGCTTTATTGCCTTGCTTCGGGGTGTAATGATTAAAAAATGCCATGTCTCCACAGGATGTAAATGATCATGGTTTGCCATAAATTTTGTTTCATTAAACTTCATTATCTGTGAATTGGCATGCATTCTCAGAAAAAATAGAGGAATGGTTTCTTTATTTCTAAACAATATTTACTTTATTTCTAAATAATAAAAGAAAATATTACTTGCATTTTCATTTTGTTTCATGTCATATTTTAGTTCCAGAATTCATAGTTCTAATAAGGTTTTTGTTTAAAAATCTCTGAATCTCTATCAAATTATATATTAATTGTAATGACACAAGTAAAGAGAAAATATACCAAGATAAAGAGGATTAACTTTTAAGGCAAATTAATTAGGCACTTAATCTCTACTTTATTTGAGACAGACCTCCAATTCTGGGTGAGAGTTGCAATATGAATTGGCCTTTAGTAAAGAACATCATGGATCTACATCTTTCTAGTTTCAGTTGGAAAGTTGCTATCTGTTGCTTCTCTGGAGCTGTGTATAATAAAAAATGTATATAAAAAAAGTAGCTTCATCATTTATATCTACCAGCATGTGTCTTATATCGAACCCAACTTAGTGGTTGGCCCTTGCTTAATAAAGATAAATAATTTGTGTATTCAGACTTAATTATTTTAAAAATTTGAATCTTATGTTTTGATATTCATTTACACTCTCGTTCTTTGTGAGGTTTTATAAATAAGCAGTTGTTTTACTGGTGGCTTTTATAATTAAATTACTTATTTATTCAAATAAAGTCATAGTTTACTCTTAAAATGGTAATGAACTTAGCATTTGGATCACTAAGTTGTGCTAGACAAGTTTGGTAGTAAATGTAAACAAGTAAGTAATGTATAAAAGGGCAGGAAGTAATTTTTAAATCTTTTAATAATATATTTTAAAAATCTAAACTTTCATTTCAGAAATATTTATTTTTTAAAGTTTTATTCATAAAAAAAATAGAAGAAAATACTTGATTTTTTTGTTTCTTAATTTATTGGTTTATTATTATTTAAAGAAAAGCAAACATTTTATCATTAATAATAATCAAGATGCTTCATGCGTTTTTGTACATTACACAACTATACCCTTTAGCAAATAGGTACATGCAGATCTATCAATGTGTGGGATACTTAAAAACAAAAATGATAGAAACAAAAACAAAAGCATAGGGAAACTGAATGAGATTGGCTAGATTTTGTGCGCAGACATGAATGATTAAAAAAAAAAAAAAAAATTTAAACTCCCAAATTTAAAAATTTAAAATTCAGAATTTCCACATTTTCAGCATTTCCCCTCAGTACATAATTATAACCTACACTTGTATTTACATCTCCCACTCCTACATATATATAATTTAATCAATAAAAACATTACTTTAGTCTGATGAAGTTCTTCTGGAGGAATAAATGCATCACAGAATTTTTTCATTTGTTATTCATTTGCCTAATATTTGCTAGCTTTCAAGTTGTATAAATAAATGAATATATATATATATATATATATATATATATATACGCACATAATTATTTATTTAAAAATTCTAACATAAATATGTTATAAAATCACTACAAAAATAGCCATTTCGTTTCAACACCTCTAGAGTCTTATCAAGTGATGATGCTGAATGTAGATTGTAGAATCTACAATTTACATTCAACATCATCACTTGATAAGATTCCAGAGGTGTTGAAACATTTTGCTATTTTTGTAGTGATTTTATAACATATTTATGTTAGAATTTTTAAATAAATAATTATATCTGCTCTACTCTGTATTGAGCACTCTTAAGAATAGTAATTGTTGGTTATTGGAATTTATTCCGTATGCACCAATCATATACATGGATATATATATATATATATATATATATATATATATATATATAAAAAACACATATAGTGCTGGTGTTAATAAAATATTGCTCAATGTAATATAATGAAGCTATTAAGTATATATTAATAAATATACATATTATCCCCCAATGCTAGCATGACTTGGAGTTTCATGTATGATGCAACCTCTGAGTTGTGTTAGTCGTAATGGATAATATGTACAT
This sequence comes from Acanthosepion pharaonis, assembly GCA_903632075.3. NCBI lineage: Eukaryota > Metazoa > Mollusca > Cephalopoda > Sepiida > Sepiidae > Acanthosepion > Acanthosepion pharaonis. Next base: position 1,251,497 of record CAHIKZ030005392.1, read on the forward strand.
TTATATATATATATATATATATATATATATATATATGGTTATTCAAAAAAAAAAAAAAGAGAAGATTTTAAAAAATTAAAATAAAACAAATGCGAAAAGACAGAAAAACATTCAACATATTATCAGACATGAAGAGGTTCAAAGTTTATTATTTTAAGGTGGTTCAACTTGTATATGCTCAACATAAGCATTATGTATTGTGCAGCAAACATTGAAATGGTATTCCACTTTTTGCCACTCTCAAATCAATTGATCTGTTTCTTGAGACTGATGGATACCACACACAAGAGACAGAAAAACATTCAACATATTATCAGACATGAAGAGGTTCAAAGTTTATTATTTTAAGGTTACACTTTGGAAATTGCAGTACACAAAATGACTTTTCTTGTGGTGTAACCATTTTAAGAATTGACACAAATTAATAATTTAAATTCATACAAAATTTGAAAAAAAAAAACAAACAAAAAGCAGCATTTAAACAAAACTGAAAAAAAATGTCATTTATTTTAAGAACTTTAAACTTTTTCCTATCCAGCATTGAATGTGAATGTCTTGTAGAATTTAGTTTTATTAAATTTTTGAAATCTGTTCTTTCTTTTTGAATAACCCTGTATAAATTTATATATAGCTGGTAATAAAAGGTAGTAATAAAGTGTATATATAGTGCACAGGATGATAGAGATAATACACGGTTACATCTAGCTAGTTCAATAGTAAAACAATAAGACCTAATAATCAAACTAGTAGTACACTTAAATTCATGTGGTCAAGGTACCAAGGGGGGGAGCTCATTAGAACAATTTCCATGAAAATATGTATACAAAAAGGATTTAAACAAGCTTAAAAAAAATGTTCATTTATTTTAATAATTTGAACCTTTTCCTATCCAGTAATGTGTTGAATATATTTTTGTATCTTAGCATCTGTTTTTATTAAATTTTCAAAATTTGCTCTTCCTTTTTGAATATATATGTATTTTGCTTCCTGTCTGGTAATATGTTGAATGTTTTTCTGTCAATTATGTGTGGCATCCATCAGTCTCAAGAAACAGATCAATTGATTTGAGAGTGGCAAATAGTGAAATACCGTTTCGATGTTTGTTGCACAACACATAATGCTTATGTTGAGCATATACAAGTGGAAAGGATTTTAATGACAAAATATCTCGCTTTTGCGTGTTAGGTAGGCATCCTTCAGGTCAAAATAAAAGACAAAATTGCGTATTTTTATATTAAAACTGTTAATCCTGTTTGCTAGGTTGGTGTCTTTTGTTCAGATTGAAAAACAAATCTGCATATTTTTTGTTGATTTTTTTTTTTTTATTAAAGCCATTACTGTCTGTTGGATTTGAAATTAGCCCATTCCAAGTAGATCTCTACTATTCTCTTCATTAGCTTGTATACCGCACTGTATGTATGTATGTATGTATGAATGCCAATGCATACACATTTTTTGCACTACCTATAGCAGATTAAAGTTCTTAGTTGAAACTTGTTATTTACTGAATTATTTAGACAATTTACTCAAGAAAGAATGACAATGTTTCTTGTCAAAGCATTGGATAATTGCAAGAAACCTGAAGAACAACAAAGATCAATATCCTTGCCAAATAATAACAATAATTCATCACAGAACTTGAAACTTTACTTTTTTCTTTTTCAATATAAACTGACAATTGCCGTCCAGCAAAAATACTATCCCAGAAGATTTGATGTCATATTCATTCATGTGGTCCTGACAAAGCTTGCTGTCCCTATTCTAAAATGCCTTTCATCATATTTAATGTGTACTGGATTTGAAATTGGTCCTCTCCAAGTAGATCACTGTTATTTTTACTATTAGCTCATATACAGCATTCTGTTACTTCCTTTTGCAATGATCATTGATATTATGTATGAGCCTAGTCTTAGATTTATCATTGAGAATTTTGAGATCAATGCATTGTCAATGCATTTTCTTCTTTGTGAATCCTTTTCTCATCTGATCAGACTGGGAGTTTTTAAATTGAAATTGTGACCAGATGTGTTATGGTGAACTACCAGTGCATTCAAGGTGTTGTTATGCAGCATATATCTGTAATACTAAAAAAATGACTATATGAGTATTGCAGAGATATGCTGCTTAACACACTGTCTCATTTCTCCACTTTTGTTCAGATTCTATATCCTACTAACATGCACACACACACACACATATATATATATATATATATATATATATATATATATATAGCCACTAAATATAACATTTAGAATAAGAAATATTATCGGATGATAAATAAAATCCATTAATTCCTTGAAAATTGTTTTCTTTACATTTTAGATCTAAAAATAAAGGTAACTGATGTGAGCTTTGAAAAATCTTAATGACAGATCAGATACACTTTCCCTTAGAAGGTTAATTGAACTTTGGTTTAATGTAAATGTTCTTTGTGGCTGAGGGGTCTAAATGCATGCTGGGCTATACAGTGGTCACCCCTACATGAGGTGAATGCAGGTTCAAACCCTGCTGAAGGGCACATCTTCTTTATTAAAGACTCTTAGAGATTCAGGTGAGTAGACAACAATTATACTGTTTAAAAAAATAAGTTGCCTATTGAAACATATTTTATATATATATATCAAGTATAGGATTGGTGTATACAGAATAAATTCCAATAACCAACAATTACTATTCTTAAAAGAGTGCTCAATACAGAGTAGAGCAGATATAATTATTTATTTAAAAATTCTAACATAAATATGTTATAAAATCACTACAAAAATAGCCATTTTATTTCAACACCTCCGATGATGATGATGTTGAATGTAGAATAAATGGTTTTAAAAGTTTCAAATTAATTAATGATCCTTTATAAGGGGAAACTGATGTTACATAAGCTAGAATGACCAATCAAAACACAAGTATAAGAAAATTCAAAAAACTTGACAATGAAGTAAGGTTATAATAGCTATTAAGAGCTTTAAAGTTGGGGTTATACTAAAATAGAATTTATTCTAACCAATAAGTATTAAATTATATGCTAAAATTTGATATTAAAATTAAAAGTAAAAAATTACCAATTTTAAAATCTAAATTTAATCTCTATTAAGTTTAAAATTATAAAATTTCTGAGGAGAAAAGAAAAAATACATATGAAATTGGACAATTTATGTTCAAATTAACACTGGAAACTAGAAAAATGATTCAAACTATAGAAACATTAAATAAAAATGACAGAAACAAAGAACATTCTTTGATCTTCAACCAAACATGCTTAAATTAAATATTGCTGCCGAAATACACCTTATATACAGGGTGCAATATGTAAATTGTCACCATTTTATATTTTTAATTTTGCACATACACATTGTTTGTTTTTGTCGACTGCACAGTATAGTAGGGTCAATTTACCACCATCTTTGAGAAAAAGAGCACCATGACACAATTCACTCTGCCAGAAATTTAGAAACAGCATGCTGTACTGCTTGGCATTCGCACTGGAAGCTCTAATATAATATTTCAGAATATTTGGGTGTCAATCTGAGGACAGTGCAAAGAATTCAGAAAGTGTTGAAGGAGTCTAATTGTGATTACAAAGGTGTTTGGAGTGATCACTAGTGATGGTGATGTTATGCTTCCATTAATCTTCCTACAGGGCCTCAAACTCAACATGGACACCTACATCAAGTGCTTTGTGAAGATAGTGCTGCTCTGAGTCAAGAGGGTGTCTGTTAGAAGACCTCATGTCACACAAGCAAGAGAAACCAGTTATGGCTGTCAGACAATTTCTATGAACATATTACCTCCTACATTTGGTCACCTAACTCCCCAGACTGCAACTCCCATGATTATTATGTGTGGAATGCAGTTGAGTGACAGACCAACACCACCAAAGATGAACTGAAGGCAAGGATTATAGCAACATTTACCAACTTAAACAAGGAGACTGTCCAGTATAGTTGTAAGAGATTCTGAAATCGTCTGGAGGTCGTGGCTGAAGCCAATGGTGATTTTATTGTATAAATTTACTCTTTAGTATTTCAAGATATTTTTGTGTAATTTTGGTAAATATATCTGTTAAAATGAGATGTTAGTGTTATTTTTATTTTTGAGTAATTTAGATGGCATCGCACCCTGTATATAAGGTGTATTTGGCAGCAAGAATCCTTTCAAACAGTTTTTATTGAACAATACCAAGAAGGTCTGTCTGTTCAATTTTTTTTTTATTTAGTTTTTCTAACTTCTGACATGGTGTTTTATGTCAGAATGAACTTTCCCAAATTCATTTATTGTATGCATCTGAATATTTTTGACTATCACTAGATGTTATCAAGAATTGCATGTCTAGTACAAAGCTGGATACAATACTAATGTAAAAAGTACTAAGATGGATACAATACCAATGTAAAAAGTACTAAGATGGATACAATACCAATGTAAAAAGTACAAAGATGGATACAATGCTAATGTAAAAAGTACTAAGATGGATACAATACTAATGTAAAAAGTACTAAGATGGATACAATAAATGAACTTTGGAAAGTTAATTCTGATACAAAACAACTTAGTATGAAGTTCAGTCAGTTCTATACCATGCATGATACACACTTAGGTGATCATATATCTTTCAGTACATGACTGACGAGGCAGATTTCTTTCTGTGGTAGACCAGTTGCCATTCAAGGCTATAGAACCAGGGCTGTCCTGCTATTTACCCATAGCAAGGGAGGAGAAGAAGAAGATTCATACCTTTCCCGAGGGTATTAGCATGTAAGTGAATGTATTGGATTTGACTGGAATTCAAACTCGGCATATATACAAGCAATCAGTTCAGTTATGTGTCATGCATGATACATGCTTAGACAATCATGTATCTTTCGATACATGACTGATGAGGCAGATTTTTTCCTGCAGTAGGTTACCATTTCTTTTTGTGGTATACTAGTTGCCATCCAAGGCTATAGAACCCAGTCTGTCCTGCTATTTACCCATAACTGGGAAGAGAAGAAGAGTCTGAAGTTAGAAAAACTAAAAAGTTGGACGGACAGACCTTATTGATATTCAATTTAAGCCAGTTGTTATTAAATTTTGCTGTTTAATAAAAACAGAAAACAAAAAAAATCGGGATAGGAACTTAAACATATGTACCCACTAAAAGTAAAAATAATATTTATAGTAATAAGAAAAAGACATATATTTTCTGTGTATGTAAGACTTTTCTATGTCACCAGAAGAATCTACTACATAGAAATAGGTGAATTGCTCATCTGTATTTAGTGAACTTGTCCACTGATATAGAAAAATAATCTTATGGTTTCTTTATATAATATGTGGATGAGAGGAATAAACATGAAAATATTTGGCCTTAGGAGTTGATTAAACGTGTATTACTGGACCAAGTAGTGAAACACTGATTCAGCAGGAACCAACAATAACTGATATCACAGATACAAAATAATACAATAATCAACAGATATCCCATATCAAACAAAAACAATGGACACCTGGTGATAGCCATAGGATACTTGGTCAAAATATTGTTTCTCTAATAATATCTATAACAACGAAGATGAGAAAAATAGTTTAAAATAATTAAATCATGAAAATGTTTATAAACAAAATCATTCTCCAAATTTTGTTAGTTATTTGAATATTACTTACCCAGATTGCTTTCCAAAGATATTTTCATCCTCACTGAATTGAATCTCTTGACTAAGAAATGGGGGATCAATTTAGAAATATGTTGTCATGCAAAACTGACACCCCACTTTATGCTTACAGCTTTTTGTTAGTTAATCAAATACAGATGATGTCCAAGCAGGTTTTTCAATAATATATTCTTTATTTAGATTTTAAATTTGTCTAATGGCAATATCTTTTAAAACTCCTTGTAATAATTTTTCATTTTAGGTTTCCTTGTCCAAATTATTTGATTAGATGAAGAAGCTTTTTAATTTATATCAGCTATTTCATAAATTTCTTTTGTTGTTGTTTTGTTCACATATTTTTGTTTGTTTTATATATATATATTTTTTATTTTCTTTGAAATAATCTTGGGTACCTCTGATTAGCTTTTAGCTTTTGAGGTGGTCTACAATCTTCATTCTAAATTTTCTTTTTTCATTTATGAGAATGTCAATACATCTTAATTTGATAGCATCTGGAATTCTTGCATGTTATGTAAGAACTTTTTTTTTGATCCGAAGTTCTGAGATTATTTTTCTTTTAAATTATTCAACATACTGCCTTTATTTTTATTGTTTCTAACACAGTTTCAGTCAATCTATTCTCTAACCTTCCTCAGGTGATAGAAGAATTGTTATGTATTGGTGATGAAATCAGAAACAAATGTATAAAGCAAATTCAAAAATCACCAGAAGCAACAAATGTCTATAGGAAGCCAAAGATGACTATAATTCTTCTATATTTGATGGCCTATGAAACCCTTTTATTTCCATTTTCATTTAATATTATGGAGTTAAACTAGATACAAGTTCTTGCAGTCTACAGCATTACTGGGTAACTGATATGCTACCAGATACCTAAGTTTTATATATAAAACCCAAGAGACAATTCTGGAGAAAAAAATAAAATAAAATAAAATAAACTGAGGGTTTATATAGTATCAAGTAGAGTATACCATACAAAAAATGTTGTGTTAAAAACAACAAAGATGAAGATAACTCATTTTTGTGTTTTTGGCATGAGGAGATACTGTTAACTACATCTTGACTAATATCCTCATCTTTGTTGCCATTATCATATTTCGATTCTGGCTTCTCAAGGTGTCTGTTGGCCCAGTTAACCTTCAGGGAACTTCAAAATGAACCAGATGGAATATATATAGATGTGGACAGTAGAACAAAATCTATCTGCTTTTGTAGATTAAATAAAGTGGTTCAAAATTTCTTCAAGGTTAACTGGGACAACAGACACCTGAAGAAGGCTGGGGTGGGGGATACAGCAATCAAAATATTGTGATAATAAAAACAAAGATGAGGATATTAGTCTGAATGTAAATAAAGATGACATTGCAAACCTGAATCTTATCTATTTTATAATACAGGATATTAATAAAAACAAACAGGCAAAATAAAAATAAAATACCATATTTTCCACCATATAATGCAAATAATTTTCACCTGCTTTAATTTGCTTTAAATATCTCTATGTGTATTAGGCTTAGAAGATCATAGCTTGGAGTAAGCTAACAAGTAGGGGTGGGGGGTAATCTTGCACATGCACATGTAGATACAGATACAAAACTCTTCAGGATAATGGTTCCTAAGTGACTCCAGAATAAATTTCTTGCTCATAAAATGGTGGAAAATACAGTAGAGATCTGAATTTCTGGAAAAGAGAAGATTTTTAAAGTAATCAATATTCACTTAGATTATAAGAGAAACTGCTTTCAGCATAAAAGCAGTCTTTAAAACAGATAACAAAACTACAGCAGAACAACAAAAACAAACTTTGGCAAACTTTTCCATTAAGTTATCCTCTCTTCCTGAAGAGAAAAATTAGAACAGAGAAAATATCCAGAAATGTTTTCTTTGAGAAATGAAGGGTCAAATACCTTAGAGAGACCTTGATCAATTCTTTAAGCAACCAGCACTGATTCCAATATTGAAATATATCAGCATACAAGACGTGCAACCCAACCAAGGAGCCCTGCATAATTGGTCAGTCCAATGCAACAACTACATAGCATCTGATTGCTATGGTAACTGAAGAGCAGAAGGAGATTCATTTTGAAAGGATGAAGAAGTTGTCATAATTGCAGTTGTTTTTTTAATAGAAAGTAAGCATCGTGTGCAGCAAGAAATCTCTTGTTGCATTGTTGAGCATCTGTTTTTGTCTCAACTGCAAAGCGAGACAAGTGAAGTACTGTTCTGGCATTTACTATTAAAATGGATGATACGTCTGTAGTTGGATTTACATGGTGGAGGAAAGACAAGCAAAACAGAGAGGAGAAAAGGGAAAGACCAGAAAGTGAAATGGAGGCAGGAGAAAGAGAGATGAATGAACAGAAAAGGAAATAGAGATGGGAGAAAGATTGAGGACAGATTAGAAAGGGAAATGGTGGAAGGATTAAGGGTGAGAAAAAAGCAGAAAGGGAAATGGGGGAGAGAGTGAGAATGAGGAAAAAGCAGAAAGGGAAATAGGGGAGAGAGTGAGAGTGAGGAAAGAGCAGAAAGGGAAATAGGGGAGAGAGTGAGAGTGAGGAAAGAGCAGAAAAGGAAATGGGGAGAGAGTGAGGAAAGAGCAGAAAAGGAAATGGGGGAGGGAGTAAGAGTGACAAAAGAGCAGAAAGGGAAATGGGAAGGGAGTGGGAGTGAGTAAAGAGCAGAAAGGGAAATGGGAAGGGAGTAAAAGTTAGAAAAAAATCAGAAAGAGAAATGGGGAGGGTGTAAGAGTGAGGAAAGAGCAGAAAGGAAATAGGGTGGGAGTAAGTAGTGAAGAAAAAGCAGGAAGAGAAATGGGGAGGGAGTAAAAGTGAGGCAAGAGCTGAAAGGGAAATTTGGGAGGGAGTAGGAGTGAGGGAAGAGCAGAATAGAAATGAGGAGGAATAAGAATGAGGGAAGAATAGAAAAGAAAATGAGTGAGGGAGGGAGTAAGAGTGAGGAAAGAGCAAAAAGGGAAATGGGGGAGGGAGTAAGCTTTAGGAAAATGCAGAAAGGAAAATGGGAAAGGAGTGAGAGTGAATAAAGAGCAGAAAGGGAAATGGGGAGGGAGTAAAAATGAGGCAAGAGCAGAAAGAGAGTAAGAGTGAGGGAAGAATAGAAAGGGAAATGAGGGAGGGAGTGAGAGTGAGGCAAGAGCAGAAAGGAAACGAGGGGAAGGAATAAGAGTGAGAGAAGAGCAGAAAGAGAAATGGAGGGAGTAAGAGTGATGCAAGAGCAGAAAGAGAAACAGTGGGTGAGTGTAAAAGTGAGGAAAAAGCAGAAAGGGAAATAATCATTTTCCTCCAAGAAGGCAATAGTGAGGAACGAGCAGAAAGGGAAATGGGAGAGGGAGTAAGAATGAAGAAAGGGTATAAAGGGAATGGGGGAGGGAGTAAGAATGAAGACAGGGCAGAAAGGGAATGGGAGAGTGAGTAAGAATGAAGAAAGGGCAGAAAGGGAAATGGGGGAGGTAATAAGATGAGGAAAGGGCTGAAAGGTAAACAGAGGAGGAAGTAAGAGTGAGGAAAGAGCAGAAAGGGAAATGGGAGATGGAGTAAGAGTGAGGAAAGAGGAGGGAGTAAGAACAAAGAAAGAGCAGAAAGAGAAATGGAAGAGGGAGTAAGAATGTGGAAAGAGCTGAAAGGTAAATGGGGGAGGGAGTAAGAATGAGGGAAGAATAGTAAGGGGAAGAGAATGAAAGTGAGGCAAGAGCAGAAAGGAAACAAAGGGAGGGAATAAGAGTGAAAGAAGAGCAAAAAGAGAAAAGAGGGAGTAAGAGTGATGCAGGAGTAGAAAGAGAAATAGGGGGTGAGTGTAAAAGTGAGGAAAAACAGAAAGGGAAATAATCATTTTCCCCCACGGAAGGTAATAGTGTGAAAAGAGCAGAAAAGGAAAATGGAAGAGGGAGTAAGAGTGAGGCAAGTGCAGAAAGAGAAATGGGGGTGTGGGAGTGAAAGTGAGTAAAGAGGAAAAAGGGAAATGGCTGAGGGAATGAGTGAGGAAAGAGTAGAAAGAAAAATGGATGAGGGGATAAAAGTGAGAAAAGAGCAGAAGGAAATGGGGGAGGATGTAAGTGTGAGGAAAAAGCAGAAATGGAAATAATTATTTATCCCCAAGGGAGGCAGTAGTGAGAAAAGAACAAAAAGATAAATAGGGGAGGGAGTAAGAGTGAGGCAAGAGCAGAAAGAGAAATAGAGGATGGACTGAAAGTAAGTAAATAGGAGAAATAGAAATAGGTGAGGGAGTAAGAGTGAGGAAAAAGCAGAAAGGGTGATGAAGAATGGTGTGAAAGTGAGGAAAAAAATAAGTGGAATAATCATTCACCCCCAAAGCAGACAATAAAGCCACTAAGCTACTAGGTGTGTTTTACTATGTGTTAGACAACATGAGAAAAAATCTATTAAGGGAGAACAATAAAAGTATTAAGAAGACAAGATAATGATTGACATTGACAGAAAAAGAAATGGAGATATCAGAAAGAGTGAGGAAAGAATGAAAAGAGACATTAGAGGAGGAAAAAGGATGAAAAAAGAACTGAAAATGAAATTAGAGGAGCAAAACAAAAGAAATGGAAATGAAGTAAAACAATGTGTGAAGGAAAAGCAGAAAAAAATAAAAACAAAAATCTAAGAAAATATAAGTGGCAGCAAAGATGAAAAAATACAAGTCAGGGGGAAAAATTGATGAGGACAAGAACAAAAATACTGAGAAATCTTAAAGTGATGACAATGTGTATATGAATAAATAATTAAATAAATAAGAGGACAAGAAATAAATTTTAAAAATCCAAGTAATTGTTATAGATGTTGCATCCTATAAATCAGATCTATAATCTTCTTAGCTAAAAATAAAATCAGTCATATTATTGTTCTTAGGAAATCTAAAATAGTACTAAATACCACAATAATTTTTAAAAAGATCTTATCTTTGCCAGAAAAATAATTGAATGTTATTTTATAAAAAAAATTGTCAAAAATTTTATTTGGGATGGCATAACACCTTGGAAAGTCATGATGTGCTGAATTGACATAATAGAAAGAAAACTAAAAGTGTGGTGAGGGATTAAAAATACCAGTGCTCGAGATAAATGGCTTTCAAGCCAATAAAACTATTCCAGTTGCTTTGTGTAAATAAAGGTCATAAGGTGCAAAAGAGAAAATTCTCAGAGACTAAAAAAAAAAAAATTAACCAAAATGGCACATGAATGTTTTTATTTGAATGTTGATGGAACAGTTCTGCAAGTCCTGCTCAATTAAGTGGGTGGGAAACGGTTCTACCATTCCAGTCCAGTCCATTTCAGAACATTCAGACAGTAATCAAATTTTTTTTTTTGGTTCTTGGCATTTTTCTTTTTATATTTCACCATTAAGTCACCAAATCAGACAAAAACCTATCTCCGATCTCTCTTTCACTGCCACAGTCGCGGCAAAATCACCAACCAGTCTCATCTCAGGATTGTTTTTAGACAAAAGATTACCACAAAAATAGAAAAGTGTCTCAAAATGAATCTCTGAAGAAAAATATCAGTCAACTTCTAATGGAAAAATTCTTTGGACAATCACAAACAAAAATTACTTTTCCTTAGCAGCAACCAAATTGGAAAAAAGCAATGATATTCAACACATGGTTTTGAGAGTGGGTGGGAAGCGACAAAGTCCCAAAATCTTGTTTAGAAAGAGTGTCAATTAGTTTCTTTCTGATACAGCCTATGTTTTCTATGAAAACAGTACAAAGCGACATTTTAATATATCTCTATATAATGAATATAGTGTGCTCAAAAAAATATATGTATGGTAAAAGCATCTTTTCATCAAATAATATGAATATGGCTTAAAAATAACACATGCCAAACTCAAAGAGATTGCTCATAAATAACTGTATCTTTGGCCCTGCCTGATACTTGATGTAGCTTTATACTTCCAACCTAGAGATATACATTCTGGCGCTAGGGATTTGAATCCTGATTTTCAAGGCAGGCACTCATTGATACAATATATTTCTGCCCTGATCCAAATTTGGCAATAGTAAAGTTGGGTTTTTTACATTCACTTATGTGCAAATACCCTTGGCAAAGGTATGAATCCATCTCTTCTCTCCTCAACTATGTGTTAAATAGCAGCACAGACTGAGTGCTATAGCCTTGGTTGACAACCGGTCTACCGAGGAAAGAAATGTCAACCTACTGTGGGAAAACATTCTTCCTAGTCAGTCATGATTCAAAAGAGACATGATCATACAAGCATGTATAATGAATAACACTTTTTAAAAAGTGGGTATTAAGATGAGGCTTTTGTAAGTAAAGTAATTTGCTAATTTCTTAAGAATTTAAATTGAATCTTATTTTTTTTTGCTGGAACCTGTATCATGTTTTCTAACAGATATAATGAGAGAATCCTGTAGTGTTCTTTTGATTTGGGTCAAATTATTAAGAATTAGAATAATCAGCTTCTAAATAAACAAAGATAAGTGGATTTATATGAAACAGGTTGAGTTGTTTAATTCTCATTTGCAGATGCTGAAAGTATTTTCATTTTAACAGCCCTTTACTACAAAAAAACATTTGATATACACATCTAAAGATTATCTATAGTTATATTATATGATTAATATATATATATATATATATATATATCACTGTAAATGTTATATTAGTGAATACTTGTATTTGAGTAGGCACCCCATATATTTATTAAACAGTATATTTAGTTAATTTTGTCTACTGACCTGAATGCTTGAGATCTTATTAAAGGAAAATTTGCACTCTCTGACAGGTTTTGAACCTGCATCCCTCAGGGCAGAATAAGCTACTGTTAAGCCCAGCACACCTTAACCAACTTGGGCATGAAACTGTACATTATATAATATAAAAGATTCAAATACTAATATTCCATGGTTATAATTTATTACATAGGAATTGTAATCACAATCCAATTCATTAGACCTACAAATTCAAAAAGCATATATATATATATATATATATATATATATATATATATATAGATGGCCTGAGGATTGTGTTCAAGCATGAAACAGACTCTTGCCACTTGGTGTTGACCTCAGTGTCTACATTATATGTGTGTATATATATATATATATATATATATATATATATATTTAATTATACAGTGAGTTTCACCCTGTACAAAGCCCAGGGGCCACTTGAGGTACAGGGTCACATTAAGAGGCTGTTTATACAGATAGGAGAGGAAGATAATGGTTAACCCTAGACTTGAACAGGTTAAGATTATAGTGATTGATGAAACATCATCATCATGGGTATATATATATATATATATATATATATATATATACACACACAGATGGAAAACTATTAGCTGTCAGTCTATATGGCTTAATGTATAGGAAAAGCTGACCACCGGCACAAAAAAAATTTCAGAAGCACTAGAACTGTTGAAAGACACCAGCTTTGAAATTAAAATATGAAAAGTTCTTTAAAAATATGAAAATACTTTTGATAAAATTTATACTTCCATCTTGAAAGATAATCTGATTTTACTAATAAGAACTTTAAACCTTACTTTATCTGAAAGAAAAAAAAATAGCAGAATTATTGAGAATCTCAGTTCCATATTTAGATGAGAATCTCAGTCCAGTCTCTCCCTTTGCTGAAAACAAGCTAAAAATAATTTTTGACTGATCATAATGAAACTAAACCTGCATCAGGAGTGGGAAACACAATAATTTTGGTGCAAAGATTGATTTGTTATATTGGCATGTGTCAGATTATTTTGAATTCAAGTTCTAAAAAAATGAACCAACAAAGACCCTGCACTTTGGTTCAACTATAAAAATTAAACGAAGTGTTGCAGACATCAGTATCAAACAGATAAAAATATTATAGGTTACTGTTTCTACCTCTAATAAACAATCACCTATTAAAATGACCAGACAAAAGAATTTTCAATGAAAACAAGACATATTTTTTAATCAATTCACCCCATGCAAGGCAATAACTCTACTAAGATGCAAGAGGCTAACAGAAGTGAAAGAGAAAGAAAAGACTTTAGAAGGAATTGGAAACCCAATAACAGTATAAATTTCAGATATTAGGCAGAGATTTTAGAAGTATAGTGTTGAAGAAGAATCTAGAAGAAACCAGTAACCCAATCCTGAATAAACCTCTACTCCTGTTTAAAAAACCGTGAAAGAGAGTGATCCGGATGATAGTTGAACCTATCTAGTCCTATTTGAAATGTTGGGATTATATTCATTATTGTATAGATATAATATTCTAAAAAACTAATTCTATGTCAGTTTAAAAAAAAAAAATTTTTTAAATTTTAGACTGTTTTTCTGAAATTTGGAAAAAAGTTTCAACATTCAGGTGAGCACGGCACTCTACAGATTTCTTTTCTTTTTAATATCTGTGAACTGACATAACCTCTTTGGAAAGATAGTGTAATGGTTTCTTTTTACCTTTTCCAGGGCTTTGAATTCAGAAGTGTCCTTTTCTTAGACTGGCTACCATTCAAAGCTAGAAAGTCAATCCTACCTTGCTATTTAACCCATAGGTAGGGAGAGAAGTAATTTTAGTGTTTGTAAGCATCTGACTAGGGAATAATAGTTATCATGCTAGTCTAACAAACTATCCTACATTCTCCAGTTGGAACGTTATTACCACATGGTGCTTCATCTTAGAGCAAGGGGTAGAAAGAGAGTGAGACAGGAAAATGTTTATCTTTTTATAGACTTAACCAGCACTGCCTGACAGTGTTTGATGAAGCCAAGTGCAGTAATCATATTTCTGTTTCCTTTATTAGGGAAGGTTACTGAATAGAATAATCAAAGGTTGGTAATGAGCAATAATACTTAGGACAAGAACAACACATATAAGATTTGCCAGCAGTGTGTAGAAGTAGTAGTCAACTGCTAGAAGTGAGTCAAGTGAATTCCACAATGAATCTCCAAATCTAGACCACATACAGTATTCACTACTGTATTTATGGAAATGGAGGCATACCCATTATCATTCATAGGTATGCTATAACAAACATAAATCACCATCATCTTCTGTCTCCTTGATTCTTGTTCTTTTATTTTTCTTTCTGCTTAGTAACATGTTCTTGGATTCCTTCACTCTCAGTAAACCCTTTGCAACTTAGTGGCTTTATCACTTTACCTGGAGTGGAATGATTATAAAAAAGTATCATAGCTCTATTTGGATTTTTATTAATTCCTGACCACTGACAATACATTTTTCTAATCATCAATAGACAACATACAGATTGAATGAACTTACTGAAATCTTTGGTTAAGAATTGCAGAGATCAATATTTAATCATCAAAATTTTCCCCATCAAAACAGAAATATTTAGTTTGTTCACGCAGAAAATAACTAAATCAAAAACAGAGGAATGGTAGAATATACACAGAAAAGAAAACCAAAACCTTGCCTGAGGCCAAATACAGTCAACACTAAAATACAAACACTTCTTTCTTTTTTCCCTTACCCATTATCAGAAATTGCTGAGGCTGATAATCATTTGGGTTGGTCAAAAAGTTAATTTGACTTGTATTAATTGATTGTATCTAGAGATTTTTTTTTATTCAGTTGTGACAGATGAAGTATTTTTAAAAGATTTTATGAAAATTGACATATTTTTGTTTATTAATTCTATCATTAACAGACAGAAATAAGAAATTCTGAGCATATTGCACATTTATTGTTTTAAGAAAGATTAGAATGTGACAAAAAAAATTTGGGCATATTACACTTTTTTTATTTTAAGAAATAAGTATAATGAAAAAAAGAACATTTACACTTAGAATTAGAAAGTTGAAACTTATGGCATATATAACGAGGAAAGAATACTTGGAGAATTTGATACTCACAGGACATACTGAAGGTGAGAGGAACAGAGGGAAACAGCAAATAATCTACCTAATGAACTTGAGTAAACAAATAGAGGAACAAGGAGTGGGAGTGATAGGGAAAAACAAAATTTAATAAAAGCTACAAAGGATAGGAAGTTGTGGAGTGCCATGATTTCTCCCATTCTGAAGGGACACAGCACATAGAAGAATGTGACTGTTATGTTTTGCTTATCTCTCTGTAGTAGTAGTAGTCATAATACCATTGTCCATGTCCTGAAGAGCAACCGGGTTTGCTAAGTATAGCTGTTACCTCTGTTCATCAGTTGTTCTCTATTTATACTTGTCAATCTAATTTGCATATGATACTACAGTGATAAAGAAAAAGTTTGTGTATTATACTTCCTTTTTTTTTTAAAGGACTAGAAAGTGATAAACAAAAATTATTCAGGCAGTTTATAGAAAAGATTCTTTAAATGATTGTTCGAATGAAAAGTGAACTAATATTTGATTTCCTTCAAAGTGGATGTGTGGGTGGAGTAATGAGTAGTGGCTTTGAATGAGAAATCAGAGTGCCAAGTTCAAATTATATTCGAGTTCATTGCCTTCACTTATGTGCAAATATTGGTGAAAAAAGTATGAATCCATCTCTTCTCCCCGCCCCACAAGCTATATGTTAAATAGTAGGGTAGACTGGGATCTTTTAACCATAGTTGGTAACCAGGAAGGTTTATTCTGATTTCAAAACTAGTTGGGCATGGGGTTAGTAACTCCATCTCGTAAAAACCCACTACTTACTCTGGAAAACCACAGTAGTAATGCCTAACATGCTGATAGCTGAACCCTATACTCCTCAAGGAGTCTACAGGAATTGAGTGTGAGTGAGTGTGTGTGAGTACTTCCTTCAAAGCAATGTTAGCTTCTTTTCATTACAGTCACTCAGGCTGTTAGTCTACAGTCATTATTTAATGCTTGTGCATCAGAAATAACAAAGGTGTTTTTCTGAGTTTCACAATGCTCCATTATCGAGTAGACAGGTTAAAGTTGACAGCAATTGAATAAAGACATTACTTGAGAATGATTATTGTCTCTCATATGGCAGTGAGTGCTGGACAATCTCACAGATGAAGATTCTTGAAGCAACAGATTCTACAGAGGGGTGCTGAAAATACCATGGGCAGATCTTGTGAGCAATGAAGATGTTTTAAGAAAAATAGAAACAAAAAAAAAAGATACTCATAGTTAAAATCAGAAACAATTGAAATTTCTAGGGTACATAATGAGGAAAGAAGGCATGGAGAATGTGACACTCAAAGGATATATTGAAAGCAAGAGGAACAGAGGAAAGCAGCAAATAACCTACCTAACAAGCTTGTGTAAATGATTAGAACTGGATTTAGGAGATGTAGCATAAAAATAAACCTAAGAGCTAAAAAGGACAGGAATTTGTGGAGAGGGATAATCACACATGTCTTTAAGGGACACGGCAAAAAGAAGAATGCAATACAGTAAATAGCCAACATATGCAAAATATTCAAATCAAGTATTGCAAATGGTTATATTAGTTCTTTTGATGTGCGACTTCCACATAAAGTTAAAAATTAAAAACATATAAGTCTTCTTGGTCATTACTACTTGTTGTGTCGGAAACCTACCACCCCTCTTGAAGATGAACTTGTCTGCATCTGTGAACAAAGACTTTAAATAGTGGCATGTCAGTTGACATGAAGAAGATAGACAGACAGAGAAGTTCTTAGCTGAGCTAGTTATTGACTACTCAGGCGATTTCTGGACCTTTTTACCAACCTATTAAAACCCTTTTTATTGTTACGTGTTATTTGGCATTTGTCTCTACTAACCCCAAATCAACATCATAACACTACTGTAAGAAATTTAATCTTGGCTGGGCAAACTTATAGATTGATTGATTTCTTTAGTACAACTTATCAATCCATTTCAGGTTATTTATAGCCAGAAAATATTTTTAGATTGTAAGAATTTTCTTTTTTTTTTTTTTTTTTGCAGGGAGTGGGCTTAATAATGGTTTAGCGATAGCTTGGAGGAGAAAATGTGGATTCATAACTTTCCCAAGAGCATTTGCACGTAAGTGAATATAACAAATCCAAATGGAACTCAGCTCTCCAATTAACAATTCTGAGCCATTATTGATTAAACCTGGTATTCCCAAGCAGTCACCCATCTAGCTACTGACCAGGCACAATGTTGCTTAACTTCGATGATTATATGCAAACTGGTGTTTCAATGTGATGTGGCTGTCAGGCATAATCCTATAGGCTAAGGTTAGTAAATATATATGTGTATAATATATATTGTATACTATTGAGACTGGGATGATGATTATTCTTTTTGGGAGAATAATCCACCCAGGAATTCCTTATTCCAACCAGCCATTTTATTAAACATTCAGGAAATTTCCTCCTACTCTTTATCTATGACAGCCTAAATTAAAAAGTAGGAGGAAATTTCCTGAATATTTAACAGTGGTTGGAATAAGACTGTCTTACATGGATTCTCTCTCAAAAACTAATAATCGTCCTGACCTATGTATTTGAAACTCTGTGTTATTTGTATGCACACGCACATATATATATATATATATATATATATATATATATATATATATATTTTAATAATAAATAATCATTTTTTTTTCCTCACCCGTAGCACATCTTTGAGTTTCATGCACGGTGAAATTATCAGGTGCTGATTGAATTATAACTTTAAGCATTCAATGTGTGATATTTTATATTCAGTTATATATATTTCTGTGCATTTTCTACAAATATTTTTATGGAAATTGTTCTGATGAGATTTCCACTATGGTACCTCAACTTTACGAAATTAAGTACAAACTGACAGCTAGGTCTCTGAAGTTACTAGATGTAAGCATAAGTTCAATGGTAACAGTTTTTTTCTCTCACACTTCTTACTTGTGGAACTCTCTTCTAGCTTCTTGATCCCAGTCAACTTTGATCTTCATAAAATTTACATGCAATGTCGATCATTATCTACTGTCTTCTTAATCCTTGTCTTTATTATTTTCTCACTTAAATAATGTTTTTTTCTTTTTCTCAGATTCTTTCACACTCGGTAACCCCTTGCATCTTAGTGGCTTTATTGCCTTCCTTGGGGTGAAATTATTAATTAATAAATAAATAAATAATACATAGAGGTGAAAAGTCATGTAGTCTAACTTGAAGTGGTTAGGCATTTTTAAATCTGGTCAAAATTTGAAAACATTTTTGTTACTCTTATTCCTTGTTTATGTTTCTATTGATCCATAGAAAAACGATATGGTACGTATGTAAGTGAATAAGATAAGTTGCTGGTGCATGATGTGACCTTTTAACCAATGACATCTGTTAATTAGCCCATAACCTATTCCAGCCTGTCTTGAAAACCACAGAAGAATCTGCACATACATTAAAGGGGTTGATACTTTATCAGACCCTATAGACTCACACTACAAAATCACAAATGAAGAGCTTTACTAAATAACAAACATTACCATTCCCTTCATAAGAAGTAAGTTCCAATTGAGCAGCTTCTTGCCATGAACTGCTACTTTGTGGAACAGACTCCCAAGAGGATGCTTTTCCAAACAATACAATCTAGGATTAACTGTTATCTTTTTATATCCTTATAAACTGCACTTCTTACTGCTCACATAACAACCTCCTTCACTAACCTTCTACCTTGAGAGGCTCTTGGGCCTTGTATAGGGTGACCATTGTTAAAAAAGTCAAAACAAAAAAACCATTCACCTGAATACTTTCAATGCCAGTAGCAACAAAACAAAAATGAGTAGCACATGGAGCTAGGAGAGAAAAAGCTGTTAACTTTCCATATGACATAAAACAAAAATTTTGGAAACTCCCATTAGTATTAGAAAGAGCTATGACATTTAGTGGACTTGAGAAGTTAATTTCCTGAAAAACTATTTTAAGAAAAAGATTTTACAAATTTCAACTGACAGTAACACTAGCTCTTCAGTTAATGAATGCCAAATGTTTCCTGTATAGAAAGGCAAGGATGTGTGTGGATAGCATAATGGTTATCATCCCAGAAATTGGAATCGAAGGACCAAGTTCAAATTCTTAGTGTTTTTATGTTCACTTCACATTAATAGCCTTAGAAAAGGCATGAATGTATCTTCCTCCAGTTGTGGGTTAAATAGCAAAACAGATGAGACTCTCTTGTTTTGGAGAGTAACCAGTGTAAGAGAAGAAAACCTCTGAATTTAAACCCTCACAGCCTTATGGGTATCTTCAGGAGAAGAGATGGATAAGAAATAAACCCTAAACAAATCTGGCATAGATTCCCTAATGCAGTTGAATGGCATTTTCTAGCAAGTCCTGCAACTGCTCCAATACCAAACAAATTACCATATCGTTTGGATTCTAACAACAATAAGTTTACAGGCATATTATACTGAAATAATTGTTCTCAATAAAATCAGCAAAGTTAAGCAACATTGAGCCTGGACAGTACTTAGATTGGTGACTGCATAGGAATACCAGGTATTGTAAACTTGGATGTGTAGGTGGTGTAATGGATAATGGCTTGGAATTGGAGATCAGAGAGCCAGGTTGCAATTCCAGTTGTGTTTGTTATATTCACTTACTTGCAAATACCCTTCGGAAAGGTATAAATCCACCTCTTCTCTCCTAGCCATGGTTTAATTAGAACCTGTATCAGTAAATCATTATTATCCCCCTAAAATACTTACAATCTGAAAATATTTTCAAACTTTAAATAACCTGCAAAAAGGTTGATAAGCTGTTAAAAAAATTAATCTACCAACTATATTGAGAAGGGAATCTTGAAGTATGGGCAGCCCAAGACCTTCATTGTCCCTACCCAGGCCCATAGTGCTCTGCACTATACCATCATCTCCTAAGATGGATGAATGCAATATAATACACTAATAGAAAATAAAAATTGCAACAACATAATGTTAATTTTGGCCTCGGTAAAGTAAGTGCATGTTAGTGGTATAGTAAATATTTTGTTAAAAGATTTTGGCCATCTTGTGATATAGTAACAGGCACAGCTGTGGACCATCTATGTCTGAGCTTTAGACTGTAAAACATGCCGCAATAAAGTTCAGTATGATAAAAGAGGTGTCATGCTACAGATGCACATTAGCACTTTTTTTTCAATTAGAACCATTTAAGAAGAGTTGGAGATTTGAGAAGATGGATTGTCATTTAAGAGAATCAACACTAAAGAATCACTGTCAGTTTTATACCTCAATGTGATCTCCAGATCAAATGTGAAAATTAGTCTGAAGATTACATTGGGAGTCACCATGCAATGTTGATTCATATCTTCATGCTGTCTATATCTATAAATTCTCTATTTCTGATACTGAACCCTTCTCCTATAAATTTAATAAATTTGAAATATATATATATATATATATATATATATATATATATATATATATATATATATATATATATATGTGTGTGTGTTAAGGTATGCTATAAAAAGTGTAAAAGTGCTCAATATCAGAGATAGAATGTATGTAAATATAAAACTGGACACTGAGTTCAGCACCAAGCAGTGACAATGTGCTTCATGCTTCAATGCAATCTTATATATATATACCATATTTTCCGCACTATAGTCTGCACCTGTATATAATCTGCACTCCTATAAATTCAACTATCTGGACATAACTGGCTCGACGCTGGTGACTGGTTTTTGTGAAGCTATGTTCCCCTAACCCTGGCCACTCAAGGAATTGGCAGTGGTTCTCAGTTCAAACCATACAACTATTCATCGTCATCTTCAACAACTTGGAAAAGTTCCTAAACTTGGAAAATGGGTGCCTCATGAATTGTCTGAAAACAACCTCAAATCCCAAGTTGACATCTGCTCTTCTCTCCATTCTCGCCAACTTGTTTCACCTTTTTTGGACAGACTTGTGACTGGCAACGAAAAATGGATCTTTTATCGAAATGTTAAGCATCATAGACAGTGGCTTGGTAAAGGGGAAGGACCCCAGCCACAGCCGAGAAGGGAACTTCATGGACAAAAGGTTCTTCTTTCAATCTGGTGGGATCGCCAAGGAATAATCCACTTTGAATTCTTACCACCTAATGCAACAATTAATGCTCAAATATACTGTCAACAATTAGAGCGTTTGAACCAAGCTTTGAGGAAAAAAAGACCTGCTCTAGTGAATCAAAAAGAGGTGATGTTTCATCAGAACAATGCGCGACCCCACACAGCAAGAATCATGTCACAAAAGATCGAAGAACTTGGTTGGGAGAAAATTCCTTATCCACCTTATTCTCCTGATCTTGCTCCTTCAGACTACCATTTGTTTCGTAGCTTACAGAATCATTTGAAGAAACAGCTTTTGTAACAGGAAGAGGTTAAAACTGACATTTGTGAGTTTTTTGAATCAAAGCCAAAAGAATTTTACAGTAATGGAATTAGTAAGCTTGTTAATAGATGGTAGGAAGTGATAGATAATTAGGGAAAATACATTGTTGATTGAATCTGTAATTAAATGTAACATTTGGTCAGTTGTATTATTTATTCAAAATTCGGACAGAACTTATGGGATGACCTGATATATTTACATATGCTCTGTCTCTGATATTGAGCACTTTTAGCTATAAATATAATATACTTTAAAGCTATTTTCAAAGGGGTTTGTTTTATGTGTTATTAATTTCTCTTCATGTTTGACTGTTTAAGATGTACTTTTTGTGCTGTTTTGAATTACTAGTTGGAGTGCTTGTACTCTTACTCCCACAGAATGGAATGCTGGAAAAACTAAATAAAATATTAATTAAATTTTTCTTGTTTGTTATATTCAATGAAACATGTTTAAAAGAAAGATTGCTGCCCAAATATATATATTATATATATATATATATATATATATATATATATATATATAAATTCCCAAGAGGATAGAATCCAGGTAGAACTCAATGTCCAGGACAAAGTAAGAATATAATATAAAAGGCTCAAACACTAATATTCCATGGTAATAATTTATTACATTGGAATTGTAATATATATATATATATAAATGTGTGTGTGTGTGTGTGTGTGTGTGTTTATACACACACAAAAGACATGAAAAAAATAATTAAAAGAGAAAAATGTACGAAGAAGGGTGCCTAAATTTCTCCAATTCAAAATGTGAAATAAGTAAATACTAAACACTTCAAATAACTCAATGTATGGATCAGTTATAACAAATTTAGTATTAGATAAGAAATTGAACACAGAACAAGTTGTACTAGTGTAGTTTCACACAACACTGCAAGCTGCTACAAAGCAAAAACATTAACCTAAAAAGTTGGGTCAGGTTCTTAAATAGTTTGAGATCAAGAATTTAATACGGATTTCAGGCATAGTCTTAAACTCATTCAGAAATAACTGTGAGCTGTTGTATACAACTGTTTTCTCAGATCAATGGTTAAAAATGGCTTTGAGTAAGTGAAGCATGTGGGTCTTAGCAAGAATCATCCTTCTTCAAACTTTTTAGACTGGTTCCTTCAGAATCACAAAGAACTGAAGCAAATAAAAGAAATCACATCTCTTGAAGACTTTCAACAGCAGCAACAACTAAAATAAATATCACATATAACTTGAAGAGAAAACAACACAATCAAAATTTTGATGGTCCACACTAATTTGAACAAATGTTATGAAAGAAGCACTGATCAATATTTGAAAGAGCAATAACAGTTACTGGACTTGAGAAACCTATTTTCCTGAAAAATCTTTTTCATAGATTTTGTAAATTTCAATCAAAAGTAGCACTGGGTAATTTGTCAATGAATGGGTAATGTTTCCTCATAAGGAAACAACTAATATTATGATTACAGTTAGCATTACATTCACCTGATCTGTCGGGAGTTTTTTTAAAACTATTTTTGAGTTCTATTGTGAATAGACAGATCAGATAGATAACAATGCTCAAGTTCTTATCTCAAAAGTTTGTTACAAAAAGAAAAATCTATTAACTACTGAAACATTATTCAAAGTGAAAATTTCAATTTTTTTTTTTTTAAGTCTAGTGGTGTTTGAGAAGGCCACGTTTTTTCTCCCCCCCCTCACCACGAACTGTTCCCAGAATGAGGTCTACAAGATGCTGAGTGTATTGGCAAGGTTTCTCAAAGTAACTAATGAAGCCAATTGGTTGGTTGGTTGGTTGGTCTTAGAGAATGAAGAGGGAAGAAGGGAGAGTGGTTCAGAGATCAATACAGGAATGGTTGCAAAGAAAGACAGCAGTGCAACGCTGCATCGGATATAACAGTTTTACTGCTGCAAAATCAGCTTCTTCGTCTGGCATTTCCAATTTTCAATTCTGTGTTAGTCACCTGTCGACATCAGAATCTATCTGCTGTTAAATGTTGCCTGTGTTAGTGTGCAGGAGAGATGAGGTCACACCAGTAATACTGGTGTTGAGGGAGATGGGGGATGGTGTGATGTAAGGTTACAATGATGATAAATATGACTGATGTGGATGCTGGTAGTGGTAGCTATAAAGGCAGTGTCAGTAGTTGTGGTCATGAGGATGATGATGATGTAAAGGAAGAGTAGAAAATATTTTGGGCATCAAGAAGGGTTAATTTCTGTCTAGTTTTTATTTTTTATTACTTATTCCCATTTTTAAAAATTCTGGATAAACGCAAAGTGAAACAGACAAAAAGATAAACTGATAGGTAGACAAATAGAGAGGAAACAAGTTAGTTATCTATATAGATATACCAATATATATCAGAATCTGTATTTCTTTCTCCCTTTGATTCTTTCTTCTCCCTCTCCCTCTTTACCATTCTCACTTTTCTCCTCGTTATTATGAAACTCTTTATATAATTCTCACCATACTGTCAACAATACTTACTCCTTTTACATCCAATTCTTTTTATATCATACTCTCTCTTTTTCTCTTTAAATCTTTTGCTTTCCTTCTCTCTTGGCTTACAGCCATATTACACTGAAACACCAGTTCTTGTCCAATCACCAAAGTTAAGCAACCTTGTGCTTGGTCAGTACTTAAATGGGCGACTGCTTATGAATATCAGGTGGTGCAATGGATAATGGCTCAGAAAAGTTCCAGTTTCAGTCAGATTCATTATATTCACTTACATGCAAAATACCATAAAAGTATTAAAAAATTTTCCCCAGCTATGGATTAAATAGTAGAACCTGTAAGAGTAAAATCATTATTATCTATAAAATATTCTTACAATACAAAAATATTTTCTGGATTTAAATAACTTTCAAAAGGTTGATAAGCCATAAAAAAACAAATCAATCAATAAAATTCTTTCTCTATTTCTCCTCCTTTTACCACTTCTTCCCACTCCTTTCTTTCTCTTTTCTTGATCACTTATTCGTCAATTTGTCATTATTTCTATCTCTTTTTACTTAAAAAAACACTTGCCCTGAGCATTTTCATATGCAATAAGTATTACAGATTTTACAAGTATGCTTATGTACTCATTGATTTAATCTAACAATATTCCTATTTGTATAGATGTTTTGAGTTCATGCCTTTTAAAGGAAATTCTAAACAGACCTAAATACAAATTACTTTCTTTTCTGAGGCAAATTTCCTCTGTACATTTCTTGTTTTCTATTTAACATTTTTCATTTTCAAATTTTCTTTCTTTTTTTTTCTAAGTTCTAAAATCTCTCATTTTTATTCATCCCCTTATAAAAAAGCCCCCCCCCCACCTTTCTCTTTTGCTCACTCTTTAACTCGATCTCCTCCATTATCTAAACCCACTTTCTGTCACTTATTCATTCTTTTCTACTTTTTCTAATTCTCTCTCTCATCTTTTCCCTGTCTCTCTGCATTTCTTCTTTTATTCTGCTCATCTTTCACTCTTCCCAACTCCTCCTCATCTTGTCTGTGTGTCAGCCTCCTATCACTCCCCCTCCCCTCCTCCAGCACATTTATGGTGAGTACTCTGTATTCAGTGTTTCTGCTTCATATTGATTTGTGCTGACCTCATCGAAGAATATCAGAGTTACGGAATCCAGTCAAACACTTCCAGACACACAAACGATATGCAACAGTTTATTGCAGGAAACAAACAGAAACCTGAAAAGTTCCCTCCCTCCAGACAAGACCTGATCATGTGCTGTGTCTTTTCAGGGTGTCAGTGAACATGCCTCTACACAACTTCCTATGACTTACAGCCACATCATGTTGAAACATCAATCTTGTACAGTCACTGAAGCTAAGCAATGTCGAGCCTGGTCAGTACCTAGAAGGGTGACTGCTTGAGAATACCAGGTGAGGAAAGCTTGTATAATGGATAATGGCTCAGAATTGTTAATTGGAGAGTCGAGTTCCAATTCTCATTGCGTTTGTTATATTCACTTATGCACAAATGCCCTTGGGAAAGGTGTGAATCTACCACTTCTCCCCCAGCTATGGGTTAATTAGTAAGAATTGTATCACTAAACCATTATTATCACAAAAAAATTTTTTTACAATCTAAAAATATTTTCTGGCTTTAAATAACCTGCAACAGGTTGATAAACCATAGAAAATGAATCAATCAAACAATTTCCTATCCTTCATAGCGTTTAGCAATGTCTGTCTATTTATTATAATTCCCACTATGCTCTGCCATCCATTCACACAAGCTCATTATGTAGGTCACTTGCTGTTTCCCATTGACACTCTTGTCTTATAGGATGTTGTGGATTCCGGGATGAAATCTGGTCTCAAATGAATGACAAACGCAGGAATGAAATATAGGAAATAAATGTATTGATGTAATAATACAATTGGTAATATGGTTAGTAGATCCAGAAATGCGGTTAGTAGCAATAATAATATATATACAGTCTGGGAAATTCAGTATCGAAGTAGGACTTCCTTCTAAGTCTACGTGCTCGTAACTGTGACTCCTACAAAGCGGTTACTTCACACTCTCACTCCCTCACTTTCTCACTGTATCACTCCCAGGTATTCACCGGAAGCAGTACAAGTACACACTAGGCAAGTCCACTTGTATAAAAAGGGGTGGACCCCTTAACATAGGAGATGACATTTTCCCTACTACAGCCTCTTTCCTCACAATGTTATAAGCCTATTGCTACTCTTTTGTTATTTCTATTGCAAATGTTCAAATGAGCTCCATTCTTTATTTCCATCTGTTCATACCTTTAATGCTAACACTCACCATGCTATGTTCACAGAGTCAAATCCTCCATATTCTAACTGTAAGGAGGAAGTTTCACTCAGACAGTTTTTATCCCCTTGAGAACTGCTATTTTTGTGGAACAAACTCATGTGGATGCTTCTCTGAACACTACAATCTTAACCTCTTCAAATCAAGAATCAGTTACTATCTATCCTTCTTATGCTCATAATCTATATGTTTTTCTATCTCCTCTTACAGTCATATCAATATCACATACTTCATTCAGTAACCCTTTACTTTGATTGGCTCTTGAGTTTCATATTAGGGGGAACTTGAAAAAAAAAAAAAAAAATGAAAAAGTCCTTTGAGTATCAAATTATCCAAGCCCACTTTCCTTCTTATTTCAACTACCTCTGATTTTAAGTATAAGTATTCTTTTTATCTCCATTTTCCTTAAAACTTCCTTGTTGCTCACATGCTCTGTCAATGTTTTTCTCAGCATCCTTCTATAGAGCAACATTAATTACCTCTTCTCCTTATCAAATATGAGGAAATTGTCTAGCATTCACTGCCATATAGGAATATTGATATTACATTTTACTTTGGCACTCTTTTTTTTGCTTCTAATGAAATTTTTCTATTTCTTAATATTTTGTTTAATTTTTAGAGGGCTGCTTTTGCTATTCCAATGGTTTTTTTTTTTAATTTCTGGGGCATATTTTTTCATCGTCTGTTAAAACACTTTCCAATTATTTCTGTACCTGCTTGATTTTTGACATCAATTCATAGCTTGCATCTCGGGTTGTTTCTCTTGCTAATGATCATACATTTTATCTTCTTACAATTGATGGTTAGTCCTTTCTTCTTGCTTTCCTTTACTACCTTATCTTGGAGCTCCTGCAGTTTTTTTTCTGTGTCTGCCATCAACATAGTGTCATAATCTATAATTGCTATGATGCTTTTTACAGTTGAAATGGCTAGATGTAACAGTAAGTTCTATGCTAACAGTTTCTTCTCTTGCACTTCATGTGGCTTCTGGCTTTCCAGTCATCTTTGACATTCAAAAATTTAAATCTAATGTCAATTGTTATCTTCTGTCTTCTTAATTCCTGTTCTTTGTTTTCTCTTCCTAAGGTTTTCTTTTTCTCATATTTGCTTGTACCCAGTAACTCCTTGTATCTTAGTGGTTTTATTGCCTTGCTTGAAGTGAAATGATAAAAAAAAAATGTTTGATTAATAAATAATGATTTCAAATGTGATTTTATTGTTTTCTCAGTTTTATTGTTAGCAAATAATAATTCCTTCAGTTTTCTCTTTAGAGATCAATCCTGATCATGAGCCCCATAACCCATTAGGATCATAGGGACAACACATGTAATGCAGTCACAGTAGCAGTGCTGCGTCTTGAGCAAGATAGTCTGAAAGAACCTAACACTTTCCAGGCTAGTTTTGAATTAAAAGTTTTCCTTCTTCTAGACTGGTTGCCACTCAAAGCTACAGGACCCATTCTGTCCTGCTATTTACCCATAGCCAGTGAGAGAAGAGAAGGATTCATGCCTTTCCCAAGGGTAACAGCACATAAGTGAGTGTAATGAACTCAACTAGAATTCAAACTCAGCTCTACAATTCCTCAATCCAATCCACTCTCCATTATTTCACCATACATCCACATTTTTATAGAAAAAATATTATTCATTTTTCAAGGTTAAATGATATTTCAGAGTCGAAGAATTTCACAATTTGGGATTTTTTAAAAACCTTTTTGGATCTGATATTCTATAAATGTCATATCTGTGCTGAGAAGATTAATGAATAAAGAAATAAATATTATTTCTATTTTCTTGCATGGGAATAGCATTAAAGTATTTCTATGTAAATATTTTTAATATATATTCTGCCATATGCTTCTAAGCTATTCAATAATTTGTTTTGGTTTCATTCTATACCTTTTTCTTTTGCTCTCCTGCTGGTTATCATATGACTTCTTTATTAAAACAACAGATTAGATAATCTTGATTTCCTCTCTCATGATTTATTGACTCTCAATTTCCTCTGTATGAATGCTCTGTTGTGGCAAATACAATGACTCACACGTATTACAGATTTCTATGCAAATTACTATAAGCACTACACTGGCATTGAGATCTCATCAATTTACAGTTGAGCTGGCTAAATGTAGCTGTAAATTCTATGCTAACAGTTTCTTCTCTCACACTTGTGGAAATCCCTTCTGTCTCCATGCTTTCCAGCCAACTTTAATCTGCAAAAATTTAAATGCAACGTCAATCGCTATCTACTGTCCATCTGATAACTCGCTTCTCTTCCTGATCATCATTAATGTTTTTGTTCCTAATTCTTCCACACCCTGTGACCCCTTGTGTTTTAGTGGCATTACTGCTTTGCTTGGGTGATTCTGATTAACAAAAAAAGTACTCGTTTTGAAGGATTTTGCCAATATTACTGAATACTTCATTACAACCAATCCAATTTCTTATCTACTCAACCCAAAGCACTGAACGACTCCTTGAAATCAAATACTGTGTATACTCATGTATAAGCCAACTTCATGTATAGCGTGACTCCTGAATTTTTTGCATGAATTTTAACCTCATAAGTAAAAAAATTTATTTGTGCATACTGCAACCAATTACCAAAAATGCATGATTTTTAACCTCTTCAAAAGAATTACCTGTGTAGAGTGCAACCCCCTATATTTTGCATAAAAAATTGATCATAAAAACTTGCATTATACATGTGTTGTCCCTATGATCCTATATATTGTATATACAGTACCCACACCACCTGACCATTTCTGTTTCTTTACAAAAAAAGACTTTCTTCAACTGACATAAATATCCAAGTTGCTTATCTTGTTTTATGAACTGTTTTTATTTATTTGTCCTCTGAAAATTGACCAAATGTCTCCACCTGCTATATTGTAAACTTTTTTTTATATACACCCTCTTTTTGTGTATTTTGTATGCTTTCTATAAAATCACTAAGATTGGTAAGTTTTCCTTAAAATAAATAGTTTCTTTCTTTATTGAGGACATACTTTATTGTGGATTTAGTCTATTCATCCAAATTCATAGACTTAAGCAAAAAATTTCTATGAATAGTATTGAATAAAAAAAGTCTCTTATTAACTCTGTAACACATGTAAAAACAGAATTAATTATAAGCACAAAGCAATTGTTAGCATACTAATCTTGCAATCCCTTGCCCGTGTGTTCATATTTCTATAAGTATTTTTGACTTTAATATTCAGCCTGTATAAGGCCCAAGATCCACTCAAAGTAGAGGATTACAGAGTAAGAAGTAAGAGGCACAGTTTATGTGGATAGGTGGGGAAGATATCAGCTAACTCTAGACTTGAACAGGTTAAGATTATAGTGATCGGGGAAGAATCCTATTGAGAATTGATTACATGAAGTAGCAGTTGGGAAAAAGCTGTTCAAGTGGAATTTACATCTTACTAATGGAATATGAAGGAAATGAGGGTTGTTTGCTACAATGTGTGTGGAATGGTGGGTCTTAGCTGTGAAAGTTAGAACTGGTATCTCTAAGGAATATAGTTCATCTGAACACTTTTTGTATCAAAGTTGCTTAACTCCGTTGGCATACCAAGAAATTATAATACTTCTTAAAGTACTGAAGAAACCTCTGCTGATAAACAGAACTACCACAGACTCATTTATTCATTCCAGTCTTTGAATGCAGCCCTCAAATAAAATTTGCCCAGTTCGAAAGGCTTAAAATATACCATCTGTATTCCTTGCAGAGGAGTAAGTCTCTCACCAAAAGGAGTCAACTACCAAGTAAATGCTTACAGACTCAAATATAAATTACTAATATTTACCTATTTACAAACCAATTACCCTTTTGAGTTTACAGAAGTTTAAAAACCTC
This sequence comes from Acanthosepion pharaonis, assembly GCA_903632075.3. NCBI lineage: Eukaryota > Metazoa > Mollusca > Cephalopoda > Sepiida > Sepiidae > Acanthosepion > Acanthosepion pharaonis. The sequence goes on from CAHIKZ030005392.1 coordinate 1,282,050, forward strand.
CAACAAAAAGGGGAAACTTAAGTAAATGCTTATAGATTCAAATATTAAAAAAAAAAAAACAGTTTTTAACTATCCTCAAACCAATTGCCTTGTTGGCAGGGCCTAGAATATACCAGCTGCATCCGCTGTGGAGGTGTAAGATCTTCTCAAAAGAGACAGCTTATTAAGTCAATGCTTACAGACTCAAACACAAATTACTAATATTTACCTATCCTCAAACTAATTCAATGCTTACAGATATAATAATAGATTGATATTGATATTAAATAACCTAAATAGGGTTGATAAATCATAAAATCCACCATCAGAACACAGATAAAATTGCAACAGAATTGAACTGAAATGCAAAATTTATACTGCAGTATGCTTTATATCAAAAGGATTCATGACAAATACTCTACTCATAGCAGTAATTTCTTTCCACAAAGATTTGGTGATCTCCGTGATAACAAAGTGCAGAATGAATTAATTCCTGCCAATGATATATGTAACGCTCAAATGGACACTACAGAAAGTGCTGCAGATCATTTGGACCTGTAGATGATTATGCAACTGCACCCAATTCTAAATAATTCCCAGTATTGAATAGAGAAAAGAAAATATAATCTTCCTAATCTTGATATTAATTTCACACTTAAGGTTTTCTCCACACAACCAAAAAGAACTCCTAATTGTAAATAATGGCATTTTCTGTTTGTGTCTGTAATTAAACTAACAGGCCATTTTCAGGTATGTGTTAGAACTTCTTTTTTCTTTTAATATAAGTTGGTTAAAATGCAATTGCTACATTTTGATTTTACACGCTTACATATAATGTTAAGTCTGTATTGAAATGAACAGGTCTCCTTTGTTTAATTCCATTTCATTTGAGAATAAACAAAATATGAAATGACTGAAAATGGATTTCCTTTCCAGTAATTCAGTGACTTAAAGTTTATAGAATACCAGATTCAAAAAAATTTCATTGCCTTTAGCTTCTCAGATTCAACAATAAAACTTAAACTTGAAAAGTGAGGAAATATTTTTCTATATATAAAAAAAGGAATTATTGTTTGCCAACAATAAAAACGCCTTGACAAAAAAAAAAAAAAATAATAATGAGGTACCATACAGACTCAAGTAGAGTGTGAACTTTGATGATCAGTTTTTTATGCAAAATATAAGGATTTTCCCTATATACAGGTAATCTTTTTGAAAAGGTTAAAAATTATGCATTTTTTGGTGACTGGCGAAAGTTTACCATTGCAAAGACAATACGTCAGCAATGTAAACATTTGTAAAACGAAGGTGAATGCAAGTTTGAGATAGGAACAAAATCTATTAATTCCTCATTTATATAAGGCATTTGTTGATTTTAAGTGGCATATAGAGTATATGAGGTTTTGCTATTCATGTAGTGACAAAAAGGAAGAAATTTAGACTTCATAGGAAGCAAGCCCAGGGTAAAGGAAGTACAATAGTCATCCATGAATAAAATCTAAACTATCTAAAATTTCATATCAGATATTTTATGGCAAGCAATTTTTCTTACCATTATGTACAAAAGAGACCATTTATTTGCTATAAAACATATCCCAGATAATGTCCAGTACTGCAATAGGTGACTATAGTAGGCCTACTAGTATTTCTCAGAAGCTGGGGTCATATTATACATGGAGTTACATGAAAAAAATCAAGTTTTTAAAAAAATATTCAGGTGTTACACTATACATGAAGTAGGTTTATTCACATGTATAATATGGTAGTTACAAAACATTTGTCCATATTTGACCTTGAGAACTGGGCATGATGATAAACTACATCCAGCAGCAAGGCCTCTGATCAGGAGGTTTTGAGAAGCATGGAACCACCTTTTAAATGCTGTTGTTCCCAGGTTCATCTTGACTCAGGGTGGTAACACCTGTTAGGGTCCCAGCTATGGGCAAATATTTAACCCCTAAACTGGGGTCAAAACATTATGAAAGTGTGAGAATGGATTTTTGTAGTAAAGATACCAGTAATACATTTTTGGAAAAATAAATATTACCATCAATGCATTTCTAAAATAAATATTATCAGAAATACATTTTTAAAAAAAATATTTCCAGCAATACAATTTTGAAAAAAAATATTATCAGCAATACACTTAAAAAAAAAAAAAAAAATTACCAGCAATACATTTTTTAAAAAAATATTACCAGCAATACATTTACAAAAAAATAAAAATTAACAGCAATACATTTTGAAAAAAATAAAAATATTATAACCAATACATTTCTGAAAAAAAAAATTACCAGCAATAGATTTGACTCAATAAAAGCCCCCTTTACAAAAATATGCTAATGAAACCTGATGTACAAACTGATTTCTTATAAAGAATACATATTCTATTCATATAAACCATTGAGGTTGATATGCGATAAAACAAAATAAATGAAACCAAAACTCAGGTGGGTATAAAATCAAAGTTAAAAGTGTATTCATATTTTCAAAGTATATTTATATCACAGTAGACATTTATTGAGCTTTCCCATCCCACAAAAAAATACTAATTGGAAAAGATATTAGAATAATCTAGAACAAAATTTACTAGGAGCAAACTACCCACATACAGATGGAAAATGAATTGAACAACTAGACAAAAATAGAAAGGCAATATCTCTCTTTGTCAATGTACCCTGTCCCTTCAGGATGTAGGAAATCATGTCTCTCTACAATTTCCTTTCCTATATAGCACTTAGTAAATTTCATCTTTTCACTATCTCTCCTAATCCCTCCTTTACTTATCAGGTAGTTTATTTACTGCTTTCCTCTATCCCTCTTGCATTGAATATATGTCCTTTGAGTGCCAACTTTTCCAAGCCCTCTTTTCTCATCATGTGTCCCAGAAATTTCAACTTTCTCTTTCTGATGTTAAGTATTAATGTCCTTTTTGTTTCCATTTTCTATTAAATTTCATCATTGTTCCCATGTTCAGTATTCTCAGCATCATTCTGTAGAACCACATTTCTGTTGCCTCTAGTCTCCTCATCTGTGAGGAGATTGTCCCGCATTAGGAGGAGCAATATTCAGTTGCTGGATTATGAACTTTTGGAGCCTGAAGGTTAATGGAATGATGCCCCACTCTTCAGATGGAGCCACTCTCTAACTTGCCTGCACTAATCTTGAATAATTTTTACTTGTGATATATTTTAGCAACTTTTACATCATTTGAAGTAAACTTATTGCAAATTCTTTAAATAAACTAGAATATCTATCTTTTGTCTGTCAATAAAAATATTTTTTTAAGAATTACCATCATTTTACTATGTATTGCAAATCAAATTAGCACATATTTCAACAAAACCATAGTTAAAAAGAAACAGATTTTTTTATAACCAGCATTATAACAATATATCAATCAAGATAAAGTTGAGTTTGTCATATTAATATTATTTCAATTTATGAAACTATTTAGAACTTATAATGTCTAGAAAATTAAAATCACTGCTTTATAAAAACTTTCTGCCAATATTACATAATAGTTAAGTACTCTTTTCTTTGTTTCCAACAGGATTTTCCTTTTTTTTTTTTTAATATTTCTTGCTGGATTTATTTAACAGTGAAGTAATCCTCAGAGAAATAGAAGTCAGGGTCTATTATTGGTGGGTAAAAACTTAACACTATAAGATATGTAGATGAGATTATGTTTGCAGACAAAGGGAAAAAGAATATAGGAAATCCTAGGCAAGATAGTAAGGAAAATGTAAAGAAAGGATAAACCATCAACTGTAAGAGGACAGAATATATGGTGCTTAGCAAAAGGGACACCCCAATATGTGAACCACAAATTGGAGCTGACAGTACAGCTATATTAGTTTTAATAACTGATGGAAAATGTGACACAGAAATTCAAATGTGTATTGGAATAGCAAAAGATGCCTTTCAAAAGCTAAATAAAGTATTAAGCAACAGGAACGTTTCATTAGAAACAAAGTAGAGCAAAAAGACTTGAATTTCTAGGATGAATAGTGAGGAAAATGAGCTTGGAGAATTTGATATTCAGAGGACATACTGAAAGCATGAAGAGCAGAGAGGAACTACCTAACAAACTTGTGTGAATGGATGACAGAAGAAAGAGTGGGAGAGATAGTAAGGCAACAAACATTACTTAGTACTTCAAAAGAGAGGAAGTTGGGGAGAGTTATGATCGCCTATGTCCAGAAGGAATATAGCACATAAAAGGAGAAGACTGTATTGAACTAAGCCAAAAATGCCACATTTATGGAGCACCCAGTGAAAAATTAGCTCACTAGTAATGGCTTGCAAAAGGAAATATTTGTTGAATAAGCCAACTTTGGCACAAGGCCAGAATTAAAGAGCACTCAGTGAAAATCAAACTCTCCTGCAATAATTATTATGATCAAGTATGTACTGATTTTGTATTTTATCAATAATTCAATCAAAATTTATAAATATTCTCCATCTTGTACCATCCATCATTAATCAGGTTCATTGCATTCACTTACACACAAATATTAAAATGTATAAAGCCATCTCTTCTCCCCCCAGCTATGGGTTTAATAGGTCTGGGTCTTATAGCCTTGGTTGACAACCAGTCTACTGCAAAAAGAAACAGCAACTTACTGTGAGGAAATCTTCTGCCTAGTCAGTCATGAATCGAAAGTGATATGATTGCCCAAGCATGTATCACGTATGGCACTTAACTGATGGAATGAATTGAGAATATACAATAGCTTGAGATTTCTCTTTTCAAATTAACTGAATCAGTAAAATATTCTTAAAGGGGAATTTGATTTAAGCAAAAATATATTTCCTATATAAATTGAACTCAAAAACATAATTTTTTCTTTGTATGCATAAATGTCTTAGTGTTGTATATCGCCCTCATGCTGTGAGTGTCTTGGGTGACAGTGTTGATTCGATAATAAAGTTGCATTCTTCTCTCATGTTGTTTTGATTTCAGAGATAAAAGAACTTCAACACAGGGAATTTTAACTGAACTAGCTTATTAACGTCGATGTATACATCTTCTAACTAGCCAGTGGGGTCACACTCTCACTCCACTGGGGAACAGTTCCAGGCACAAAAGGAAATATGTCTACATTGTTTGATGGTTAAGACTCAACTTGCTGAAAACCCTTGTTCTGTATCTATCATTCTCACGCTCATTCAACCAATCAAAATCAACCTCCTTGTTTTGTTTTCTATCTGACCTTGAAGGTCAACCTCAGGACGTCTGCGCAGAGATACCACTCCCCCTAAAAATAATAGACTATTATTTAACATTAGCATCTGAAGATAAATAGAGAAAATTTGATTTAATATTCTTTTTCTCTTGAACTTTGGAAATAAAATCCATTATTAGAAGAAAAGTATTTAATTATCCTATTTAAATGGATACACTGTGCAGATAAGAAATCACTTCAACAAATCTATTTGAACAATGGCTCAAGTCTAAATAGTTTAGTTTTGTTTGGTACAAAGTTAAATGATGATGTAAAGATGTTATTTATATTATTTATATGCAAACTATTGTTCTGATCTTTGTGGTTATTATTACATCAGGTACTTGTCGATCTTCTACTACTCTGCCTTTGTTAGCAGCCAGTCTAGGAGAAGGAAATTCAAACCTGAGGAGGGCTGTTTGGAGTCTTTGTGGCACACTGCACACCATTTCTCTGTTATCAGTTCTTCTGAATAGTGTGGTTGGTTCTACACAACATTCTGTCACTACACTAACGGATATGTGAATGGTGTAATAGATAGTAGCCTGGAATGAGAAATTAGAGAACCAAGTTCAAATTCCAGTCAGGTCTGTTACATTCACTTTTGCACAAATACCCTTGGGAAAGGCATGAAACCATTTCTTCTCTTTTCATCTATGGGTTAAATAGTGACATTTGGGAAAAATCATTGTTATCTCCACAACAATTGTTAATGCAATATTCACTTGCAAAGAAAGAATTATTCTTACAATCCCAAAAATATGTTTTGGCTTTAAATAGCCTACAATTGTTTGATAATCTGTTAAAAACAAATTAGTCAATCAACTTCACCCCTATAATCAAATCTTCTTTCAATTTTAAACTGAATTCTTGGGTTCTCATATGCTGAAATCAGCAAAAGTGACCCCCCCCCACCTATACAATGCATTATATATCTACAAAATAACAGATTTATAATATAAATTTAACAAGAATGAAATTAGAAACAGATGCTAACCTCCAGGAGAGCAACACATTGTGCCATCTTGAGCTCATGTTTTCTCCTGATATAAAGTGGAGTGATTATATTGAGTCAGTTGCTAGGAAATTTGGTTCACTGTGTCATTCCAGATAATTTTTCTTGTCAGAATCCATATTGTACATTTATAAATCTATCATTCTTCCATGCACCGAATATTACTGCCATATCTGGAATGGTGCTCCTGCTGTATATCTTGAGATTCTTGACAAAATCCAAAGAATGCTCTGTAACGTTATTGGTCCTGAACTGATATCTTAACTTTAATTTACTTTCCCCACCACCATTATGTGGCTTCCCTCTGTCTTTTCTATAAATATTTTCATGGCATTCATTCTAATGTGCTTTCCTACTTGGTACCTCAATCGCTTGAATTTAAGCCTACTACTAGATTGGCAACTAAGTCTCATCATTTAACTGTTGAATTAGCTACATGTAATTGTAAGTTCTATTCTAATAGATTCTTTTGAATTACTTTTTGCCCATGGAACTCTCTTCCAGTTTCTTTCTTACCTGCTACCTATAATCTTCAAAAATTTAAATGCAACTTCAATTGCCATTTTCTATCTTCCTGAATCCTGTTCAGATATTGTCCTTTTTCCACATTAATGTTTTCTCATTTTCTTTCACTCCCAGTAACACCCCTTGTGTCTTAGTGGCATTATTGCCTTGCTTGGGGGTGAAATTAAACAAAGAAAAAGGAAATTTTTTTGGTAGGTTTTGCCCTTCCTATTTTGTAGAAATGAACAATTACAACACAATAGGTAAAAAAGTAGTGTTCTTGTAGCAGCCATATGATACAAACAGGATTTAAGATTTAACCAATCTTAAATACATGGAATGGTTGTTTAGTCCCGAAACATACAACACTATTTCCACGATAGCAATGGCTCTAAGTTTTTCTTGAGCAAGAGAGTAACAAGGAGATAGTAGGGATATGTGAATCCTATCAACAGCACATGGAAACCACAGATCCCCGCAAGTTACAAAACAGGTTTGCTTGTGACAGTCAAGGATGGTAATCACCTAACATTAGATCACATCTCTAACCAATGCAAGTATTGCTTAACCCATGCACTACATTCTATGAGATTTTATAGTCAACTCCCAAGAGTACTATTTATGACACGTAATCTGAGTCAGAGAAAATTGTCATTTGACTGTAAAAACTGACACTGTGTTGCCTGGTTACTAAGTCCATAGTGTTCTATACTACAGGATATTCATAGTGCTACATTCATATTCATAATAAATTTTTTTATCATTAATTCTTTAGTATAATACATTTGCTTCTGTGTTTTTTTAATGATAAACTAAACTGAAATTCAACAAACTTTTTCAAAATAAATTTTTAGAAAGAAAAACACAAATTACTCATAAAAAACTTTAATTTCATCATCAATGTATATGTTGTCATGAATAACAATACGATAGAGAAAAATGTTAAACTGACTTTATTTGACAATATTTAAATAAATTTCTCAGTGTAAAAACGATTGAGGAAAATATCCTCAGATGAAAAGTTTCTGTTAAAATTAAACAAAATATTAAAATTAAGTCTCTAAATTAACAACTAAAATGGATAGCTCAAAGAGAAAATAATGACTTAATCAATATGCTGATATTCCACATTAAAACAACAGGTTAGGATGGAGGGAAGTCACAAACAATACTGGAAAGAACAAGAAGAGTTAGATATGAGCATGTGGCAGTGGTTATCAGCAAAAATAGTGGGATTGCCATCATGTTTTCTGATAGTAATAATTGGTTCCATCATAATAGCATAATATACCGCTACCATCAATGTGCATGTGGCATAGTGGTTATCAGCACAAATAGTGGGATTACCATCATGTTTTTTGATAGTAATAGTTGGTTCCATAATAATAGCATAATATACCCCCACCATCAGTGTGCATGTGGCACAATGGTTATTGGCACAAATAGTGGACTTGGAATGTCTAGTTCAAATTCCAGCCAAAGCCACTAGTTTGCTTTTGCAAAAATACCTTTTGAAATGAATGAATCAATTAATTCTCCCTGTCAGCTAGGAGTTAATAACAGTGCTGACTAAGCTCTTTAGTTTTAGTTAGCAACCAATTAAAAACAAGTTGAGCCTGGCTTTAAATAAACTGCAAAGGGCTGATAAGCTGTAGAAAAGAATCAATCAGATTAAATCTATACTCAACAGGAAAATCTACAGTCTTAAAAGCAACAATCCTTATCCTACACAGATGACCCAAAACTGGTTCCAGAATCATTAGCTGACTTCGAAGAACTTTATTAATCCCAACGCTCACAAACTTTAAACCCCATTGACCATGGATGGAATGTATTTACGAGACAAAAATTCCCTGAATCCACACCTAACAATGATCAGCTATGGACAACCCTAGAATGTGCTTCAATAGATATACCTACACATTATTTTCCACTCTGCACCCCTTTCCCACAGACAAAACATTACATGCCTCTCGCTACTCAAAATGTTCAGCTGAGGTTCATTCCTTAGCTCCATTAGTTCAGACATTCACAATTAAGACCTGCCATGCCATGTACATTACAATGAACCATCCCAGTACCTTTGGTATTCCATTAGAAAGAAGTTCCATTTGAACAAATTCTTCCCAAGAACTGCTACTTTGTGGAACAGACTGCCAAGAATATGCTTCCTCAATCACTACAATCTTAATCTCTTCAAGTTTAAGGTTATCTGTTATCTTTCCTACATATCTTCATACTGTACTTTATGCTTTCTCCTCTTACACTTATACAATAACCCTATAATTTGAGTGGCTCTTGGTACTTTTATCAGGTGAACATTAGTGAAAAAAAAAAAAAAAAAATCTTTAGTGCCTAGTCGACTCCATCCAACATCATGTTACTCTTCTTCTGGCAAAATAGTGAACTACATGTTTATAAAGGAGCATTTTAATTTTAGGTCCTTCAGTTTACATACAGCAGGAATCTGATATTTTATAGATATTTTGTGTTGTTAATTATTTATTTTTTCAAATTCAGCTTTTTTTCTTTTTTTTTAATATTTACAATCTGAACAGATCTATTAATTTTTATGTGTTTTTGCAATTTTTCAATGGATTTGCAATTATCTCAGAATTTGTATGTTTTTATCAATGTTGTGAAATCAGTTTGACATTTCCAGGAAAGGTTACTGTATTTACATTGAATTTGTGATGACCTGATGCCCTCTCTCACACAGTGACAGAGACTCACAGTCAGAGTTGGAAGCCACATGAATATGATGGACAAGCAAATGTAAACAACAATCTATGTTCCCTCCAAAAGAAGTCAGCAGGATGTTATGGTAAACAAGTTCACAAGACAAACAGACAAATTGCGGAAGAGTATTTCATTATTTTGTTGGTCTGATAATGTCACAGAAGGTCATCAGACATTTAGATAAAATGTTCCTTCAGAAATAGAGAAACAAATTTTAGAGTGTTTTTCATTTTTTTAATTTTCTTCTTAGCAGCTGAATCTCTTGTTCTCACGGAGAGCTTGATTGTACTTATAGAACTAACCAAGGAACAATTCTAATGGATAGAATAAGCTTACAGAGAAATTACCTTTTTAGTTTTGTATCTTCTTCTATGTGCTGTGTTCCTTTAGGATGTGAGTTATCATGGCTCTCCAAAAATTCCTATCCTTTCTTGCTCTTAGCAATGTTTGCTTTTTTACTATCCCTCCTATTCCCAGTGTTGGATATCAATTGAGGAAAGACATTTGGCATTACTTCTGCTGCATCAGTGTGTGAGCAGAAATTGGAACTGGTGATAGCATAAACAGGAAATGCATCTGGTGGCTAAAATAAACAAGACATACATCCTGAGCCTTGAATAAACAGGGTGCACAGGTGTCCTGATCAGAAAGAAATGCAGGAAGAGGTATAGACACACGAAGGGGACATACCGAAAGAAGGCATAGCTATGTGAAGTTGTATAGGTGTTCAAATGTTATATAACAAGTTCTATTCTTGATCTGGATAGAGGTTCAGCAAAGATTTGTCTCTGTCAATTCCCATATGTGCAATCCTAACCTCTGTGATTCTCCCTCACTCTACTCATTCACCACAACTCAAACAATAAAGATATTTACATATTTTTATATATAAGTGTTCATCACTTTATTTGAGCCCAGCAGCAATATACTACACCTGTTCTGCCATTCATTTACACAAGATTTTAGGGAGGTTACTTGTTTCCATCTGTCCCTCTTGCCTTCAATATGTCCTGTTAGTATTAAATTTTCCAACCCTTCTTTCTTCATTATGTGTCCGAGAAATTTCAATTACCTCTTTCTGATTTTAAGTATAAGAATACTTCTTGTTTCTATTTTCCTGAAAATTTCCTCATTACTCACATGCTCCAGCTATGCTAGTCTCAGCATTCTTCTGTAAAACTATGGAAGCACATCTCTTAACACAAGTCACATCATCTGGGAAGAAATTGTCCAGGCATTGACAACTCTTGTTTCTAATGAAATTTTCCTGTTATTTTTTTAGCTTTTGGATGGCATTTTTCACTATTTCAATGTATCTTTGGATTTTGGCATCACATAATAGTGAAGTAAAAAAAGATAATATTTTATGAATATACAGGTTAGGCCAAAAGTAGGCTTACACTTATGTATGCACTTTATACTTTTTAAAAACATTTTATTACATTTATATTTATTTGTTACAATCACATTTGTTCAAAACTGTTTACTTACATGTTTTTAGCACAGTCTAATCTCTTAAGTGTTGAAAATGTCCCCCTTCAACATTGCAACATTCCTCAAACCTCTCCAGAACACTATGACACACAGCACGACACAAATCCTGCTCAGCATCAATTTCAATAAATACTTCTGGAATCTACTCTTTTATTTTGGCAACTCTGTGGGGATTTCTATCATATACCTTGTTCTTTACTACACCCCCCCCCTAAAAAAAGAAATATATAGTCAGTTGGATGTGGTGGCCATTCGATGTTGCCCATCTTTCAAACCAATGCTGTGGAAAAGTTTGGTTAAGGTAGTCCCTTACTGCCAAAGCATAATGGGGAGGTGTTCCATCTTACTGAAAGAACAGTTTGGCGAAGTTAGCTTTGCTTATGAAACAAATAGTGAAACAACTGTAAGCCTGTTTTGGCCCACCCTGTATGCTAAAAATTTCTTCCCGCCCCTAAATTTTAATGTTTGATCATTTTCTCATATTTTGGGGAGTAGGTTAGGCCAAGAAGTTTTCAGCACCTCCCTAAACAAGGGATTAAATTAAAGCCTCTGTTTTTGTCATTATGATATTTTGCCTGGCACCATCTCCAATTTTTATCAGGTAATATTCATTAAGGACTTGTGTTAGTAAAATATTAACACAAACTGTCCAGTCTTAGATGAAAGATGCTCATTCCTCTATCAAGGAATGAAAAGTACCAAAAAGACTCACAAAGCAGCACATTTTTGTCTCAGATTTTAAGATGTATCATTGCTATTATCCCATGCATTACTTTGACTAGTATTTTCATTTTGTAGTTTTATCAAAAGACTGTAAATGCAAGTCCAATATAGAATTAAACACTATTTTGGAATATCTGTGTTCTAGAGAGTAAAAACAACATAAGCTTTTCAATCATTGAATAAGGGTAAAAATCAGTGTTTCATGCATGTGCTAGAAAAATATCAAATCAGAAACACATAATTTTTCTTTTTTTTTTTAATCATTTCACCCCAAGCATAGCAGTAAAGCCACTAAGATACAAGGGGTTACTGAGTGTATAAAAACTAGATAGATAGATCTATACCTTTCCAAATGTATTTGTGTGAGAGCAAACATCCTTGGCTGGATTTGAACTTTTTATGCCAGTCTCATTTTCAGTGCTGATAACCACTATGCCACATGCACCTCCTTTTCTCAGGCCAAATAATTAAAATATAATTTTTTTCAGTACAAAAGAAGTTCATACCTTTCAAAAATTACAGAAAGAACAGTTACATGATTAACCCTTTATTAGTACTGAGGGGCATTGTCTCAGCATTACTACCTTAGGGTTTTGCAACAACCCATTCAAAATATAATAAAAATATCATTTAGTACTTAAGTTTCTTGTTATATATTGTCTTGAATGTTTTTCTGTTTTTATTGGGTAAATAAAAACGTAAAAAGAAGAAAACATTTCTATTATTAAAAACAAAATTAAAAAGGCAAGCATTAAAAAGTGAATTTGTAAGTTTCAAAAGTTCAAAAATGCAAAACTAGTTTTTCTTTTATTTTCAGTAAGCAAATAAAATTGCTTGGAATTGACATAAATATTATGACTAAAACCAGGAATTCATTGTAATTACCATATTTGATGGCATATAAGGTGCACTTGTTTTTTTTTACTAAAAATATCTTTCAAAATTCCCATGTCTTATATGCCATATGTAGGTTTACTAATTTTACTAATTAGTAATTTTATCTTGATTTGCCCTGCTGAAATTGGGGTATGTATTATACACCCATGCATCTTATATGCCGTCAAATACAGTAATAACAGTTAACTTTCATCTACAGCAACAACTAAAAAGATCACATGTAGCTCAATGAGAAAATAATGACATACTGAAAATTATCATAATTCCACATGACTTTAAACAAAAGGTTAGGAAGAAAGTGCCCAACATTATTGGAAAGAGCAATAAAATTATTGGACTTGAGAAACCTATTTTCCAAAAAAATTCTTTTAATAGAAAGATTTTATAAATTTCAACCAACCATGGCAGAATGGTGGGCAGAGGGTGCAACAGCCCATGGCATCCATATGGGGATGGCATCCAGTCAAAGTGAAATAAAAATTTAGTTTTTGGAATTTGAAATTATCTGTTAACTTTGTTGTACAAGCGCTTTACAGTCCCACAAGCTCATGTGAATATGGATCAATTTTTTTGATAAGCAAGACCAGAGTAGACACCCCCTACTTGAGTCATACAATCAGGACAGTTGGCCCTGGGCATCAACAAACCTCTGCCCGTCAATGGCTGCATGGTCAATGAATGTCGAATATTTACTTATAAGGTTACTTGTCTAATCATGAAATTTGATTTACCATTTGCTAAATATTAAGGAGAAACATTTTGTGAGGTGTTCAAAAACTCCTCAGTAGACTAACAAAGGGTTAAAATCTTGTTGTCTTACTTGTCCTATTCTGGTGTGCAGATGAAAAATAAAAGAATTTAATCAGAGATTATTTTCATATGTGTACAGATTTACACTACATCAAGTCAATCTCACCAGAAAAATAGACATTTTTTTCAGTTTTTACAGGGTTTTTTTTTTTTTTATTTCATTTGATCAAGAAATAAATCATTTTCTTTAAAACTTTAAATTTTCAATCCTACTCTCTGGTCTTCAGGTTTAAAATTGGGTTTTGAGAGAAAAATACGGGAAATACTATTACATAAATATTTCTCAGACTAAACTTATAGCGATTTATTAAGTGTAGTTTATTTGTGGCACAAGGTCGAAAGTGTGGAGCACACAGTGAGGATTAAACTCACTACTTAGTTGTAAATGATCTAGTGAGACAAGCTTGGTAACCATAACACCACATCAGGAAATACTATTATATAAATGATATTACTTAGACTAAACTTATAGTGATTTACTAAGCATAGCTTAGTTGTGGCACAAGGCTGAAAGTATGGAGCAACCAGTAAGGATCGAACGCACTGTTCAATTGTAATTGTTCTAATGAGTCAAGCTTTCTAGCCATTACTCCATGTCAAAGTGCTCAATGATTTTCTAAGTATAGCTTAGATGTGGCACAAGGCTGAAAGTTTAGAGCACCCAGTAAGGATCTAACTCACAACTCAGTCATAACTGATCAAGCAAGACAAGCTTGCTAACCATTAAACCATGTCAAGCTAAGCTTATACATGTACAACCATTTCAAATGAATTGCATGATGGGAAGGATGAAGAGAAACTCTTGACTTTAAACATTAAAGATATTCATTGAGTAAGAAGTAAATGATAGAAATATAAAATATATAGAAATTATTAATAAAAAGCTGTACACTGTATCTTCAGTAGATGAATCACATCATCTTACACTAGTTTTTACTGAAATCCTTACTACAGCATAAGTTTATTACAAAGGGAATGACAGTAGCTATAGATCTTGGGGAAAACAATGAAAAGCCTTTGGATCTTTGCACAGCATTCTAATCCATATCAACCTGGTATTGTTCACACAAAATGTCAATGGCTGTCAAATGTTGATTTTGTTATTAGGAAAACCTTCCTCATCAAAGCAACACCAAAGTGGACAGATCTATATCAAGTTATACTATGACAGCACAAATGATAGAAAACAAGATTTAGTGCTTCTTGAAATATTATATTGTATAAAATATTTTTCTTTCGAAATTGTTTCATTGCAGTCAAACAGTACACAAGATCTTTCAAAGATTCCTTGGCTGGAAATCAAGATTATATTCTAAACAAGATACAATAACTTCATTCTGGCATTTGTTTTAATTCTTGGCAAAACAAATGAATAATAGAAAATGTAATTATAATTATTCTAAAGCTTGATTTTTATCAACTGTTATATATGAGTGTGTGTGTTAAAATTTGTTATATTTATTTATAGAGGAAGAGTGCCAATATTGGAGATAAAGCATTTATGGATATAGCCAAAATGGACAAAGGTATCAACACTGCTGAAGACATGGTCTAAAGATCATGCAAAAGCCTGAAACTGACAGTCACTATGCAGTGTTGATTCCTATGTCTACACTGTGAATATATATATATATATATATATTTAGATGGGATAGGTTGTTCTGGATAGTGGACGTGACAGAGTTAGTCAGTAGTATTATGCATCTGTTTTCATGTAATTTATTATTACGGATTATGTTATTTTTGTTTCAGTTGTATATTTTGTATGCTTTTCTTCTTGCGTTGTGGATGAAATGATATGGTATTGCAGGTTTTTGAATATGTTTTCTTTGTATGTTTCTTCTTTAGGCAAGTATATATTTTTACTTCAAACATTATTTTTAGCGGATACCTGCATTTTAGTAGACACTCCATTTATTTAAACAGGGTTTATTTTGTTTACTGACCAATGGACTCAAGAAAACTTACTAAAAAATAGGTGTCCTCCGGCAGGATTCGAACTTGCATCCCCCATTCCAGGAGAAAGCATTATCTCATCTCATCTGTTTTGCTTTGACTTCTTGGCTAAGAGAGCTTCAAAATTAAGCAAGGTTTTATTTTCCTTAAAGCACATTCACTAGTTCAGATTTTCTCAAATGCCATATCAGCTCAGTTTTGCATCAAAATGTAAACAAAGCAATTTCTAAAGAGTTAATGGATTTTATTTTTTAATGCAACATATTTTTATTATTAGTAATAAAAATATCTCAGATTAAAAAATAATATCCATTAATTCTTTAGAAATATATATATATATATATGAAAGAATATATATATATATATAAAAGAATATATGTATATATATATATATATATATATACACAGCCATCCTGGGTATGACGATAAACTACATCCGCGTCCTGGGTAAGACAATAAACTATGTCCAGCAGCAAGGCCTCTGATCAATTTTTGAGGAGCATGGAACTATCTCTTAATTGCTGGTGTTCCCAGGTCCACTCTAAATTGGGGTGGTAGCACCTGTTAGGGTCCCAGCTATGGGTAAATAGTTAAACCCCTAACTGGTGTAAAAATAGGTTTTAATACCAGAAATACTTTATAATAAAAAGTTGGATTCTACTCAAAAATATGAGTAATTGAAAAATGGTTCAAATATATATATATATATATATATATATATATATATATATACACACATACACACCTTTTTTACCAAACTATCACTATGAATCTATTTCAAAAATTTTGTTGGCATTAAATGACTCACTGAGGTTGATATGCCATAAAAGAAAACAACCAACTACACACACTGAGGATGCCTGCACTAAAATAGATAAATAATGTTAAATTTTATTATGTAAGTCAATGTTTTTACAATAAATTTGGAGTGTTGTGTGTATAAATAAGTGAACATTGAAGTCAACACTCAGAGGAGACAGACTGTTTCATGCTAAATGCAATTATCAGGCATGATGATTGCGTTTAGCATGAAACAGTCTGTCGCCTCTGAGTGTTGACTTCAATGTTCACTTTTATATTTACATACACTATTCTCTGATATCCAAGAAATATAGCACACTTAAAACTATATTTCTTTATATATTATAAATATATATATATATATATATATATATATATATATATATATATATATAATTTATTTTGTTTAAACGTTATTTTTAATGGATACCATATTTGAGTAGAAGTACCATTTTTTAAACTATATTTTTTATCCAACTACATCTACCAGCCTGAATATTCAAGAAATCTTGCCAGAAAAATATGCATCCTTTGGCAGGATTCGAACCTGCATCCTTTTAAAAATATGTCAGAGTTAATCCATTTTATATATATATATATATATATATATATATATATATATATATATATATATATATATATATATATATATATATATATATATATATATATATACACACACACAGACGAGTGTAGTTACCTATATATATATATATGTGTGTGTGTGTGTGTCATTTGCATACAGTACTGTTTCACTGTATCACAGCTCTTCAGTGTGACTAGACAACTGAATACCTCAAGCCATGTCTCGTATAATGATCAAAAAATTCTTTTATTGAACACAACATTGGAATATCTGACTTGCAGTTGCATAAAAAATCTCAGAGATTGACATGTCTACAATGAAAAACAATACCCTGTCTCCAATGGCAAAAGCTGCTGGTGTTGCCCGGGCTAGCAGTACTGCCTTAGCCATCAAAACTGTGTTACCTCCCCTGGTTGGTGACTGATGAGGGCAGGTAATTGCACATGCTTTCACACACACACAATGAGACAAGGAGAATCTGTTGAATTTTCTTTTTCTTTTTTTCAGTTTTTCCAACATTCTTATATTTTTCCTTTTGGTGAGACTAAGGGTGTGCAAAAATTGTCCCTATTGTCCATTGTTCCAAGTGCTTTTTAGCCATTTTCAAGGGGGTTTCTTGTTTATTCAGGCTGAAATTTGAGTTGGTGTGTTTCTATTTTTAAAAACTTTTGTATGGTGAATTCGTCCTGCATGAAATTATTGTGCATCTGCTTCCAGTAAAATATGTTGATTTTCTGTTGCATTGTATTTTTATTACTGGTGTCATGTATTTTTGTAAGAATAATTTTATTTGTTTATTGATGATGTAGTTGGGAAAATTATTGTTAACTAATGTTTGTTTTATATGTTTTAGTTCACTCTCTGGGGAGGATGTTGGAAAAACTAAATAAAAAAATTCATCAATGTTCCTTATCTGTCATATTCAACAAAACAGGTTTAAAAAATGGTTGCTGCCCAAATATACATATACATACATACATACATACACACACACACACACATATATATATATATATGTATGTATATAAATAAAAAGAAAGAACAGTAAGATATATAATCCGGTGTTCTTATAGATATTTTTATTTTTACAAAATAGTGCTCAATGTAAATTTACAGAGCATAATATTATAAATTAATTGATTTAAAATATGGTTTTTTCCGCTACACAGTTCTAACCATGTTTCAAAAATAGAAGCTAAAAGCCCCGAATTTAATTTTGCAATTAAATTAAAAGCATTAGTTCCATTTCATCCTCAAGCGAATTTTGGAGTAACTTTTAAAAATTACTGGGTTTTAAAGACACAGAATATTCTGTAACCATGGAAACGTGATTTTAGCTGACGATACCAATATTTTTACCAATTCCACTACAATTCTCAATACTGTTCTAAATTTATGATTCCGATACAATTCCCAATTCTGATTCCAATACCTACAATGATTAAAATTCATAATTTTCCACCCCTACAGTTGATTTGGAAAACTTAATGAACAAAGTAAATTTATCAATAAAATATTTAGTAGAAAAATGAATACAAAAGCTTATAAAATAAAGTTAGATATCCTTTTTATTTAAAAAATTGGGTAAGAGTTTAAACAATAAAGAGAATGATTTCTTTACATTTGACATATTGCTTTACTTTGGTTATCATGAGAAATCTTAAAAGCCTTCCAAACTACACTTTTCTGCTTGGCATTGGATCCACTTGCCATAATTGGGGTCTTAAAATAATAAACATTGGTCAAAAATTTAAATTTTTCACTGTTAGATAAAATAATATTTCTAGTTTTCTAATATGTATAATTTGTAAATTCAGTTGATGGCTTTCTATTAATTGTAAAATAAAAAAGGGCCTTTTTTTTGTCCACCTTATATATTTTAAGTTTTAACAAGCAAAGGCACACACTAAATATTATGCAACCTTAAAATTTTATATGCGACATTTTTCAATGAATGGAACAAATTTAGAGGTGACAATTCAATTTCAGCATACACTTCAAAAATAAGAGACACCCTAATTGCAACAATAATACTCTAAGCAGAAAGTCATCATCTGATGTAGTGTAGTTTAACATATGTTTTTTAATATATGGTTTTAGCATATATTTTGATAAAGTACAAAGACAGTGAATAAAAAAGAAATCCTGTAGGATAGTGAATAAAAAAAGAAATTCAAATTTTAAATTTGCTTACAGACATTTAATTAAATATGAATTATCACAGCAACTTAATAAAAAAAATAATAAAGTCTTCAATCCCATCTAAAAAATTTACTCCCTAATAAATTTTACTGTCTAAAGTAAATTTCTCACAACTAAAAAATTTACTAATTTCTAAAAAGTATCAAAAAGTGTGAAAAAATTAGTAAAATTGCAACACACTAAAAACATATCCCTTGATTTTTAAAGAGATATAAGAAATTTTAGAAAGTTGAAAGCTAAATAACACTGATATCCAACTTGATCATTTTGTAAGGTATGAGATTCAACTGTTACAAAGCATTAAAATAAAAATGATTAACATTTTCATACGGATGAGTACAACTGTAAATATATATTTTTTGCATCAGTTTGACTTTTTTCAGTTATTTATTAAATTATTAGAAGATGAAATTTTACTAGTTTTATTTTTAAAATATTAAAACAAATCGTGTTAAAAGTAGAAAAAAGGTTAATCATGCCAGATAAAAATGGGATAAAAGTACTAGTTTTTAATTTTTTTTTAAACACTTCTACTTATAAAACTCTAGTCTGGATCCAAGAAGGAATAAATGAGAAAAAAACTGTTCAAAATACTTTAAATGCCATAATAATTTAATACAGGAAAGTTCTATTATGCCAAAGAAAAATATTACTAAAATAAAATTAAATACAATTTTTGGATGGAAATTAAATTTCAGGTTTTATAATACAAACACGTGTGTAAAAGCTTTTTTTTTCCAAAAAGTTTAAATAAAAGTTTATTTTTTTAAGTAAATAAAGTTGAAAATTGATTTCAAATGCTATAAAATTTTAAAAGAAGTACATGAATTTCGTAGAAAAAAATTTAAGTTTCATAAAGAGAATGTTTACTTTTTTAAGTCTCAGTTATTGAAAAGATTTATTTTTGTTTATATAATATGCTATGTAAACAAAAACAAATCTTTGCAATAACTGAGACTAAAAAAATGATTTTATGGACTAAAAGTATTATAAAAACAAATCGTTGTAACTGTCCCATCATGAGGACAATTTGTGACACAAGGAAAATTTTTATGTGAAGAAATTAAATGTGACATTGGCAGGAATTCCATACATTCAAATGAATAGTTTGGAATTCTTGCCAAAGGAAACATAAATGCCTAGCACCACCCTTATATGATCCTTTGGATTAAATGCTGATCAAAACTCCTTATATGGAATTTTATTTTCAATTTCTACTTAAGAATAATTGAAAATTTGAATTTTAAAATAAAATTTTATATAATAAGATTCTAATTTTTTTTTCTAGGTTTTTAAATGCAGATAACGCTTTTTTTCTTTTTTATAAATTAAAAAATAATAAAAATTGTCTTAAAGGAGAGACCAACAGAACAACAATATGAATTCATTTTGTGTTTATATTACATAATTTTGATTATAATTATTAAAATAATAATAATTCGCAATATTAAATGGGTGAATTAACAATGCTTAATAAGAAATTAAAAATAAAAATTTTATTTTGAACTCAAACAGATTTTAAACTAGCAAACTTTATGGAAAATTTGAGAACTGAGTAGAAACTTGCACATTTTATTTTTATTTTATTTTTTTAGACAAGTGAAATAAATTTATATCATACTTAGGGATTATTATGATATATAGATTTTAGTTTTACTAATAGTTTAAAATCAATAAATATTCATATCAGGAATGGAAAATTAATTTTCAACCAAAAAAAATCCAAAGAATCAATTTTGAATCAGAAATTAGGTTAAAAATACTCTGATTTCAATACTGATTCTGATACCCCAAAAAGTTCAGATATTTCCAATTCTTGATTCCGATTAATCATCTGATCACTAATATATATCAGGGATGTGCTGTCTAGATAAGCAGGGTAGGCACTGCCTACTCTGAATAAAATAGATCAGCAACTATATTTTTCTTCTATGGCACAATATGCACCCAATCCAACAAAATTATGAAGGTTCTTCTTCTTTTATGTGCTATGTCCCTTTAGGATGTAGGGGATCATGGCTCTCCACTTCCCCCTATCCCTTGTAGCTCTCAATAAGTTTTGTCCCTTTGCTACTTCTCCCAGACCCTGTTCTGTCACCCACTTGCTTAAGTTTGCTAGGTATGTCATGCGTTGCTTTCCCTTGTCTCTTTTTCCCTCTATTTACCTGTGAGTATCAGAATCTCCAAGCCCTCAAGGAAGAGGCAGCTGAAATTAAGTATGTCTCCTTTTTGTTTGCATCCTCTCCAAAACCTCATTATTGCTCATATGCTTGAGCTATGATATCCTTAGCATACTTCTGTAGAACCATACCTCTGTTGGCTGGAGTCTCTTCTTCATCTTTGTTGAGACCGTCCAACATTTGCCGCCGTAAAGGAGAACAGATATCACGTAGCAGTTCAGTACTCTTTTCTTTGTTACCAACAAAATCCTCCTGTCTTGTAATACTCTGACTAGCTTTTGGAATGCGTCTTTGGCCATCCCAATACGTCTTTGGATCTCAGCATCGCACTTACTGTCCTCTGTCAGAACACTTCCCAGATATTTAAACTTCCACACCTGCTTGATTTTAGTGTTCCCGACCTGTAAATCATATTTCAGACACATTCTTTTATTGATGACCATGCATTCTGCCTTCTTATAGTTTATACTTAACCTCTTCTCACTCATTTTCACTACCTTCTGTAGGAGGTTTTGTAATTTCCTTTCCATGTCTGCTATCAGCACTGTGTCATCTGTGTATCTTATGTTGTTGAGATTGTGGCTGCCAATGATGAATCCTGGTAGGATTTCCAATTCTCTCAGAATTGTCTCACTGTATAGGTTGAATGTCTGGTGAGAAGATACATCCTTGCCTTACACCCCTTTCTATTTTCGTATATCTGCTGACCTAATTCTCTATCTGCATGCAGGTCATTTACTGCCAGTATAGATTTTTGATTATTCTAATATCTTTCCCAAATATATCAAGGATGCTGAGCAGTTCCAATAGATCTTTGCGGTGTACCTTGTCAAACACCTTTGCATAGTCTATAAAACACAGGTGCATACTCTTCTGCATTTGTATTGCTCTTTCTGATAACTTTCTGAGCATGAATATCATGTTCCTTGTTCCAGTGTCTTTAACAAACCTGCACTGTTCTTGTCCTATCTCTGGCCTGATTCTGCTGCTTGCTTTATTCATCAAAATACAGATGATGAGTTTTTTTTTATGTGGCTCATTAGACTGATTATTCAGTGGAGTTCACATTGATTTGCCCCTGGTTTCTTAGGCAGTGCTATTAAAATAGATCTGCTGAGATCTTCTGGTATATCCTCACTGTTGTAGATTTCATTTATTATTTCTTGTCTATGCCCAAATCATTTAAGGCTGTCATCATTTCTGTTACAATTCCATCTGGCCCTGCCACCTTGTTTCTATTCATTTTCACCACTGCAGCTTCTACTCCAGTTTTTAGGATTTCAGGTCTGTCGGTAGTTCTTTGTATTGCTAGTTGTTCTCTTTCATTGAAGAGTTCTCCAATATATTCACTTCAGTGCTGAAGAATTTTTTCCTTCTCGAATATGAGCATTCCATCCTTTGATTTTATGCAGCCTGTTGATGAGCATGTCTTTTATCCTGCTAGTTACCTTATTTGTTTATGCATATCTCCTTTGTTGGTGGTATTCAATCTCTCTATTTTTGTACATTTTTTGTTTAGCCACTCTTTAGCCTGCCTGCATTTGGTCCTTATTTCATTGTGTAGTTTTCTGTATTCCATCCCCTGTCACAGTTTTCTGTTTCCTTTGCATCATGTTGAGAATCTCATCAGTTATCTATTCATTTTTTTCTTCTTCGTCCATTCTGCTTTAGAATGATATCGTTTACCGATTTCACTAAAGCCTCTCTTAGCGCATCCCATTTTGAGTTTCCATTTCCATTTTGTTCTTCATATCTTCTTTTCACATTGTCCATATATTTTTCTTTCAGGTATGGGTCACTCAGGAATTTGTTGTATTGCAATTTGTGTGCTGAGTTAGGCATATTCAGTTTCCATAGTTTCACTCTTAGTTTACATATAACAGGGCAATGATTGCATCTGTAGTTGGCATTTGGGTAGGTTTTGCAGTGAACCATTGCATTCCTGAATCTTTTGTTGATAGTTATGTAGGCAATTTGGTTTTTAGTTTCTCCTCCTGGGCTCTTCCACGTCCATAATCATCTTGGATGTTCTTGGAACTATGTGTTGGCTATTACCTGGTCATTAACCATGTATCATTGAATCAATTTTTCTCCATGTTCGTTGCAGGTCCCTACTCTGAATTTTCTGGCTATATTCCCGGCCCTTTCCCTGCCTACTTTGGCGTTCAGGTCTCCCATGATAATTATGACTTCTTACATTTTGCAAAGAGACCTGGCATTATCTAGCATAGAGTAGAAAGAATTGATTTCTTCTTCTTTACTTTGTTCTGTCGGTGCATACATTATTATGATAGTTACATTGAAAGACTTTCCTTTCAGCTTGACTACCAGAATTCTTTCAGATAATTGGTAGTATCCTAGAACACATTTCTTGAATTCTTGATCTAGTATCAATCCTACTCCTTTAATGTTTTTCTCTCTGTCTACATAAATAATCCTGTGATTGTCACTGACAAAATCTCTGTTTGGCCAAGTTTCACATACACCTAAGATGTTGATTTATGGCCTACTCATCTCTTGTTGTACATTATTTAAGTGGCCACAGTTGTTCAATGTCCAAACATTCCCTGTCCCAAGAGTTATTTTTTTATTTGATGTGAGCAGTCACATGATAATGGTCTGGTGACCCCTGTCACTCATGTATTCCTTTCCGGGCAAGGGATAGGTTCCGAGGAATTTTATCCCCTTTATGCCATTTGTGCTAGCAGTAACTGGATGACGGTCAGGTGACACCTAGTGCAATTGTCTGTCCTTAACAGGCGAGGAGTTAATTCCCATAGACTTAACCATCTTCACGGCATTAGGTTTCATATTGTGTGTGTTATTAGCCATGATATATCTTGG
The DNA here is from genome assembly GCA_903632075.3 of Acanthosepion pharaonis. Lineage (NCBI taxonomy): Eukaryota > Metazoa > Mollusca > Cephalopoda > Sepiida > Sepiidae > Acanthosepion > Acanthosepion pharaonis. Next base: position 1,306,008 of record CAHIKZ030005392.1, read on the forward strand.
GATTAATAGTGGAATAGTTTCCTGTTGCTTTCTCCATGGTAGTTTATACAGACACCATCTCTAGTCAGTTGGCTGTTGACTAATAGAGAGTTCTTCCGCCCTTTGTTAGGTCTTATTTTTTGTCCTACTGGCTCACAAAAAAGCTGCCTCAGTCACAAGAACTTGGAGTGGTGTAGCCAGTTTAGTCACTGACAATTTGACTGTGGAATACTTACCCAATATATATAAATATATGAGTTACCCTCCTAATCTGTTTGATCCACAAACCTTTACCTGCAGAGTTCATAAGATGAGAGAATAGAATAAAATGATTAAGTTTTAACTTAGCATAAGTTCCATTGTCCACTATTAAAACAATACGAGATTATC